>WOVY01010407.1:0-10556 GCA_013436015.1 Rhipicephalus annulatus | reverse complement strand
CAGCAATCAGGACGTTTCTCTGAGGTTTCACCAAAACTCCTAATCCCGATCCGATAATAATCTCCCATCAAACTGCTTTCAAGAAAACTAATTGTCAAGTGATGCGCTCACCGTGGCATACCCGAGTGCCTGCGTGAGTAATCCGCCGTAACCCACCAGGTATCATACTCATAAAATGAAGCTTTTACTTCACGCTATCTTTAGTTCCCGAAATTTAGTGCCCGCCAAAGCCAGTCGTCAATTCCTCTGAGAAGACGAAAGCATAACTGCCGTTGCTGCACCTGCATTAGGAACCTCTTTATTATACATCCGCAAACGCACATCACAGTGCGCCTGCCTGGAGGAGATACCACTAAACCGTTCCCTTGCTGTTGCCACTTTCACAAAGCATACTATAAACTCACGAGCTAGCTTTTCTTACACACCGGACACATGCGAACAAAACATTAAATGAACAACAAAAAAATTCGCATGAATCCTGAAAAATCTCGCAAGCAATAACTTTGCGTCTCTACGCTCAGTCATAATTAGTTCATAACGTTGCTCCTGCTCATTTACACGTATCTACCATGACGCAGGCTCCTATGCGTGTCGTTTATGCAATCGCACAACGCTTACCTTAGCTAAACGTACAACGCCCAAGAAATGAACAAAACCAAAAATGTGTTACCTAAACACTATTTGGTAGACGAGATTCTTAAAAAAACACATTAAAATCCAAAACAACTTAAACAGTCAAAAGCAAATTTCAAAACAAAATAAATCCACTAATGACCATCGTCAAAAGCTCACGGATGTCTACTCCTTTTTGGGACTAACGCGCGGTTGTGTCGCGTCCTGTGGGTCTTTTTAGGCGAACGGGAAATGGAACAATGGAAAACCCATTCGCTTCGCCTCCGACCCCCGCAAAGCTCTGCGCTGACAACCCTGCGTTCTTACTCTCGCTGAGTACCTCGCACTCCCGCAGTCCATCAAACATGCCGTCGATAGAGCGACGAAAGGGTCTGCCTTTCTACCCACACGTGCTTTTTTTTTTTTTTTTCGTTTGTCCGGCGGCTCGGACGCATACAAACCAACTCCGGTGGCCGATGACAAACGCCCAATTCTGTACGCTCTAATGCGTGTCACTATCCTTCCAATAGATCTATACAACGCATATAGGCTACCAAAATGATAGAGCGCTAACGAAAACAAAGTACAAACGAGTTATTTACAAAATCACAAAAAACAAACAAAATGTTCCTTTCAACAGTCCCGAGTCGACGTTTTCCGAGAGGCTAACAGCTGTTCCGCAACAACTCTGAGGTCGAACTCGCGGTGGTCGCGCCCGGAACGATTTTCTCGAGAAGCGGGGTCTACAACACGCGTCAATCGCCCTGCTACCGAACCCCGCGACGTTCCTCGAAGCCGACTGCTGTCGCTTCCCTGCCCCTCGAAAACCACCGACTCTTTTGCCCCGCACCCCGTCCAATGCATCGCGAGAACAACGGAAGGGTCTCTTGCCCCTCGACCACTTACGCACACAATGCGCTTCTCTTTTCTTTGTTCTCTGGCCCGCTTGGACGCTTGCGATACGGCAACTTTCTTGAAATTTCGCTCCGCCATTTGAATACATTCCTCAAACGCGTCGCGATTTTTGCCTGCCTGTTTTTACGGCGCTTTCTCCGTTTTGCACGTCTCTTGGTGCCGTCTACGGAGCCTTTCGCCCATCTCTGATGCTCACCAGCACCCCACATGCTCATCTGATTTTTCGCGCGGACTGTCTGGATAATTGCCTAGCAATCTATCCTTTCAAACACTGCCGCGTACGATGCGCTTTTCTTTTCCGGCGGTTCGGACGCATACGATACCAGACCCGTCAGAGATGACAACGGCACTTTTCTCGCGATTTTACCACGCCGTTTGAAACCCTTACTCAAACGCGTTGTGCTCATCTCGAGCTTTGCCTTTTTGTTGCCCTTCGGACGCTTTCTCCCCTGTGCACGCTTCTTTGTGCGGACCTGGGAGCCTTTCGTCCTACTCTGACGTTCTTCATCACCGATATGCTCCTCCGCCGTCTCGCGCGCCCAGTCCTGAGGATCACTTATCAGTCATCGCTAGACCGCGGCCGCGTAGATTGCGCTTTTCTTTTCCTCACTCTCCGGCCGCTTAGACGCATGCGATTCGAGCCAGTCAGAGAAGACAACGGGCCTTTTCTCGCAAATCCGCCACGCCGTTCGAAGGTCCTCGTCAAACGCGCCGTGCTGATCGCGAGCCTGCCGCGCTTCTGTTTTTCGGACGCTTTCTCCGTTTGGCACATTCCTTGGTGCCAAACCTGGAGCCTTTCGTCCGCCTCTGACGCTCATCAACATAGTCTACAGGGCTGCAAGGTTCGATGGAACACTCTGTAATCTTAACTCCGTTTCCACCACCACGGAACCCTCACACCCTGCTGCGACCCCGCGAGCTCTTTTCTCTCAGAATGGGTTAAACCTGTTCCATTCCCTTACAGGCACTAGCCTTTTCTTCGGCCTCAAACGGCACCGCCGCTATATCTACAGATATCAGACATGTAGCCTCCGCTTCAGTTGTAAACGGCACCGCCGTTACATCGCACCGTTCGTGCGCTACATCTACAACTTTCTGACCTGTAGCCTTCTCTTCAACCTTAAACGGCACCGCCGCTACCTTGCACCGCTCGTGCGCTACATCTACGGATTGACCACTCTGCTGCAATGCCACCCCTCTACGCCGAATCCTATCTATCTCTTCGTCTAATTCCTGCATCCTTTTCATATGTTCTTCATGCCTGCGCTCAGCTTCCAATTCCTCCTGGCGCCATCTTTCCTTTCTTTGCGCCCTTTGTACTTCCATATGTTCTTCATGCCTGCGCTCAGCTTCCAATTCCTCCTGGCGCCATCTTTCCTTTCTTTGCGCCCTTTTTACTTCCTCCTCCTGGTCCAATAAGTACATATTCCCGAAGTGCTCGATTTCCTCATTGTCACTATTGCTTTCGAGAATCACTTCGCGGAGTTTAGAAGCAGGCATATCATCATTAAATCTAGCTCCAGATCCCACACAGGTTCAGCAGGTCCTCTCTCGTCAATCTCGTAAGATCCATGGCGACTACTTTGCTTTGGCTCAGCTGTGACCAAACACAAACCCCACCAGCGTTTCAATTCTGGGTCTAGAGAAATTGAAGCCTGGCAAATCTCACAGCGGAGACCACAAGCTTAAGCACCCAAGTAGCACTACGTGGCCAACATCCCTCTCTACTTTTTCTTGTTAATTTTTCACTCCTGCTTTTTACAACATCCTAAAATTTAACCCGCAACGTACCCTTAGAAATTTTGAAACATTACCACTTGTTCCTATTGAATCATCTAAGCTTTCCTGCTTTAGCGTACTTGCTCAGATAATCATCCAGTGCTGCCTTGTGCTGAGATAACAACCACAGTGGCCAGGCAGTTGTTGGTTATATCTATCTTTTAACGAATCTAGGCTAAAAGACTCGATATATCTCAAGCACAAAGCCAGGCACTCACCCCATTACGTGCGGTGGTGGTACGCTGCTTCGATCCCGCCGAGTTCCAGGGCTTCGGCTGGCCTCCGGTACATGTCGCTCTCCGTCGCAGACTCGTATCCCACCGCTGCCCACCAGTTGTTGCGACCGGGGTTTCCAGACACCGGAGGTCCGGGATGAAGTTGTCGAGGCAGGAGGAAGAGAGACTTGAAGAGGGTTTATTTACAATATATACATTGCGAACTCCCTACACGGTGAGCCCTCAAACGTGGCAGGCCTCTACATGACTCCTAACATAGCGCTCCATGGTGCTTGGTTCTACATGGTTCTGCTCGGTTCTGCTCTGTTCTGCCTGGTTCTCTTCTCGAAAAAAAAGCACACCGAATGAGCCGTGGGGGCTCATTATAAAGGGTCTGTCCTCCCCAGATCCCTAGATCGGGGACCGCGTACAGAGGGCACCGTCCAACCACGGATCACACATTACCCGCGAGGGGTGACGAGCACGCACGGTCCACGTGAACGTTCAAAATTGAAGCGTGGTCACTGCACGGCCATGTGGCACGAACGTGGCTCCTCCTCGTCAAGGGGTGTCGCTGGGCGAGGGGTCTGAAGTTGATGACTGCATCCATCGAAAGGGCCGCCGTAAACAAGCTTCAAATGGTCGCCGAACGACTCGTTCAATTAGCGGGACGATTTCCGGCCGCCGCCGCCGCCGTCATCTTCCAAAGAAGAAGCTGCACTTGTGGTCTCCCGAACTGCTCACGGTTGTCGTGGCGGCAAGACGCCGCACCCTCCGGCCAGGGGGGAACAATACATGGCGGACACAGGCCGCCAACCCGTTTGGCGACTAAAAAGGAACATCAAAAGGAACGCCGATCCATTGTCAGACCTGGCGCCGGTCCTAACAGTAGGCAGCCGGTCGTTCGGTTTGGTTTGAAGATTAAGGAGCGCCGCTCCCTCTTCAGCTCCGGCGCCGGTCACAACAGCGCAAACAATGAATCCCAGATACAGTGCTGTGAATGATTTATACAATGGCGGCTGTTTCACAACCATCCTTCAATAAGAGTCCCACTTAGACTACGTGTACGACGTCTTGCTGAGGAAATGGAAGTAGGACTCTTCGAAGAGCACCTTAAGGCACCTACTGCACAGCTGCTGCCACAGCAGTGGCAGCTCATAGACTACGATTTATCCTTCGAGCAAGTCACAGACCATGCGCCTCTTGCACATGTTGGTACTTACTCTCTGGAGCTCTAGCACAAATATAATTGTCCTGAATTTTTTACAGATGCGTGGAAGTCTCACGTTGGTGTGTCGTTTGCGGCAGTCTGTCCATTCCTGTCGAATGTCGGTGTGCTCCACCCCCACTGTAGTATTTTTACAGCAGAAGCCTACGCGGTACTGGCAGCAGCTGAACATACAAGGAAATGAGCATACACCACGCTATTATATACATGAACTTCTTAAGCAATGTAAAATCTCTGAAAACTCTTAAAAGGCACAAAAATACTGTAATCGTATCGCTTTACTCCCTGCTAAGCACAACTTGCGCACCTAAACGAAATGTCATGATATGCTGGGTGCCAGGTCATCGCGAATTTGAAGAAAACATATTGGCGGATCAGCTTGCAGGATCCGTCCACAGAAACGCTACCAACAGATTCATAGCAGTCCCGGCATTAGACCTGAAACCTGCCTAAAACAAAAAGTTCAGGTATTACTGGCAGCGATCATGAGGCAGATTAACACAGAAAAAACAACATGTCATAAAGCCAACTCTCAAAAACTCGTCATCAGTTACGAGGTCTCGCCGCACATGAATAACACTTACCAGGTTAAGAACTGTACACACACACACACAGCACGCATGCATATTTTTTGTCTGGTGGTGACCAACTGAGCTGCGAGAGATGAGGAAAATTACTTGCCGTTTTTCACATCCTCATCCTGTGCAAAAAATTGCACGCTATTAGGAAAAACATTTTCATCACCTCACCGACAGCGATTTTCTATGCACCCGTGGATGTTCAATGGTAAGGATTCGTTTTTTTAAAGTTGAATCATAGTTCGCACTTCTAAAGCAGATAGAGGTAGATCTCGTAGGTAACACCTGTCACCTACGAGATCAGCCCCATCTGTCCATCATCATATACTATGCGGCCCAGTGATATCGTACACGTCCTCGCGGATCAAGCCCTACAATAATGCGTCAGATAACGACCTTTAAGGCACCGGGACGATGCCTTCGCCGTTGGGAGTCATGCTACGTGCCAGTGCATGGAGCTGAAGAAGACAAAGCAGATAGACTGGCGCGAGCTAACTGTGTGGCTGGCGCTGCTCGCCTAACCGGCTGAATATACATCGGTGACTACCCCTCTAAGTCAGTCTCCTTCCCGTAACAATATAAAAAGTTTTAACGTAATATACCCAGGCAACTTGCACACAATCTCTGAAAAGAGGATGTTGCTTCGGCAGCTACATGGTAGAATTCACCTGCCTTCCACTCTTTGGCCACAATGGCTTGAAGAGGTATCCGTGCTACTATTTAATCTTTCATAGTATTATCACAACAGTTTTCCCCTCATCTTCACGGCCCGCATTCCATGGCAGTCTCATTATTTTAATAAATTTGTTTTACCCGTCTTTACTGCGAGGAATTTTTAGGCGCATGTACAGCAGCTTACCATACCCATTGCCATCATCACCTGCACTTTGTACTGGCACTCTTTGGCCACCACATGGCCATTCAGGCAAGAAACACTGTATATCATCAAAGCAGTTTGTTCCTGTATATTTGCGCTAAGCTGCATGCCCATATCGCTGGATGAAAATGCGAAAGATATCGTCACAGTAGGCAGTCAATAAACGGGTTGCAATTCATTTTATTAAGATAGTCTTTATAGAAAGAATACATTATATTGAGTGCATTACGATCTTCACGCGACTAAGATCATTTTATATACATTGTCTTTACAGTCTTCACGCTGGTATTGTTTCCTGCTCATGTTTTGGAAACTTCCTGGTATTTTTTATTGCAGAAGGACTGGCCGTCATTGTTTTTTATGAACAAGTTGTTCACCCATAGCTCCCAGTGTTCATTGTAAGCTGTGAAAAGACGTTTGCGTTAGGTCTCTTGGAAAAAAAGCATGGCTAATCACTCCGTCACAGAAATATTTACCACATGAAGTACCAGCTGAACGTTTACTGTATACCAAGATAAAGAGCTTGCACATTTTCAATTAGTATAGGGTGGCTATAACATTGTTCCACGTCCACGCATTACTTGAAATCAACGGAAGAATCGCCTGTGAATCCCAGAAATATGTAGATATGCCCTGTACGTGCGCCCCCTTCAAACACACTTGACACGTGGCGACCACAGCGCGGGCGCAGGCAGTGGACTGCCACCGTGGGAACGAACACGGCATGATTTACCTGGACGCGTGCAGCGCTCACCATGGGAGGTGGTACATGACTGCAACTCTCCATCAATCATCGTGGTAAATGGCGTAATATTCAGAGCAAGAAATATAAGATTTGCTGATAAGGTCGCCGTTGTGTTTAGCTTCCCCATACCTGTATTCACACGTCATCATTCCAGACTCGAAAGGGGCCTACAGGAATACTCCTCACCTTGCGTATCCCATCTTCTTCATCCGCATTAGTCTAATTTCACCCACTGCAGGATGAAGGCCTCTCCCATATTCCGCCAATAAACGCGATCCTATGCTTTCTGCTGCCCCGTTATACCTGCGAACTTATTGATGTCAACAGCCTACCTAACGTTCTATCTCCGTTTTTTACGTGTGCCTAATCTGAGAATTCAGCTAGCTCTCTTAATTACAAGCGGTTATCCTGCCTACACGCTGCGTAGGCAGGATAAACCGCTAGGTAATTATGAGAATCATGACGTTCTTGACCTCAGTTTTTTACATAACTCACTCTGCCGTCTCCTCATCCTTTAAGGTTACACCTATCATATTCTGTTCCATCGCTCACTGCGTCGTCCTCGATGTAGGTTTAACCCTATTTGTAAGCCTGCAGGTTTCTACTCCACAGGAAAGTACCCGTAAGATGCGGCTGTTATAAACTTTCCTCTTGACAGTTAGTGTTGGAATGCCATTCATAATTTGAGAATGCTTGCCAAATGTGATTCACTTCATCGTGGTCCGGCTTCGTGGTTGCACCCTGTCCTAAGCTGACATATTCCCTTACAACTTCCAGCTATGGCAGATTGTTTTTTTTACCGAAACTGTTGCACAAAACCCAAGTTCCGTGCATTTTTATTTTCAGGCTTATTGTACTGCTTTCCGTGCCCAGTTCAGTAACCATGCGTAATAATTCTTCCTGTGATTTGCTCATCAAGGCAAAGTCATCAGTGAATCACAGGTTACTGACATACTCTCTAAGTGCTCTTTCTATAAATCTTTCCAATCTAGGCTTGTGAAACCCTCCTATAAATACGTGGCGAATAGCATTGTAATGACCGTGTCTCGCCACCTTACAACCTTCTTCATTGGGAATCTTTGCCTTTTTTTTCATGAAGAACTATGGTGGCTGTGTATCTACTGTAGATTTCTTCCAATATGTTCATAAAGGGGTTCGTTGGTACTCTGCTTCTGTAGTGCCAGCATTACTGCTGACGCTTCGAATGAGACAAACGCCTTTTTGTAATCTATGAGAGCCAAACCCAGGGGTTGGTTGTATTTCGAGTATTACGCTATAGATTGAAAAATAGTATGAATATGGCGTATTGTGGCATAGCCTGTACGAAATCCTGCTCGGTATTTTGGTCTATTGAACTCTAATGTCACCTTAATTGTATTAGGTGATATTTTTTCTAGAGGGTCCGTAGAAAACCGACAGTAAGCTGATTTACCTGTTATTTTCAAGTTCTTAATGTCTTCTTTCTTATGCATTAAAATGATGTTCACGTTTCTTTCAAGATACTTGTACCCCATCCGTCAAGAGACACTTCGTATACAAGCTGGCCAGTTTTTTATTAATATTTTTCTGCCAACTTTCAGCCGGTCCCTTGTTACCTTATCCTCACCAGTGTATTTAACGCTTTGTGTACATTCTACCGCATTCTTGACTTCCACTGTCGTTACAGGACGTCGAATTCCTCTGGGATATTGCTTCTTATGATCTCAACCTGGTTGTTCCGTTTTCTGCACAGCTCTTTGGAGAACTCCTCCGCAACCTTAACTAACTTATTCACATTTGTTATGAAATTCTTCCTTCCTTGCCCATCGTTCATACATCCCATTTATGCCTATGCACAAGTTTTTCTTTCGCAGATTTTAGGCTTCTGCTGCTTTCTACAGCCTGCTCAAGTCTGACCATGTGATGCCTTCTGCATCTTCATGAGATTACACAGAAAGTACGTCTGGCCGGACCTTGTCGTGTTGTTGATGCATAAGCAAGAACTCCCTGAGACTGTCAGTGAGAGAAGAGAGCACTGGGTAGGTGACCCATACTAACCTAACTTATCTGGGATCTTTGATTGATTGATTGATTTATATGTGGGGGTTTAAATTCCCAAAACTATCATGTGATTATGACAGACGCCATTGTGGAGGGCTCCGAAAATTTCGACGACCTGGGTTCATTACGTGCGTCCACATCTGAGCACACAGGCCTACATAATTTTCGCCTCCAACGAAACTGCAGCTGCCACAGCCTGGATTGGATCCCGCAACCCTTCGAGTAAGCTGCCGAGTACCTTAGCCGCAACACCACCATGGTGGGCTCATATAAGATCGTCGCTAGCCATTCCAGCTAACTTTTCTGTTTCAAAGAAGCATCCTAATCGTTTTATGATTCGCAGAAGTAATTTATTTTTATTACGGGTTTATTCGAATGTGAAGAGCGAAGGTGTTATTTTTTACTTGCCTGACGTTCCAATCGCATCAATTAGCAATTTTAGGTCGAACCTACCACTTTTCCTCCCATGAAGTACATAAAATACATAAAAACTTTGTTAAACAGCAAGTTTCTACGTCTTCACGAAAACCATGAGAATTCTCTAAGATGTTCTCTCATAAGAGAAATGTGAACATAAGAAATACTGGCCGGTACTTACATGCATTCTTTCTCGACGGCTCTAACGCGAAAATCGTCTTTTAACAGCGAAAGTTCTTTATGTCAAGGTTCCGCATGACATTTCGTCAGGAACATGACGTTTTGTAATAAATACCCCGAGTGTGAATTGAAAAAAACAAAAACAAGAAGAAAATTTTCCTTCCCTGGGTGTTGAGCCTACGACCTCGCTCCGCAGAGCGCAGCTTGAAAGCACTATACCTTGTAGCATACGTTCTCAATCTTGCTAGCTCATCTACATATACCTTATACTATTTCGCGGAGGCCCAGAGCTTCGCTAATTCATCGCGTTTTCGTAATAAAGTAGAATATAGCTCGAGGGCTCGTGTTTGACATGCTGTAATGGTCATTGCTTCTCGTGTTTCTATGAGCACGCATCTCTAAGAGCGTAACTCTCGTGCGCAGCTGGATATCAAGACTCACAATTTGAGAGAGCATGAAGGTTACTTCGCTTGCTTACCACGGCACTATTTACGAAAGAAGCACGCTGTCCAGAAACGATGACTAAGAATTTTGTGAGTTGTTTGCTCTCACCCTGTATTAACTCGCATGCTAGCTTCGCGCGCCTTTCTATCTCTTGGAACAGCACGCTCTAATGTCGAGCTTGGACAGTTGTCAGTCAGTGCTCGTTCTCTGTAGGCTCATTCCGTGTGTGCTTCATGCCTGAGCTGCACGCTTCATATTTCCAGCTGCTTCCCTTTATTTGCGTGACATTGCATTGCAACTTGTAGCACTCAGCTCTCCTCCGTTGTGGCCAAACGATGCACAAAGGAAGCTGAACTGCACCTGTAAGGACACGTTTCTCTTTCGTGTTCAACCAAATTTAAGCAGAGGACTCGGCCACTTTTTATTCTTCTAACTCCTTATAACCATTCTCTCCCCCCTATCAAAAATTTTTACACCGAGCGGGGTACCCAGCCGTCTCTTGAAAAAAAGGCAAAGCAACTTTTCT
>WOVY01010406.1:0-17026 GCA_013436015.1 Rhipicephalus annulatus | reverse complement strand
ACAACCACTGACTGACTTGCTGCAAAAGGATGTCCCTTTTCACTGGACACCGGATTGCGAAGCAGCCTTTAAGCAGCTTCGGTTCATACTGACTTCAGGACCAGTACTACGCCATTTCGATCCTTCTGCTGAAACGGAAATTCACACAGATGCCAGTGGAATCGGCCTTGATGCCGTGCTCGTTCAGTGCCATGACAACGCTGAAACACGTGGTCGCTTACACGAGTCGTTCGTTGAGCAAGGCAGAACGAAATTACACAGTCCCAGAACAGAAGTGCCTCGCAGTCGTTTTCGCCGTGCACAAGTTTCGCCCATACATCTAGGGCCGTCGCTTCTCGGTAATCACCGACCATCATCCTCTATGCTGGTTGTTAGGCCTCCGAAACCCATTTGGACGACTGGCGCGATGGGCTTTGCGCTTACAGGAGTTCGACTTCACAGTACGCTACAAGAGCGGTAACCAGCACGCAGACGCCGACTGCTTATCGCGCCTTCCTCTACCGACGACTGAGTGCGACGCTGGCAATTTTGACCAGTATATCGGCGCTATTGCCTCTGAGTTCCCTGATCTCGCGACGTTCCGGACAGCCCAACAAGAGGACCGCTCCTTCGATTCTCTGTTCGCCTCCGCAAATGAACACGCAAACCCAAGCTCTTTTGTGGTTCATGACGGCGTCTTGAACCACATGACGTCAGTTCGTTGCCGGACGTCAGTTCGTCAATTCGTTGCCGACGTCTTTGAAGAAATCCTGCGTCTGTCTGCCTGCCATTTCAGCCATGCCACACCATATCACCCGCAGACCAATGGTCTCGTAGAGCGCACGAACCGGACACTCACGAACATGCTGTCTATTTATGTCGATTCTAAACACAAAAACTGGGACTAAGTGCTACCTTACATCACGTACGCGTACAATACCGCGAAGCATGAGACTACAGGTTACTCTCCATTTTACCTGCTGTACGCTCGCTTCCCATGATTTTGTCTCGACACTATACTACCTTTTACACTAGACGTGGAAACCTCGATAGCCGAGACGCTCTGCCGCGCAGAAGAAGCCCGTCACATCGCACGCCTCCGAACCATGGCATCCCAGCAGCGTTCTAAGAAACGTTACGACGCCTGCCATCGCTCCGTATCTTATAGTAAGGGCGATCTTGTGTGGTTATGGACACCAGTCCGCAAACGTGGTTTGTGCCAGAAGTTCTTGGCTCACTATTCCGGTACATTCGTCATTCTTGACCACCTCAGCGACCTCACGTACGTAATCTCGAGCGTCACAAGCAATGGTCGCTGCTCTGGCAAAACACAACTGACACACGTTGCGCGCCTAAAACCGTGCCACCATCAACCATCTGAGTGACTCGCCCAGAGGGCTTCGTCTGCGAACCGGGAAGTGAAACGCGTTAGCGAAGATTCGACGAAGAGGAGGAAGAGACTCGACTGGCTCGCGAGCGACGCTGTGGATCCTTCGCTGAGCTACACCTCTGCATTACCCATCTTGTATATAAACGCGTTACATCGTCACAATATTATTACAGTCGAATTTCCGTGCGCGCTCATTGTGATACTTCTAGCAAAGTGGGCATATGCAGTTCGCATAGTTGCGGACTGTTTTTAAGAAAAATGTAGCTTCATCCCTTTAGCAAAATAAGTTCTAAGATAAACCAACATTGTTCTTTTTTTAATTTGCACTGCCTTCTCCGTTATGATACTTGTTGTGAATATTTTCCAAATAGTTATTGTATAAGCATGTATTTCTTCAAGACGTACAGCTTCAAGCACAAAATAAAAAAAACTACAGTACAACGTAACGTAGTAAATAAGCCATGAAATGCACAAACATAACGCTACCTATTCTAACTGCATTTTAAAAGAAATATTGGAAGGCCGACAAGTTTACTCAACTGCAAGGTCCATCCACACGTTCGAAGGCCATGCGCAAGCGTCACGACGAGCGTATTAGCCTTGAAGAGTTTTTGTTTTCCCTCTTTTGTTCGCAAGCCAGTGTCGTTGCATTTTCCAAGTCAAAACTACGTCTCAGCAGTGTTCGCACTCCCGTCTTCCGCAAAAAAAAACAAAAAAAACACTGCAGCCACGGTTGCGGCAGCATGACTGAAAAAAGAAAAAAAAATTGGCACCGTATCTCTTTTTTTTAAATAAATGGATGTAAGGGCACCGTATCTTCATGTTACACTGCAAATGTCTTCGAAAGACCAGAATATTGCGTCTGGAGAGAGTGAATAAAACGTTTATTTGGTGTTCTGCGAAGAAAATTGATGAATCATATTTCGGAAACGCTTTCGTTAGAGTGCTTCGAGCGTGCAGCGTAGGCTAACGAGCGCACCAAGCCATATATATATGTGGGGTTTGACGTCCCAAAACGACCATATGATTATGAGAGACGCCGTAGTGGAGGGCTCCGGAAATTTCGACCACCTGGGGTTCTTTAACGTGCACCCAAATCTAAGCACACGGGCCTACAACATTTCCGCCTCCATCAGAAAAGCTGATTGATTGATATGTGGGGTTTAACGTCCCAAAACCACTCTATGATTATGAGAGACGCCGTAGTGGAGGGCTCCGGAAATTTAGACCACCTGGGGTTCTTTAACGTGCTCCCAAATCTGAGCACACGGGCCTACAACATTTCCGCCTCCATCGGAAATGCTGGCGCCGCAGCCGGGATGCGAACCCGCGCCCTGCGGGTCAGCAGCCGAGTGCCTTAGCCACTAGACCACCGCGGCGGGGCCCATCAGAAAAGCTGCCGCCGCAGCCGGGATACGAAGCGCACCAAGCCACGTCACACGTGAGACATGAGCGTTATCTGGCAGTTATCCCGGAAAACGGGGCGCGCGCCGTGCGCACCTGTCTCTGAGGTGATAAGGTGTAAACGCAAGGTGATGGGTAGGTGCCACTACCTTGTCGTCTCAGCAAAGCGTTAGAAACACTTGCCGTTTCGTGAAGCGTTGCATGGCCAGCGCAGCGTTTTAAAGGCTACGATCTTTAAAATTGCTTATGCATGCCATTTGTAGTAAAATATACACAAACATGCACGTTGCCTCAGATATGCGCAATATTTGCTTTTTAATTGACGATCGCACAATCATGAACACTGAACCTTGAGCAACACTGGTGAGCGCTGCGGATGGGGTCAGCCATTTGGAGTAACGTTTGGCCACTTTGGTGCCGTTTGGGGTCCCGTAAGGGTGGACAAACAGACAAATGCACATACAGACAAACAAACAGACAGACAGACAGATCAAACTTTTTGCGCCGAAGGTCCCCAAGAAAGACTATTGTCTTTAAAAAACGGCGCAGCAAGGATAAAAAAACTCTCCCATCGTCAACACAGAAAATACGGCAAGTTTTTCGAAAGGGAGCCTCCTCCTTTCAGTCTTTCACTACAATGTCTTCTCCGTCTTAGGATGTTGAGGCTGGCTGTCATAAGGGTCAACTTCACTACCCTCGCCCCCTTTTCACAGAAACGTAGAGTGCTGCACCAAGGGTGCCGTCTACTTGAAGCCGCGGCCGAAGGGTGTATTGCCACAGCCGGGGTGTCTTAAAGGTCCGGTCACTTGGCGTAGGCTCAACACCCAGGATCTCCTTTTCTCCGGACACGGCTCAGTCACGCAAGGCTAGATGTGGGAGAGGTCGAAACCCCCTGTTAGCTCAGGTACATGGTGTCGCTGCACACCAAACGCCTGCTTGCACAGACACCCCAGCAGAGCAAAGAAAAACGTGTAGTTCCTGTCTGCAGCATAGCCGTGACTTCCCGATTCCATCTACGTGGACCTGCATCATAGGCAGCGGCCTCGTTCGGTTTTCATTGGTTCAAAGTCGTGCGTACTGTGGTACTACATCGTCGGTCTGGTCACGGAAAGTTGCGGGAGGTTCTATTTCTACACTGGCAGTAAGAAGAAGCCGAGTACGTTGCTAGTGCGACGGCAGGATTTCCAACTGCCTGTGGGTGAGTTGCCGTCTGTAGCTATGGGCTCGAGAAGGTGTCTCTGAGTCTCGTGCTCCATGTTCGAATGGTTGAGCACACGTACTTTGCACCTGGCCGAAAACAGCTATGAGCCTGGTGCTCCATTCTTGTCAGGACTGGTGCTTCGTGCCCTCATAGATGTGCAATTCCTCAGCACAACTCCACAGATGATCGATGGCCACCTGCCTTTTGTGACTATCCGTACAGGCATGACGAGTACCGGATGCATCGGTAGTCGCCACCCATGAATAGGCATCATCCTAGAATTTGCAAAACTCCCATACTTCCAAAAGAGGAGGCTATGGTAAGGCGGCTGGCCAGATCTTGGAGCGCACCAACGCCAAATGCTGAAAATCTTGGCAAAGTTGCGTGACGGCACACCGAAACTCAGCGCGGCAGTCCTTTGAGGCGCCCAAAGCACCATTAATGGGGTTCGAGTAGTACTTCGTGGTCCCGGCGTTCACAGCGAAATTGATGGATGAAGACGCGTAGATGGCGTTCCTTGTCGGGAAGTGATGCTGGTAAAGTGGACTGAAGCCGCCAAGCAGGCCTTGACGCTGTTTCTGAATTGCAGTGGATGTGGCAACAGATTAACAGCCACCGAGAAGACCTAGACACTGTTCTCAAGCTGTGCTTACCACAGCCGCACGTTGGCGGGTGTCCTGAATAACGAAGCCGGGACGAAAGACTTCTTACTAGACTGCGCCATTGAAATGAAAGTGAGAAATAACAGAGAAAACGCGTGTTTGTCAGACCGGCTGTTCTTAGTTCATGTTCAACCTACTCTTTCTCTTGCCGCGGCCGCGTCTACGCCTATGTCCAAGCCTCAACCACTGACCCTGCATTCTATGTGTTTTGTTACTGCACACGTCATTTAGGTATGAACATTTGAGTAGCAGGGAAGAGGGAGATTCGAGAAGAAGACGATCAGCTAGCAAGAAAGGCCTCCAGTGCGTGACACCATCGAGTTTACTGGTACGTCACAGCGGAATAAACCATTTCCTAAACGTAACAGAGTGGTGGGGGTGCTGGTACAACACGTCAATGAAGCTTGGAGCCACACCTGTATGAACTTCCCCGGATCCATCAATTTGCCGGTCTGCCACTTACAACAGCTGTCATGGCCGAGAGCGAAGGACAATGCTTTTAAAACAAGGAAAGGTCAGCAGCAGATGCACCTCGGCATTCCTATATGGAATTCCGCCCGTTCGTGGGTAGGGCAGGAGAAAGTGTCGATGTGTGGTTGACACACTACAAAAGGGTGAGTTGGTATATTTACTGAAATCTCACTTATCAATTGGGAAATTTCGCATTGTTTATAACGAAAACTGCCCTGATGTGGTACAAAACCGTGAAGGTTTCTTAATACCTTGGGATAAATTCAATGGAATTCTCAAGAAGAACTTCGGCGACTCTGATTTGAAAAAGAAAAGCGTGGATCGCATGTCGGCTAAAACGTTGAGGCTCCTGGAGAGACGAGTACCACCTATTTAGAGGTAGTTCTGGTGCTTTGCAAGACCGTAGGCCCGTAGAAGTCTGAAGATGACTTGGTGGGACACATTTCTAAGGGTATAGCAGAAGGCGTCAAACAATTTTTTATAGGCAGGGAAGACCTCAGTGTTTTAGATGCTACCATCTAGGACAAGTCAGTTGAAGCCGGTGACCGCGTGCGCTCGAGGTTCGTGTGGCGAGGGCTCCTAGGCTAGAGCGTGGTTCTGGGATAATCCTGTGTCCACGTAACCCAGCCTTCTGCCTTTTTGCTCATTCCTGACGAATTCAACGTGGTTTGAAAAGAACAGGTGCTATCAGTGGACATCGGCTTCTAGTCAATATCCTCGTGAAGGACGCCGCAAGGAAGAAAGCACTGGTCATGATATCGTTTGTCATTCAACCACAGGACGCCTTCAACTTTTCATCGCCAAACGAGGGAGGGACTGAAGTAAGAAACAGCGTTTTGAACGTTTCCGAACGTCATCAGGCTTGTGCGTGAAGCCCGAGCAACATCCAGTAGACGCCCCTACTCTACATACTGGGTGAGCAAGCCGTCGAAATCAATGCCACCTTCCCTTTATCCAAGGAGAACTCCAAGAAATTCGACGCCATTGTAAAGCAGTTCGAGAAGGATTGCATTCCGTGACGCAACATAATCTTCGAACGAGCCAGATTCAACATCAGGCTGCAACAACGTGGTGATTCGGCTGATGATTTCGTCACTACGCTTCACACGCTTTCGAAAAATTTTGAGTACGATGCTCTTCGAGAGGAGTTAGTGTGTGACCGCTTCATGGTTGGGATAAAAGACAAGCAGCTATCGGCTAGGTTACAGCTCGGCGCATAGCTCATAATACAAAAAGCTCTAGATTCTGTTTGCATGATCGAAAGGTCTGTCAGCAACAAGCGGAACTCTACAAGGAAGTGCCATCTTTGAACAAAAATAGTTGCATCTGGTGCGCAGAGCAGTCGACGTGCTTGAATGGAATACAAAAGCGACAGTTATCTACACGAGAATAGCAAGTCATCTTCACCCTCTGGTAAAAACAAAGAAAAGAAATGATGCCGTTTGGGGTGTCCAAGAGCGTCACTCTCGCATTCTCTGCCCAGCACGCTCAGAAGTCTGCAGGAATTGCCGGAAGAAAGGTAACTATGACTCCGTATGCATGTTGAGCCGTGTCAAATGAGTCAAAATTAGGCACGGAACTTTAGAAGCAGGATTTCTTGAAGCAGTCAAGACGACGGATACTGAAAACAGAGAAGCAACAGTCTTGGTTGAAGGCCAGCCAGTAGACCTCAATATTGACACTGGTACCGACAAACTCGTCCTCCCAATGCACGTATTCCATTCGCTCAAGGACAGGGTGCCTCTATCAACTCCTCCTCGTCAGTTGCATGGCCCAGATGGGAAGCTTCTTTTAGCAGCAGGAGTGGCGCAACTCTAGCTCATCTACCACAACCACGCGACCATTCAGGGTATATACGACCTAGATCATATCTCCACTCCGTTGCTAGTCAAGGCTGTCATTAAAAACTACAGATGCTTACCTTCGTAAACACCCTTGCCGACAAAGTGAACTAGAAAGAAGAAACTCCAGTGGTGTGTAAAGGACCCAGCAAGCTGCTAAAAGAACAGAGCATTTAGCTTCAACCAGAAGCAAAACCTTTCGCACTCAGCTCCCCGAGGCACAATCCAAGTACATTGTACGCGAAAACAAAGTTGGAGCTTAAAAGAATACAGAAGCTCAATGTCATATAACCTGTTGATGAGCCGACCAAGTGGTGTGCACCAATAGTAGTCGTCTCAAAGCTCTCCGGAGACGTGAGAATACGCGTCAACATTACAGAGCTGAACCGCCACATTGTCAGAGAAAGGTAATCTATTTCTTCCGTGGAGCACACCCTCGGAATTCTTCATGGAGCTAAGGTGTTATCTATTCTGGATGCCAACACAGGATTCCGCTTTGTGAAGAATCAAAGAAACAGAACTTTCATCTCACCTGGGCGCTTCTACTTCAACCGACTACCATTTGGCATTGCGTCAGCTGCTGAACACTTCCAGAAGCACATGACCCACACATTACAAGGCATTAGTCAAGTTGTCTGTCCCATGGACGACCTCCTCATCTGGGGTTCCAACAAGCAAGAGTACAATGAGACACTGCTAAACGTGCTTCAGGTATTTAAAAAAGCTGGAATGACACTGAACGATCGCAAGTGCGTGTTTGATGTTCAGCACCTTGCATTCCTAGGACACTGGCTCGATGAAGGCCAAATAGAACCCGACGAAAAAAATTGAAGCCATGATGAAAACGAAGAGCCCCCAAAACATGATCGACCTGCAGAGAATTCTCGAAATGGCAACGTACCTCGCGAGATCCTTCGCAGTCTCTCTGATATTTTGCAGCCACTCACACTCCTGTTGTTAAAAAATCAAGAATTTGTTTGGGGTTCTTCACAAGAGCAGGTATTCAACAGATGGAAGTCAGTGCTCTCGTTTCGTCCTGTCCTTGGAGTCTACGACCTATCAAAAGAAACAATCGTCCTCGCTGACGCATCATTCAGACTTGGAGCATTATTTCGGCAGAAGCAAACCAATGGCAAGTTTTCTGTCATCGCTTATGCTTCGAGGTTACTCACAGAAACCGAGAAGCGATACGCTGACATTGAAAAAGAGACTCTTGCTTTATACTTGGCATGCGATAAATTCAGCGATTATCTTGTTGGCAAGGTGTTCAAGCTAGAGACGCATGACGAACCGTTGGTTACACTCCTTCTTTCGAAGAGTCTTGATTACTTGAAACCTAGAATACAGCGGCTAAAAATGAGAATGATGCGATATTGATACGAGGGTATATACGAAGCAGGCAAGGAACTATTAGCCGCAGATGCACTTATGAGAGCGCCTCTCCGAGAAACGGGAGATGGCTAGCTGGAATAAAATATTAAAGTTTTCCGGTGCTCTATGACAAACTCTATTCCGACAAAGCAACATTGTTTTCAATGTATAAAGGCATCCCAACAAGCAGACCCTATTTGCACACAATTTCGTCTGCTGTGCGAGAAAGAATGGCCCTCTTTAAGAGACTTAGGACGTAACCTAAAACCATTCTACGACCAACGACATTATCTAGCTGTGGAGAACGATTTACTTCCCTACGCGTCGCGAGCGGTCGTCCCAGACTCATGCCGAAAAGAAATCTTATGACTCTTGCACGAAGAACACTTTGGCATAAGAAAGACATTGGCTGGAGGCCGAGACTGTGTCTGGTGGCGCACCATAGAATCTGACATCTCGTCCCTGGTAAAGCGATGTCAGCGATGTATCGAAACAAGAGTAAACAGGAAAATACCACTAATAAACTCCGAATTACCTGAGAGGCCTCGGCAACGCATTGCGATGAATTTTTTGCGCTTCAAGGTGCAGTGCTAGTTGATAGCTACAGACTAATATTAAATATACCCCGAACTAGTTCAACTTGAGAAGCTCACTTCCGCAGCCGTAATCTGCCACTGCAAGTCAATTTCTGCACGCCACGGAATTCCCGAGGAAGTGATTTCATACAACAGCCCGCAGTATTTGACGACTGAGTTTTCACTCTTCGTCCTAGACTATGGTTTAGGCACATTACATGTAGCCCTCGCTACTCTCAGAGTAATGGACTTGCAGAGGCTGAAATAAAAATCATCAAGACATTCATGACAAAGACCAACGACCCTTACCTGACACTTCTAGCTTACAGGTTGACTTCTTTGAAGAATGAGTATAGCCCTGCCGAAGAGCTGATGGGTCGTCGGCTGAGATCCAGCATTCCTCTTTGTTCCACCAAGCTGACACCCCCACCGGCAGGACAAGACAGCCTTCGGAATTTTTAGGAAAGATACAGAAAACGTCAAAGCAACGACTTCGACAGACGTCAGGGAGTCCACGACCTGCCGGAACGTCCTAATGGAGATGCCGTATGGGTTACAGACCTCAAGAGCAATAGGACAATACAAGCCCGAGCCGATGAGCCTCGATTTTTTTGTGTCAACACCGACACTGGTGCTGTGTGAAAAAACGGACGGAGATAGTCCTACATTCGCTAAGTGACAAGAACACAGATAGTGCCAATACCAGTGATTGTGCTATAGACGCTCGCTCGCGTTGCCAGGACACTTCCCACGGTCATACCAGAAGTGGCACGTGTCTCAAGCCACCTGCTGCAGTGAACGTCGCTCGATGGCATTGGGAGATGTTCTAGATGCTGTCGTTTAGGTCAAACTAGGTGATGCCGTTGACCACGTGTGCCCGAGGTGCGCGTGGCGCGTGGTGAGGGCTCGTAGGCTAGAACGTGGTTCTGGAACAAACCTGTGTGTACGCAACCCAGCCTCCGGCCTTCTCGCAAGTCCCTGACGACTTCAACACTCAGCTCCGTCTCCGCCATTCAACGTCACTGATGTACTTTTCAGCAGTTGAAGACTCGTTGTGTTGTCCCTAAATTTGGTAAGCTGCCAAATGTAACAACGATCGCCAGCATGGACGTGAGTCCACCCGCCGACTTGCCGCAGCTATCTGGGCAATAGTGCGCAAAAAGCTACAGCAAAGACATTCTGGTGGACAAGACAAGCGACACCATCCATAATTCCCATGCCTCTTCATCCTACTACCCGGCGCCGTTCGCTCCTCTGCCACCACTGGTATGTGTGACGGACGTCAGAGAAGCTAGAACTTCGTGGCCACGTTGAGACTCATTCGCGTCTGTTCAGTGGTATGACCAACGCCTTCGTCGTGGCCCAACCCCACAGAAAACGGGCAGTTACCGTTCAGCAAGCTGCTCCATTCTGCTCGGTGACTCGACCCTTCAAAGCGGAGCGCTCTCAGCAGTGGTTCAGTGAGTGACCCCTACCCATCTGCTACAACTGTGGCTACAAAGGCCTCAATGCCAGGCACTGCAACTGCCGGCAGCCTCCGAGGTACGACCACCCACCGAGATCCCACCTTTCTGGCTTTGCACGGGCACCAACGTTCCTTGGAAGCGCATCCCACGAGATACGAAGGCTGCTGCGAAACCGTCCTCCAGCCTCTGACTGCGGTCTTACACTCCCGCCAGCCCTCGCTCCAATCGGTCACCGTCTCCTCGGTACCACCACTCTTCGCCTCCTCCGGAAAACTAGTCGGGGCAACCGTTGGAGTTGAGGTCACTGGACAGCCTTTGATTTCCACAGAAATACCTCTTTTTTGCATGCTTGAAAATAAGATTCGTGTGCTAAGCGACGGTGTCTGAACAATGGCCTTAGTGAACAAAGGTGCGACCGTATCAGTCATGAGACTAGCATTCAAATGCTTCCTTGAATGAAAAGTTATGTTCCGTTAGGACCGTGACGATTTGTATTGTGTAGTGAGCGCAGATGTCTTAAAAACTCTCGGTATCTGCACAGTGGTTGTTAGCTTAGGGTGCCAGCAATTTATTTCTGACGTTGCTGTTCTTCTCATTCTACGCATGATGCAATTCTAGGACTCAATTTTCAGAAGCGTTGTGTTGCCACTGTCTATTGCCGCACAAGAGAAGTTACAGCAGATACAGATGCTTCAGTAGCGTTTATTGAAATCCCGCCCTGTCAGGAAAGCGCCCTTTGCGTGTCCATCCTTGTCTACCAAGGGTGTTCCTGTCATCAATTCTCCTGCAACCGAGATGAAATTTTATGCCATCGTAGAGCTCATTCACCTTAGCTTCATAAAGAAAATCTTTTAATACTCTACGTTGTCGGTTATGCAAGGACATACTGATTTGTGGTTGATCAACTGCTCTAATGAAGCTTCGGCCCTGCTGCAGCGGGTCTATACCTTCGAAAGATTCGTCAATATGAAGTTTTCCCCTTGCCTTACTTGCAGAGAGCAGAGATTCTCCGGAGAAGTACGATTCCGATCACCTGAACGCCAGGAAAATTTTCATATTGGAAATGATCGACCTGTTTCTTAGCACCAACAAGCGTATTGACCTGACGAGTATACTGCGCAAACATGCTCTGGTCTTTGCGATTACGCACAGATATATATATATATATATATATATATATATATATATATATATATATATATATATATATATATTGCCACCATTGATGAACGAGCCGCTGTGGCTCATACCCGTTTTGGGCTACGAAGAAGAAGAGAACGTTTTTGTAGCTCCGGTTCGGGTGAACTCCTGGCTGCAGATCTTGTTTTTGCTCGCGACATTACTGGTGGAGGTGCTGGGTACGTGTACTTCGGCTGTGTCGGCCATCGTGGAGACAGCTACATCTCCCAGAGCAAGAAGCAGCCACCGCCTGCGTGGGTTACCCCCTGAATTTGGTCCCTTGACATCCACACCCAGAAAGATGGCAACTTCGATGACAAGCCAGGCGGTCCAAACCAGCGATGCCCATGGTTCTCTTCTCGCCCATGTTTTTCATGCGCCACAGACACCAAAGCCGTTCCATGAAGATATCTTCGAGGATGTTGATGACTGGCTCGACCACTTTGATCGGGTTGCCTGATCAACGAATGGGACGATGTTCGCAAGCTGCGCAGAGTTTACTTTTACTTGGAGGATTCTGCGAAGATATGGTACGAGAACCACGAGGGCTCATTTGCAACCTGGCAAGAGTTTAGCCATCAGCTCCGTGACGCCTTTCGGAACACCGAGAGGAAGGAGAGGGCCGAACAAGCCATATCCTGCAGAAACCAGCGGCCGAACGAACGAGTATCCATGTTTGTCGAGGACATGCTTCGGCTCTTCAAGCGCGCGGACCCCGCCATGCCCGAGGAAAAGAAGGTGAGGCATTTGATGCGTGGAGTAAAAGAACAGCTTTTCGCTGGGCTCGTGCGCAATCCACCAACGACAGTCGCCCAGTTCATCAGTGAGGCGAACACAATGGAACGTACGCTGCAGCAGCGGTCATCACAATACGAACGCCAGATCCCGGCCACCGCATGCTCTATCGGCTCTGACAGCGAGAGACAGGCCCTCGCAGACTTCATTCGAAGTATTGTTCGGGACGAACTGCGACAGCTTCAGGCGGTGGGATCCCATCAACCTGTGTCTGACCTCGCGGATGTAATCAGACAAGAAGTCCGGCAGGCCGTCACACCCCTGACCCCAATCACACCACCGATTCCCGAGGCGCCAGTCCTGACATACGCAGCGGCATTGCGATCCCCTGCGCCACCGGCTACAGATCCTGCTATGCGGCCCAGGTACCAGGCTATGCAGTCATTCCACACCACTGCTTCGAGCCCGCCTCACGGCTCAAGGTTCCCGAGCACACCCACCTATCTTCAGTCTACCTCAAGACAAAGTGGTAGCAAGGCAAGCACGTGGCGCACCTCGGATAACCGTCCGCTCTGCTATCACTGCGGCGAAGCGGGTCACGTATACAGGAACTGTCAATACCGGCAACTAGGTCTCCGCGGCTTCCATCCTGAAGCTCGATGCCCGCGCTACGGTGAGCGCCTCCGCGAAATCGAAGCCTATCTCACGGGCCAGCGAACATCTTCGACTGTTCAGCACCACCAGTCGAGATCACCGTCGCCTCGCCGGTCTACGTCACCCAGTTTGCCCACATCGTCTTCCGCTCCTTTCAGGAGCCGGTCACCAAGTCCCCGCAGGGGAAACTAGGAACGGCGACTTCTGGGGGTGAAGTCGCGGCCCGGCAAACTGTAAAAGACCCTCATTCGACGCAACGACCAGACAAGGACCATTCCGGTTCTGCAGTGTTCTCTGACAGCAGAAAGATCGTTTCTGCCGAAATCGCCGTCTTCGTCGACAATCATGCTGTCAACGCCCTCGTCGACACCGGGGCCGACTATTCCGTAATGAGCGCCGCACTGGCATCTGAACTGAGGAAGGTTACCACACCATGGCAAGGACCGCAGTTGCGCACGGCAGGGGGCCATCTGGTGATGCCTACCGGTATGTGCACGGCACGCATTCGTATACGTACGTCGACATTTGCAGGCTCTTTCCTCGTATTGCGCGTGTGCTCTCGGCCAGTCATTCTAGGAATGGACTTCCTTCGTGAATACGGCGCCGTCATCGACCTCCGTAAATTACTTGTGTCGTTCGAGGATCCTTTTTGCGCTGCAACTGACAGTACACAATTCCGGAAAAGAGCACTTCGTGTTACCGACGATTCTCTGACTCTCCCACCTCGAAGCAGCCTCTTTGTCGAAGTAGAATTGGGACAGGACATGTCTGACGCGGTAATTGCAGAGGCCAATTTGTCTCTCCTTATTTCACGACAAATCTGTGTTGCCCGAGGAATCATTCAGCCTAGCAATAGGCATGTTCACCTGCTGGTCACGAACTTCAGCCACGAATATCGCCACCTAACGAGACACACTGCCATTGCATATTGTGAAGAACTTGCCGATGTCGATGGTTCGCCCACGTTAGCTTTATTTTCATCGAATGGCCACCCTGACGAGGCGTTCACGAGCACTCTCGACGTAAACGAGAGACTACCTTCGTCTCAACGAGAAAGCCTTTTGCGTTTACTCGGCTCAATTCAAGACTGCTTTGCCACTACGTCAAGGGTTAAACAGACACCACTTGCTCAGCACCGTATCGTCACGGAACCCACCGAGAGGCCCATCCGACAACACGCCTATAGGGTGTCGCAAAAAGAGCAAGACGCTATACGTGACCAAGTCCAGCAGATGCTTCAGGACGACGTCATCCAGCCATCAACCAGTCCCTGGGCTTCGCCAGTTGTGCTAGTAAAGAAGAAGGACGGTACGTTGCGTTTTTGCGTTGATTACCGTAAACTGAACAAGGTCACCAAAAAGGACGTTTATCCTCTACCCCGGATAGATGACTCGTTGGACCGTATACGCAACGCTAAATATTTTTCTTCCATGGATTTACGTAGCGGCTACTGGCAACAGGCAAATCGCAGTGGATGAGCGCGACCGCGAAAAGACGGCGTTTATTACTCCTGACGGCCTGTACGAGTTTAAAGTGTTGCCTTTCGGTCTATGCTCAGCGCCAGCTACTTTCCAAAGAATGATGGATACGGTTCTCACAGGGCTCAAATGGCAATCATGTCTTGTTTACCTTGATGACGTCGTGGTCTTTGCAGACACGTTTGAACAACACGTCCAACGCCTTCAGGCAGTACTTCAGGCAATCAGAACAGCGGGGCTTTCTCTCAAACCCGAGAAATGTCATTTTGGATATGAAGAACTGAAGTTCCTTGGTCACGTTGTGAGCCATGCCGGCATCCGCCCAGACCCAGAGAAAACCCGTGCTGTTGCCGCATTTCCCGTGCCCACAAATAAGCGCGACCTACGCCGATTTCTGGGGCTCTGTGCGTATTACAGGCGCTTTGTCAAAAACTTTTCGAAGATTGCTGAACCCCTCAACAAGCTTACAAAAGACGGTGTCTCGTTTGTATGGGGTCCCGATCAGTGTCATGCGTTCGACACGCTCCGAAACCTCCTCCAGGCTCCGCCTGTACTGGGTCATTTTGACGAAAGCGCTGACACGGAATTACACACTGACGCCAGCAACGTTGGACTAGGAGCGTTATTAGTTCAGTGGCATAATGGCGTAGAGCGCGTGATAGCATTTGCGAGCAGAACGTTATCCGCAGCGGAGAAAAACTATTCTGCAACCGAAAAGGAATGCCTCGCTGTTGTCTGGGCCATAACAAAGTTCCGCCCATACTTGTATGACCGCCCATTCAGGGTAGTTAGCGACCACCATTCCCTTTGTTGGCTCGCAAATCTCAAAGATCCCTCAGGTCGTCTAGCACGATGGAGCCTTCGGCTACAAGATTTCGATATCACCATCGTCCACAAATCTGGGCGGAAACACACCGACGCCGACTGTCTCTCACGTGCACCGGTCGAAAATGCCAACACTGACCTTGAAGACGACGACACTTTTCTTTCTGTCGTATCAGCAACCCGCTTAGCTGAGCAACAGCGTCACGACTCGGAGCTCATTCCGCTCATTGACTACCTGGAAGGACGCAATTCCGACCCTCCTCGAAGCTTTGCACGCTCGCTATCCTCCTTTTGTTTCCGCGATGGAGTGCTTTAACAAAAGAACTTTCATCCTACACAAGCTATGTATCTGCTTGTTGCGCCAACTACGCTTCGTGGTGACATTTTACGTGCGTGTCATGATGAGCCATCGTCCGGACACCACGGCTATACGCGCACGCTGCAACGGATTCAACGCTCCTACTACTGGCCACGTCTCGTAAAGACTGTGAAGCATTACGTTCGCACATGTCGCGACTGTCAGCGACGTAAGGTTCCACCTTTACGACCAGCGGGACTACTGCAACCAATAGGCCCACCAAAGGCGCCCTTTCATCAGATTGGCATGGACTTGCTGGGGTCATTCCCCACGTCTTCGTCTGGAAACCGGTGGATCGTGGTCGCTACCGACTACTTAACACGCTACTGTGAAACGAAGGCGCTTCCAAAAGCGACCGCAGCAGATGTCGCCCAATTTTTCGTGAACAGCATCGTCTTACGTCACGGTGCTCCAGCTGTCGTCATAACTGATCGTGGGACAGCTTTCACCGCAGAGATGCTGCAGGAAGTCTTGCGATTAAGTGGCACGGAACATCGCAAAACAACGGCTTACCACCCGCAAGCAAACGGGCTGACTGAACGACTCAATAAGACAATTGCAGACATGCTGTCAATGTATGTGGACATCAATCACAAGAACTGGGACGCCATACTTCCCTACGTAACTTTTGCGTATAATACTGCTGTTCAAGAAAGTACCGGTTTCACACCTTTTCGCTTAGTCCACGGTCGCGAGGTCACGACGATGCTCGACGCCATGCTCCTGCCCGACAACTTAGGAACATACTGCACCGATGCCGCCAAATTCGCGCAGTGTGCAGAAGAGGCCCGTCAAATTGCTCGTCACCGTATTCAACATCACCAAAGCGCAGACGCACGCCGCTACAATCGTCGTCACCGTGAAGTTATTTTCAAGCCCGGTGATGAAGTCTGGGTGTGGACCCCTATCCGACAACGTGGCCGTTCAGAAAAGCTTCTTCGCCGCTACTTCGGCCCTTACAAGGTCGTACGACGTCTCAGCGACGTCACATATGAGGTTCTCTCAGAAGGCACTTCGAGACGTTCCCGTTTCACCCCGCGAACTGAAGTCGTTCACGTTTCACGGCTGAAACCATACTTTTCGCGCTGTGAATCGCCAGAGAGTGACTGACTTTATTCGTCCCTCCCTTACATTCTTTCCTATTTTTCTTATTTCTCATTTAACTCTTGACTCCACAACCAACTATGTTATTCCGCCTTACGCCATTCATTTGCTTGCATGGTAATTTTCATCTCATTTTCTTTTTTTTTGCCTTCATGTACAGCATCGAGACGATGCTTCTTGGGAGAGGGGGTAATGCCACCATTGATGAACGAGCCGCTGTGGCTCATACCCGTTTTGGGCTACGAAGAAGAAGAGAACGTTTTGGTTGCTCCGGTTCGGGTGAACTCCTGGCTGCAGATCTTGTTTTTGCTCGCGACAATATATATATATATA
>WOVY01010405.1:0-20248 GCA_013436015.1 Rhipicephalus annulatus | reverse complement strand
TATATATATATTACTCCTTTACAATCTTTGGCCTTCTCGTCTGTGAGATCTCTTATATTGCGCCACAACACAAAAAAATGAGCCCTGAATGTACGCTTCTTTCGGTTATATATATATATATATATATATATATATATATATTGCCACCATTGATGAACGAGCCGCTGTGGCTCATACCCGTTTTGGGCTACGAAGAAGAAGAGAACGTTTTGGTTGCTCCGGTTCGGGTGAACTCCTGGCTGCAGATCTTGTTTTTGCTCGCGACATTACTGGTGGAGGTGCTGGGTACGTGTACTTCGGGCTGTGTCGGCCATCGTGGAGACAGCTACATCTCCCAGAGCAAGAAGCAGCCACCGGCTGCGTGGGTTACCCCCTGAATTTGGTCCCTTGACATCGACACCCAGAAAGATGGCAACTTCGATGACAAGCCAGGCGGTCCAAACCAGCGATGCCCATGGTTCTCTTCTCGCCCATGTTTTTCATGCGCCACAGACACCAAAGCCGTTCCATGGAGATATCTTCGAGGATGTTGATGACTGGCTCGACCACTTTGATCGGGTTTGCCTGTATCAACGAATGGGACGATGTTCGCAAGCTGCGCAGAGTTTACTTTTACTTGGAGGATTCTGCGAAGACATGGTACGAGAACCACGAGGGCTCATTTGCAACCTGGCAAGAGTTTAGCCATCAGCTCCGTGACGCCTTTCGGAACACCGAGAGGAAGGAGAGGGGCCGAACAAGCCATATCCTGCAGAACCAGCGGCCGAACGAACGAGTATCCATGTTTGTCGAGGACATGCTTCGGCTCTTCAAGCGCGCGGACCCTGCATGCCCGAGGAAAAGAAGGTGAGGCATTTGATGCGTGGAGTAAAAGAACAGCTTTTCGCTGGGCTCGTGCGCAATCCACCAACGACAGTCGCCCAGTTCATCAGTGAGGCGAACACAATGGAACGTACGCTGCAGCAGCGGTCATCACAATACGAACTCCAGATCCCGGCCACCGCATGCTCTATCGGCTCTGACAGCGAGAGACAGGCCCTCGCAGACTTCATTCGAAGTATTGTTCGGGACGAACTGCGACAGCTTCAGGCGGTGGGATCCCATCAACCTGTGTCTGACCTCGCGGATGTAATCAGACAAGAAGTCCGGCAGGCCGTCACACCCCTGACCCCAATCACACCACCGATTCCCGAGGCGCCAGTCCTGACATACGCAGCGGCATTGCGATCCCCTGCGCCACCGGCTACAGATCCTGCTATGCGGCCCAGGTACCAGGCTATGCAGTCATTCCACACCACTGCTTCGAGCCCGCCTCACGGCTCAAGGTTCCCGAGCACACCTACCTATCTGCAGTCTACCTCAAGACAAAGTGGTAGCAAGGCAAGCACGTGGCGCACCTCGGATAACCGTCCGCTCTGCTATCACTGCGGCGAAGCGGGTCACGTATACAGGAACTGTCAATACCGGCAACTAGGTCTCCGCGGCTTCCATCCTGAAGCTCGATGCCCGCGCTACGGTGAGCGGCCCCGCGAAATCGAAGCCTATCTCACGGGCCAGCGAACATCTTCGACTGTTCAGCACCACCAGTCGAGATCACCGTCGCCCTCGCCGGTCTACGTCACCCAGTTTGCCCACATCGTCTTCCGCTCCTTTCAGGAGCCGGTCACCAAGTCCCCGCAGGGGAAACTAGGAACGGCGACTTCTGGGGGTGAAGTCGCGGCCCGGCGAACTGTAAAAGACCCTCATTCGACGCAACGACCAGACAAGGACCATTCCGGTTCTGCAGTGTTCTCTGACAGCAGAAAGATCGTTTCTGCCGAAATCGCCGTCTTCGTCGACAATCATGCTGTCAACGCCCTCGTCGACACCGGGGCCGACTATTCCGTAATGAGCGCCGCACTGGCATCTGAACTGAGGAAGGTTACCACACCATGGCAAGTACCGCAGTTGCGCACGGCAGGGGGCCATCTGGTGATGCCTACCGGTATGTGCACGGCACGCATTCGTATACGTACGTCGACATTTGCAGGCTCTTTCCTCGTATTGCGCGTGTGCTCTCGGCCAGTCATTCTAGGAATGGACTTCCTTCGTGAATACGGCGCCGTCATCGACCTCCGTGAATTACTTGTGTCGTTCGAGGATCCTTTTTGCGCTGCAACTGACAGTACACAATTCCGGAAAAGAGCACTTCGTGTTACCGACGATTCTCTGACTCTCCCACCTCGAAGCAGCCTCTTTGTCGAAGTAGAATTGGGACAGGACATGTCTGACGCGGTTTTGCAGAGGCCAATTTGTCTCTCCTTATTTCACGACAAATCTGTGTTGCCCGAGGAATCATTCAGCCTAGCAATAGGCATGTTCACCTGCTGGTCACGAACTTCAGCGACGAATATCGCCACCTAACGAGACACACTGCCATTGCATATTGTGAAGAACTTGCCGATGTCGATGGTTCGCCCACGTTAGCTTTATTTTCATCGAATGGCCACCCTGACGAGGCGTTCACGAGCACTCTCGACGTAAACGAGAGACTACCTTCGTCTCAACGAGAAAGCCTTTTGCGTTTACTCAGCTCATTTCAAGACTGCTTTGCCACTACGTCAAGGGTTAAACAGACACCACTTGCTCAGCACCGTATCGTCACGGAACCCACCGAGAGGCCCATCCGACAACACGCCTATAGGGTGTCGCAAAAAGAGCAAGACGCTATACGTGACCAAGTCCAGCAGATGCTTCAGGACGACGTCATCCAGCCATCAACCAGTCCCTGGGCTTCGCCAGTTGTGCTAGTAAAGAAGAAGGACGGTACGTTGCGTTTTTGCGTTGATTACCGTAAACTGAACAAGGTCACCAAAAAGGACGTTTATTCTCTACCCCGGATAGATGACTCGTTGGACCGTATACGCAACGCTAAATATTTTTCTTCCATGGATTTACGTAGCGGCTACTGGCAAATCGCAGTGGACGAGCGCGACCGCGAAAAGACGGCGTTTATTACTCCTGACGGCCTGTACGAGTTTAAAGTGTTGCCTTTCGGTCTATGCTCAGCGCCAGCTACTTTCCAAAGAATAATGGATAAGGTTCTCACATGGCTCAAATGGCAATCAGGTCTTGTTTACCTTGATGACGTCGTGGTCTTTGCAGACACGTTTGAACAACACGTCCAACGCCTTCAGGCAGTACTTCAGGCAATCAGAACAGCGGGGCTTTCTCTCAAACCCGAGAAATGTCATTTTGGATATGAAGAACTGAAGTTCCTTGGTCACGTTGTGAGCCATGCCGGCATCCGCCCAGACCCGGAGAAAACCCGTGCTGTTGCCGCATTTCCCGTGCCCACAAATAAGCGCGACCTACGCCGATTTCTGGGGCTCTGTGCGTATTACAGGCGCTTTGTCAAAAACTTTTCGAAGATTGCTGAACCCTCAACAAGCTTACAAAAGACGGTGTCTCGTTTGTATGGGGTCCCGATCAGTGTCATGCGTTCGACACGCTCCGAAACCTCCTCCAGGCTCCGCCTGTACTGGGTCATTTTGACGAAAGCGCTGACACGGAATTACACACTGACGCCAGCAACGTTGGACTAGGAGCGGTATTAGTTCAGTGGCATAATGGCGTAGAGCGCGTGATCGCTTATACGAGCAGAACGTTATCCGCAGCGGAGAAAAACTATTCTGCAACTGAAAAGGAATGCCTCGCTGTTGTCTGGGCCATAACAAAGTTCCGCCATACTTGTATGGCCGCCCATTCAGGGTAGTTAGCGACCACCATTCCCTTTGTTGGCTCGCAAATCTCAAGATCCCTCAGGTCGTCTAGCACGATGGAGCCTTCGGCTACAAGATTTCGATATCACCATCGTCCACAAATCTGGGCGGAAACACACCGACGCCGACTGTCTCTCACGTGCACCGGTCGAAAATGCCGACACTGACCTTGAAGACGACGACACTTTTCTTTCTGTCGTATCAGCAACCCGCTTAGCTGAGCAACAGCGTCACGACTCGGAGCTCATTCCGCTCATTGACTACCTGGAAGGACGCAATTCCCACCCTCCTCGAAGCTTTGCACGCTCGCTATCCTCCTTTTGTTTCCGCGATGGAGTGCTTTACAAAAGAACTTTCATCCTACACAAGCTATGTATCTGCTTGTTGCGCCAACTACGCTTCGTGGTGACATTTTACGTGCGTGTCATGATGAGCCATCGTCCGGACACCTCGGCTATACGCGCACGCTGCAACGGATTCAACGCTCCTACTACTGGCCACGTCTCGCAAAGACTGTGAAGCATTACGTTCGCACATGTCGCGACTGTCAGCGACGTAAGGTTCCACCTTTACGACCAGCGGGACTACTGCAACCAATAGGCCCACCAAAGGCGCCCTTTCATCAGATTGGCATGGACTTGCTGTGGTCATTCCCCACGTCTTCGTCTGGAAACCGGTGGATCGTGGTCGCTACCGACTACTTAACACGCTACTGTGAAACGAAGGCGCTTCCAAAAGCGACCGCAGCAGATGTCGCCCAATTTTTCGTGAACAGCATCGTCTTACGTCACGGTGCTCCAGCTGTCGTCATAACTGATCGTGGGACAGCTTTCACCGCAGAGATGCTGCAGGAAGTCTTGCGATTAAGTGGCACGGAACATCGCAAAACAACGGCTTACCACCCGCAAGCAAACGGGCTGACTGAACGACTCAATAAGACAATTGCAGACATGCTGTCAATGTATGTGGACATCAATCACAAGAACTGGGACGCCATACTTCCCTACATAACTTTTGCGTATAATACTGCTGTTCATGAAAGTACCGGTTTCACACCTTTTCGCTTAGTCCACGGTCGCGAGGTCACGACGATGCTCGACGCCATGCTCCTGCCCGACAACTTAGGAACATACTGCACCGATGCCGCCAAATTCGCGCAGTGTGCAGAAGAGGCCCGTCAAATTGCTCGTCACCGTATTCAACATCACCAAGCGCAGACGCACGCCGCTACAATCGTCGTCACCGTGAAGTTATTTTCAAGCCCGGTGCTGAAGTCTGGGTGTGGACCCCTATCCGACAACGTGGCCGTTCAGAAAAGCTTCTTCGCCGCTACTTCGGCCCTTACAAGGTCGTACGACGTCTCAGCGACGTCACATATGAGGTTCTCCCAGAAGGCACTTCGAGACGTTCCCGTTTCACCCCGCGAACTGAAGTCGTTCACGTTTCACGGCTGAAACCATACTTTTCGCGTTGTGAATCGCCAGAGAGTGACTGACTTTATTCGTCCCTCCCTTACATTCTTTCCTATTTTCTTATTTCTCATTTAACTCTTGACTCCACAACCAACTATGTTATTCCGCCTTACGCCATTCATTTTGCTTGCATGGTAATTTTCATCTCATTTTCTTTTTTTTTGCCTTCATGTACAGCATCGAGACGATGCTTCTTGGGAGAGGGGGTAATGCCACCATTGATGAACGAGCCGCTGTGGCTCATACCCGTTTTGGGCTACGAAGAAGAAGAGAACGTTTTGGTTGCTCCGGTTCGGGTGAACTCCTGGCTGCAGATCTTGTTTTTGCTCGCGACAATATATATATATATATATATATATATGTGTGTGTGTGTGTGTGTGTGTGTGTGTGTGTGTGCATCATGGCATTTCAGATACGTTTTCTGCATCACCACAGTCCAATGTCCTAATTGTCTTCACTCCAATAAAGACTTTGCATAGCTGAAGTGGTCCTCAACTATTTTTAGTATTCTTGTTGCTCGATGCTCTGTCCGTCTTCTTTCACTGTACTACGTCTATTAGTCAACGCAACTTGCTCTAAATGTTGTCAACTGAAATATATATAGCTTGTTTTTGCATAACTACTTGATAGTGCTTAGGGTATTATCTGAAAAGAACAATACACCTGGCTGGGTGTCTATGCACTATTTAAAACTTTTTGTGATGGCATGGCGGCAGAGAAAATTGCGAAGAAATGGCCTTGTCAGAAGACTGAAGTTGGACTGATGATTTTAAGTGGTATGTGACGGCTGTGGTTCAAGTCGCACCTGCGAAAAAATTGTTTTCCATTCGATGCGACGTCAATGTTTTGCGGTAATGGAAGCGCGGTTTTTCATTGACATAATTTCAGCTTCGAAGCAATCATTGACGCGTAGGTTGAAGGGTGCCGGCTCCAGTCAAACAGGTCTCTTGGGAAATCTCGCCAAGCACTGAGTTATAGCATCATCTCGATTGGCTCTGAAGGAAAGCTTCTTAGCAAAGGAAACAATGTTCCTCCACAGTCGATGAACCGCAGCGGCAGGAGGGACAATAGTAAAACATGACGTCTCCATCTGCAGAAGTCATCATCTTCTCGGAAAAATGGCAAATGGCAAAACTGCCACAAGACGACAAGAAAACAAACAAGAGATAGGAGGCAACATTTCTGAGAGATAATCAATTATGGCCGAGCTTCTACCACTGAAAATGTTTTGTACTTATGTGCGCATTCTCGCTTCTTTAATGTTTTCTTGCGCTCAAGCGACAGTAAAGTACGCTTAAACGACTGAGAAAGGAGATCTATTATGTGACTGAAATGTAGTGGCAAGAAATGACTCCGCGTAATTCGCCTTAACGCACTTGATTGTTACTTGATGCGGCTGGCTAGAGAAAGTCTTTTTTAGTTGTTCTAAATTTGCAATTTTTAAGGGGTGTTGCACTTAACTGTAACTATTGTAGGTGACCGTAGATTACCGAGTTGTTTTGCGCGACCCAAGTCGTTTAAAAGATTGCATTGTTTTGCCTCCTCACACAATTTAGGCTGACACTATGGTTCTGCTTTGAAACGAGACGTTACCATATTTTGTCATTTCAACCAAAAGGCTCTCTACTCAGATAACAATAATAATGTGTATTCTGTAGACACAAGTATAGCGAGATACGTGGGGCATTTTTTTATGATCATGGCAATACAAAAATTGTCTGACATAGGCGAACACACAAGTGACGTGTATTCACACAGTACAACGTTTTTGCCTTTAGTTAGTGGTGCAGCGGGGCATCTTCTGTAGTCTTCTTGCTCAATGCACTGATCAGGCTTGCTTTGTATCCGTAATTGACTGGCCAATAAAAAATATTTTGGTCTAGGACTATGTATATCTTTATAGTTATAGATATTTGAGGTACCAGTGTACTTCAGTAAAAAAAAAAATTGCCCGCAGCTTCCCTCGGGGGAACACTGAGGAGGATGCGGAGCATATAATTGGTTAACGGGGTGTTAAAGTGTGACTTACTTGGGTCGATGGCTAAATTGGTTAACGTGGTTGTGAAATGGGGTGTTAAATTGCGACTTACTTGGGTTGATGGCTAAATTGGTTAACGTGGTTGTAGGAGGGGGTGTTAAATGAGTGAACACGTACACACGTATGCGAAAGGAGGGCGCTGGTCGAAGGGACGTCGATCATTGTGTTTGTGGATTCGTTGGAATTCATTTCACCGTGACCTTGGACGTCGACGCGCCGTACACTGAGCGAGCGAGCGCTGAGCGAGCGAGCGCCGACCTTGAGTATATATACAGCGCGACGGCGCATGCACTGTCAGCTGTTGAATGTTCTCGAAGGAGAAGCGCGCGCGCGGCACAGATGGCGACGGCGCGACGGCGCATGCGCTGTCAGCTGTCGAATGTTCTCGAAGGAGAAGCGCGCGCGGCACAGATGGTGGGCGACGGCGCGACGGCGCATGCGCGCGCGTCAGCTGTCGAATGTTCGAGAAGCGGTGCGAACGGCGCGGACGGCGCACTACAAGGCGCGAGTATAAGATGCTTCCGCATCTAAAAAGGAAAAGCACGGGCTTTTTCGGTGAAATCCAACAGGCGCAATTGTAGCACGTCGTGGGAAACATGTAGTGAGAAGCCGGGATAGCGCTGAAAATCTGTCGAAAGTTTTCGCCTCTGGGTTGAAGTCTCAGATCCGAAGCAAAGCCGAGAATACGAATGCAGCTGCGCTCAACACTTATCACTGCACCTCGTGCGCCATGCCCGCGGCTTTTACGTCATATACGTAGCTTGGAGAAAAGAGAGAGCAAAAATCTATGAAACAACGTTAACCATGAAACATGAAACAACGTTAAACATGAAAAGACTATGCCACTCTTTACATGTATGCTGGTCCAACATGTAAAGAACAGCCTTAACAAAGAACATGTATACTATTCATACAGAACATGTATGCTGGTCATACAATCCGCGAACGGAAAAACCCTTACTTAGCTACCGATCGGCACATTCTAAAGTTGTAAAGAGTGGCATAGCCTTTTCATGTTTGAGAGCAGCCTTAACAATGTCATGTCCAGAAAAAATTAGCGAAAGCTTCAACCAACAAATTATCAGGCTAAAAATGCTGGGTACGAAAAACGCGTGTTGTGTACATCAGCTAACAAGCTTATTAGTCACGTACGCAACAACTTTCATAAAAAATGACAAGTAATGGAAACAGGAAAAGATAGTGTCAGTTCCATATGCGCACAAGATTGCCCATAAGTTAAAAAACGTAGGTAATCGCTATGGCCTAGAATTAGTTTTTTCGGCACCCAAGAAGCTTAGTAAAATATGTTCCAAACTAGACCGTAAAGTTTTCATAGCAGTAAACACTGATGCTGGTAGTTTTACGGTAAATCACACAACAAATTTGTTAAGTGTAGCCTATCAGTCGTGTATTGCTTGCCGCTAACGTGTGGAAAGGTATACATTGGCCAGACGGGTCGTTGTTTGAACACCCGACTTTTAGAACACAAGCGATCATTAGGAACTGACATTCATTCTCTCATAAAGAGACACTGTTCCCAGTGTGGCTGCTCACCACTGTACAGTGACACAACCGTAGTCTTCCGTCATGGAAACCAACTAACCAGAGAAATTGTCGAAGCCTTTCACATTAAAGAAAGAAAAAAAAGGATGCATAAGTCAGTCATCGGTTTCGTTAAGTAACCGAGAAGCCAGCTACCTCGAAGGACTTAATTGAGATCAGTGTTTGCATGTATCATACTCTCCTTCTTGTGGTTTCAAAATTTTGTTTCAAACGCGTGTGAATTCCCGCAAATTTTTTGTTTTTTTGTTCTTTTGATTTGATGTTACCCAGGGCTGTTTTAGTTATGTCATCTAAAAGTGTCTAAGCTTAACTGCCGTGTACTATCGCTTGAGTCTGCGCAAAAGCTTCTGTTGGCAATTTTTCAGTGTTCGTAGTTCCTTTCTGTGTCGCTAGGGTTATGGGTCATATGTGAAGTGCTGCTTCTGAAATAAAAATTAGTTGCGAGTGTAGCGAGTGTCGTATTTTTCTTGTCCTCTTCGTCCCCGTCGAAATTTGCACTACTACACCATATGGTTAAAAGAAAGGTGGGTCTTAGAATGAATCTGCAGAAAACAAAAGTAATGTACAACAACCTCGGAAAAAAGCAGCGCTTCGAGATAGGTAACAGTGCACTTCAAGTTGTAAAAGACTATGTCTACTTAGGGCAGGTAGTAACCGCGGAGCCGAACCACGAGATTGAAGTAACTAGAAGAATAAGAATATGGTGGAGCACATTAGGCAAGCACTCACAAATTATGACAGGTAGATTGCCACTATCCCTCAAGAGGAAGGTATATAATAGCTGTATCTTGCCGGTACTTAGCTACGGAAGCAGAAACCTGGAGATCTTACAAAGAGGGTTCAGCTTAAATTGAGGACGACGCAGCGAGCATTGGCAAGAAAAATGGTAGGTGTAACCTTAAGAGACAAGAAGACAGCAGAGTGGATTAGGGAATAAACGGGGATTAAGGATATCATAGCTGAAATCAAGAGGAAGAAATGGACATGTGCCGGGCATGTAGCACGTAGACAGGATAGCGGCTGGTCGTTAAGGGTAACCAACTGGATTCCCAGAGAAGGCAAGCGGGTTTGGGGCTAAAGAGAAGGTTAGGTGGGCAGATGAGATTAAGAAGTTTGCGGGTATAAATTAGCAGCAGCAAGCACAGGACCGGGTTAACTGGCGGAACATGGTAGAGGCCTTTGTACTGCAGTGGACGTAGTCAGGCTGATGATAATGATAACCCCCGTTAGTCCCCTAATCCACTGTGCTCTCTTCTTGTCTCTTCAGGTTACACCTACCATTTTTCTTTCCATTGCTCGCTGCGTCGTCCTCAATTTAGGCTGAACCCTCTTTGTAAATCTCCAGGTTTCTGCTCCGTAGCTAAGTACTGGCAAGATACAGCTGTTAAGTACCTTCTTCTTGAGGGACAGCGGCAATCTACCTATCATAATTTGAGAGTGCTTGCCGAATGTGCTCCACCCCATTCTTATTCTTCTAGTTACTTCAATCTCGTGGTTCGGTTCTGCGGTTATTACCTGCCCTAAGTAGACATAGTCTTTTACAACTTCAAGTGCACTATTACCTATCTCAAAGTGCTGCTCTTTTCCGAGGTTGTTGTACATTACTTTCGTTTTCTGCAGATTATTTTAAGACCCACCTTTCTGCTCTCCCTGTTCAACTCCGTAATCATTCGCAATTCGTCCCCTGAGATACTCAGCAATGCGAAGTCATCGGCGGAGCGCAGGTTACTAAGGTATTCTTTATTAACTCTTATCCCTAACTGCTCCCATTCTAGGCTTCTGAAAACCTCCTGTAAGCCCGCGGTAAATAGCATTGGGGAGATTGTGTGCCCCTACCTTACACCCTTCTTGATTGGTATTCTGTTGCTTTCTTTGAGAAGCACTATGGTAGCAGTTGATCCCCTGTAGATTTCTTTTAGAATGTTTATATATACTTCATCTACGCCCTGATTCCGCAGTGTCTGCATGACGACTGATATTTCTACTGAATCAAACGCCTTCTCGTAATCTATGAAGGCTATGTATAGTGGTTGGTTATACTCTGAGAATTTCTCTATTACCTGGTTGATAGTATGAATGTGGTCAATTGTTGAGTAGCCTGTTCGAAATCCTGCTTGTTCCTTTGGTTGATTGAATTCTAAGGTTTTCTTTACTTCGTTAGCAATTACCTTTGTAAATAGGTTGTATACTACAGAGAGCAAGCTGATCAGCCTGTAATTCTTCAAGTCCTTGTCATCTCCTTTCTTATGTATTAAGAAGATGTTAGCGTTCTTCCAAGACTCTGGTACTCTTCCCGTCAGGAGACACCTCGTAAACAGGGTGGCTAGTTTTTCTAAAACAATCTGTCCTCCATCTTTCAGCAGATGTGATGTTACCTGATCCCGACCAGCAGCTTTGCCTCTTTGCATGCTCTCCAAAGCTTTTCTAACTTCTTCTATGATTACTGGTGGGGTGTCATCTGGGTTACTGCTATTTCTTATAGTATTAAGGTCGTGGTTGTCTCGGCTACTGTACAGATCTCTGTAAAAGTCCTCCGCTATTTTAACTATCCTATCCATATTGGTAGTTATTTTGCCTTCTTTGTCTCTTAATGCATACATCTGATTTTCGCCTATCCCAAGTTTCCTCTTCACTGCTTTGAGGCTTCCTCCGTTTTTCAAAGCGGGTTCAATTCTCTCCATGTTATACCTTCTTACATCGCATACCTTACGTCTATTTTTCAACTTCGAAAGCTCTGCCAGTTCTATTTTTTTCTGTTGTACTTGACACTTTCATGATTTGACGCTTCTTAATTAGGTTCTTCGTTTCCTGAGAAAGCTTGCCAGTGTCCTGTCTAACTACCCTGCCTCCAACTTCAACTGCACACTCCGTAATAATACTCGTCAGATTATCATTCATTGTATTTACGCCAAGGTTGGTTTCCTCACTAAGAGCCGAGTACCTGTTCTGCAGCGACACTCTGAACTCCTGTACTTTCCCTCTCAGTGCTAGCTCATTGATTGGCTTCTTGCGTATAAGTTTCTGTCGTTCTTTCATCAAGTCTAGGCGAATTCGAGACCGTACCATTCTATGGTCACTACATCGTACCTTGCCAACCACTTCCACATCCTGCACGATTCCTGGGTGCACACTCATTATAAAGTCTATTTCGTTCTTAATTTGGCCATTAGGGCTCCTTCATGTCCACTTGCGGTTTTCTCGTTTTTGGTAGAAGGTATTCGAAATCCGTAAATTATTGCGTTCTGCGAATTCTACTAGTAGCTTTCCTCTGGCGTTTCTAGTAACGATGCCATAATCTCCTACTGCCTGGTCTCCAGCCTGCTGCTTCCCTACCTTTGCATAAAAGTCGCCCATCACTATAGTTTACTATGTTTTTACCTTAATCATTGCCGATTCCACGTCTTCATAGAAGCTTTCAACTCAAGCGTCATCATGGCTGGATGTAGGCGCATAAGCCTGTACCACCTTCGTCTTGTATCTTTTATTTGGTTTAATTACGATACCTACCACCCTTTCAATAATGCTATAGTATTCCTCTATGTTGCCAGCTAAGTTTCTGTGAATTCGGAACCCCACTCCCAGTTCCCTTCTGTCTGCCAAGCCCCGATATCAAAGGACGTGCCCATTCTGTAGCACCGTACAGGCCTCATCTGTCCTCCTAACCTCACTGAGCCCTATTATATCTCATTTAACACCCTCTAGCTCCTCGTATTGTACGGCCAAACTTCCCTCACTAGATAAGGTTCTAGCGTTAAACGTTGCCAAGTTGAGGTTCCAATGGCGGCCTGTCCGGATCCAGAGATTCTTAGCACCCTCTGCTGCGTTGCAGATCTGACCGCCGCCATGGTCAGTACTTCGCAGCTGCTGGGGACTGAGGGCCGTGAGTTATTTGACGTATGCATGTGGGAGGTAGTGCCCAGAAACTGCACCACGGTACCCAATCCTTCTCTGGTGAGGGAGTGCGTTCCCGGCGGTGGTTACCGGTGAGGTAAATATACTTGAGCATAATATCACCATTGATGTCACAATGTGGTAACAGAGTGTGCATGCGTTCTGGTCAACTAAATACCGCAACGTAATCACGGCGGTAAACAAATGTGTATCTGGGCTACGGTGGTTGATTTATCTGTTTTGCCGGTAAAAACGTAAGCCTCCCTGGGTTCTCGTTTATTCCAGACGCTATGGCGTTAAACTTATGAATAAGAAAAGATTCACGAACTTTCCTTTTGTAGTGCGATTTAAAACCAGATTTGAGTATTAATTGTGGCAGTTATGTTGTCGAAAGAGTGGCCTGGGGTAGCGAGGTGTTGGGACAGGGGAAAGCTAGGCAGGCACAAGACGTGTGACCTGTGAAAATTGAAGCGCAACCGGAAAGCTGTCTCCGTTTGACCAATATATTGGGGGTAACACAATGAGCATTGAAGCAAGTAGATTGCATTGCTCGTGTCGCAGTCGAAATCGCCTTTTATACAGAGAGTGAAGTTTGACGCAGAGCTCTTGACAATAAGCGACGTGGTCAATACGCGACGTGTGCCCCCACATGACCATGTCGCGTATTGTTAAGAGCTCTGCATCATAACGCAGCTAACATACTGGTGCAAACATGATAATCATGAGGTGCGTGTCATGTAACAACATTACTACACGCCACACGCATGATGCGCTCGGGCCATTTCTCTAGCTTCACACATGCCGAACTTGGTATTAGGTGACCTCGATCGGTTACGAAGGTATGTGACTGGTGCGAACAAGATAATAATGAGATGTGTGTCATGTTAGAACAAGACTACATGCCACAGTCAAGGCGCCAATACATTTCGACGTGACGCGGTGGGCGTGCTCGCCGGCATTTGTTTCGTCGCGTCACGCCAGCGTTGCCTCGCCAGGCGCCGGTCCTGCCATATACTTGCAGGTGCGTGCCACGCTGCGTTGCTTTGGCGCCTGCGCGTTTTAGTGCGTTCGGCGTCCATCCGTCACGAGAAGAGGAAGACGCAGTGTTCTTTGGGTAACGCATCGGCGCGAAATGCAGCATGTCGCATTTCGCACCGGTTGCCGCCCAGCCGCGCCGACGGACGCTGCTCGTGCGGTAGCACCTGGCGTCAGACTATAGAGTGCTCGCGTTTTGCTAAGGTAGCGTCGCTGTGCCCAGCGTGCGCGCGCTTCAAAGCTAAATTGGAGTATATTGGGCCCTTCATGATGTTCTCGTGGTGGATTTGCTAGCTCCACATATACCAAATTCGGTGTTAAGTGACGTCAATGGATGAGGAAAATATATGACCGCTGCAAACAGGATAATCGTGATACGCGTGTCATGTGAGAATATTACAACCTACCACGCTCATAGCGAGCTCGCGTTTGTTTCGCTAGCCCCACATATACTAAATTTTGTATCACACGACGCGAATATATGACGAAGGTAAACGACACATCCAAACGTGAAAATCATGACACGGAAGTCGTGTAAGGCATCATTCACCTCCACCTCGTAATGTTGTGCTGATTTTAAAGTGACATACCAACATTTTTCATTCGTGCTACGCATATTGTCACGGGGTCATGACGTGACCGAAGACAGGAAACTTCGTGTTGGGATTTAACTGTTTATTTGGGTGAACCTGCGCCCGGTAAAAGCAAAGTCTAATTACAGCAGCAGTCTTGCACAGATAGCAGTCTCGGACTGATAGCGGCGAACGCAGAGTCGGCCTTCGATCAACAACTGACAAGCGGCGAAGCGCGTCGGCATTTATACCCTTGCCGTCGAATGTTCTAGCGTTATCGATGGCGGTAGCGTAGGTTCCAGAAGCAATCTGTACCGTTCGCACAGTGGGCGTAATCTTATCGAAATGATCTACTACAGTCCGGAACCTTCTCGAAACCTGCAGGCGCGGTTTGCACCGAGAATCGTGTGGTGTTTCGGAACGATAACAAAAACTTGGGAAATGGAACGTGGCATTGCCCCCTTCTGAAAAAAAAGGCATCGTCCCGATGCTTTAACTAAAGATGAAGGTACAATAATAATGAAAGAAAGTACAGTGAATAAATTACAATACAACAATAATACAAAAAACACTGTTTCAGTTTGTTAACGTGCATGAAACGGCTTGAGGCGCGTGACATGGACGACTTCAGGTCGCGATCGGCGTCGTTGAGAGTGCGTGATGCCGTCGGGGACAACCTCGTAATCAAGTGGGGCCGAGACGTCGAACCACCTTGTATGGTCCGAAGTACCGTCGCAGAAGCTTTTCACTTAGTCCACGTCGGCGTATCGGCGTCCACACCCAAACACGTTCACCGGGCTGCTATTCCACGAAGCGTCGTCGAAGGTTGTAACGGTGGCTGTCGGTCGTCTGTTGATTCTTGATACGGAGACGCGCAAGTTGTCGGGCTTCTTCGGCGCGTTGAAGGTACTCGCTCACATCGAGGTTTTCTTCGTCGGTGACGTTGGGTAACATAGCATCGAGCGTCGTTGCCGGGCTCCTTCCATAGACCAATTTGTATGGAGATATCTGCGTCGTCTCGTGCACCGCCGTGTTGTATGCGTAGGTCACATACGGAAGAATGGCGTCCCACGTCTTGTGTTCGACATCGACGTACATTGACAGCATGTCGGCGATCGTCTTGTTAAGCCGCTCGGTGAGGCCGTTGGTCTGTGGGTGGTACGCTGTCGTCCGGCGGTGGTTTGCTTGGCTGTATGCCAAAATCGCTTGAGTTAAGTCGGCAGTGAATGCCGTTCCTCTGTCGGTGATAAGGACCTCCAGGGCGCCGTGACGTAGGACGATATTTTTGACGAAGAACTTAGCTACCTCGGATGCACTGCCTTTTGGCAGGGCTTTTGTCTCGGCGCAGCGGGTGAGGTAGTCGGTAGCTACCACGATCCACTTGTTTCCGAAAGCCGACGTCGGGAACGGCCCAAGTAGGTCCATACCAATCTGCTGAAAAGGTCGGCAAGGTGAATCAATTGGCTGCAGAAGTCCCGCTGGCCTTGTCGGCGGTGTCTTGCGTCGCTGACAGTCCCGGCATGTCCTCACATAACGAGTGACGTCGGTGGTAAGACGTGGCCAGTAGTACCTTTCTTGTATCCTCGCAAGCGTGCGGGAAACACCGAGGTGCCCTGCCGTCGGATCGTCGTGCAGGGCCTGCAGGAGTTCTGGTCGCAGAGCTGAAGGCACCACAAGGAGGTACTTAGCTCGAAGCGGTGAAAAGTTTTTTTTTGTAGAAGACAGTTTCGTAGAAAGAACGACGCAAGTGCGCGCCTGAATACCTTCAGGACTTCGGCGGTCCTGCCTTCGAGGTATTCTATTAGTGCCTTAAGTTCCGGGTTGGCCCGCTGTCGTTCAACGAAGTCGTCGGTAGTTATCGTTCCCAAGAAGTAGTCGTCATCCTGGTCGTCGGGTAGCGGTTGGTCGACAGGCGCACGAGAGAGACAGTCAGCGTCGGAGTGTTTTTTGCCGGACTTGTAAATGACAGTAATGTCATATACTTGAAGTCTCAGGCTCCATCGAGCGAGGCGACCTGAAGGGTCCTTCAAGGTGGCTAGCCAACAGAAGGCGTGGTGGTCGCTCACAACTTTGAAGGGCCTGCCGTAGAGGTAGGGGCGAAATTTTGACGTAGCCCAGATGATGGCGAGGCACTCCTTTTCTGTTGTGGAATAATTTGCTTCTGCTTTGGATAGCGATCGGCTGGCGTAACTAATAACCCTTTCAAGTCCGTCAGCCCTCTGCACAAGGACGGCGCCAAGGCCTACGCTGCTTGCGCCAGTATGTATTTCTGTCTCGGCGAATTCGTCGAAATGGGCAAGTAACGGAGGCGTGTAGAGGCGATCTTTAAGCTCCTGGAAAGCGTGTTCCTGTGGGATTTCCCACTTGAACTCCGCGTCGGCCTTGGTAAGGTTAGTGAGAGGATCGGCGATGCGGGCGAAGTTTTTCACGAACCGCCTATAATAGGCGCACACGCCCAGAAATCGGCGCACGGCCTTCTTGTCAGTGGGCGGCGGGAAGTCGGCGATGGCAGCTGCTTTCCGTAGATCGGGAAAGCAGCTGTAGATCGGGAAAGTAGCTGTAGAGGCAGCTGCTTTCCGTAGATCGGGAACGCGCCCCAGAAACAAGAGCTCCTCATACGCAAATCTGCACTTTTCTGGCTTCAGTGTGAGTCCGGACGTCTTGATGGCTTGAAGTACAGCTTCAAGTTGCCGAAGATGCTCGTCGAAACTCGAGGAAAACACGACGACGTCGTCCAAGTACACAAGGCAAGTCTGCCACTTCAATCCTGCCAGTACTGTATCCATAACGCGTTGAAAAGTTGCAGGCGCTGAGCAAAGGCCGAAGGGCATCACCCTAAACTCGAAGAGGCCGTCCGGTGTTATAAACGCCGTCTTCTCTCGGTCTTTTGCGTCGACTTCAATTTGCCAATAGCCAGTCTTGAGGTCCATTGACGAGAAGTACTTGGCGTTATGGAGCCGATCAAGTGCGTCGTCTATTCATGGGAGAGGATACACGTCCTTTCTTGTGATTTTGTTCAGGCGGCGATAATCGACGCAGAAACGTAGGGTCCCATCCTTTTTTTCACTACCACCACGGGGGATGCCCACGGACTCTTGGACGGCTGGATAATGTCATCTCGCAGCATTTCATCAACTTGTCTTTTCATGGCCTCACGTTCTCGCGTCGAAACCCTGTACGGACTCTGACGGAGTGGTCTGGCATTTTCTTCGGTTATGATTCGATGTTTCGTGATTGGGGTCTGCCGAATTTTCGATGACGACGAAAAGCAATCTTCGTATTGCAGGAGGAGGGCCTTGAGCTGTTCTTGCTTATCGTTCGGAAGTCTGGGACTGACGTCGAAAGCTGTGGGAGGGGCTTGGTTCCTCTGAGCAGGTTCCGCAGAATCGGCGAGGGCGAAAGCACTGGTGGCTTCGACAAATTCTTCGATGTATGCGACCGTTGTTCCTTTGTTCACATGTTTGTACTCATTGCTGAAATTCGTGAGCATAACCGTTGCTTTGCCTCTCCGCAGCTCTGCAATTCCTCTTGCGACGCAAATATTTCGGGTGACCAACAGATGCTGACTACCTTCAACGACACCTTCCAAGTCAGGTGATTTAGGAGCGCCAACTGAAATAATGACGCTTGAGCGAGGCGGAATGGTGACTTGTTCTTCCAGCACATTCAAGGCATGGTGTCCTGACGGCGTGCGGGGTGGTAGTGCTTCTTCTGTGGATAACGTTATCGACCTTGTTTTTAGGTTGATGACAGCACCATGGAGGCATAAGAAGTCCATTCCAAGGATGACATCTCTCGAGCAACGCTGTAGGACTACGAAGTGTGTAGGATACATACGGCCGTTAATGGTGACTCTCGCTGTGCAGATTCCTGCAGGCGTTTCGAGATGACCTTTGGCTGTGCGGTTTTCAGGGCCTTTCCAAGCTGTCCTAACTTTCTTTAACTTTGCGGCGAACGACCCACTGATGACAGAATAGTCAGCTCCAGTATCGACCAGAGCAGTCACACAATGGCCGTCGATAAGAACGGCGAGGTCGCTAGTTCGCCGTCGCGCATTACAGTTAGGGCGTGACGTCGGCTTACGGCTGCGTCGGCTTGTTCCGCTGCTTCCATGATGCGTCGTCCGGCCACCTTCGGTAAGTGAGCTTTTGCCATCAGGGCTTTGCCTGGTTGGTGTTGAGTTCAAAAAGCTCCGTCGCGGCGGCGTCGTCGTCGGAGGATCTTCGGTAGTTCGTCGCACAGCAACCGCACCTCCATCGGTTGCTGCCCTTAGTTTCCCGGATACGGGCTGGGAGACCGGCCCCGCGTTGGGCCAGAGTACTGCCGGAGGTGCGGTGACATGCGGCGGCTGGGCGACGGCGAACGGGAAGGACTTCGTGGTGTCCGTTGAGTTCCTGCCAGGTAGTCGGCGATGTCACGTGGCCGATCTCCTGGCTGCGGACGCGGTGCATTGACGACGAAGCCACGCAGTCCCATCTGTCGGTACTGGCAACGGCGGTATGTGTGCCCGGCCTCGCCGCAGTGGTAGCAAAGCGGGCGGTTGTAAGGTGCACGCCAAACGTCCGTTCTCCTCGGTGCACTGCGATGGCCCGCTGGGGAACGGTAGGACGTCGGTGGGGGTGGTGGCGGTGGTGGCGTCTGGCGACGGAAGTGCGACGGGGCGGCGTTTTGGCGTGGACGGGGAGGAGCGTTGTGGCGCACTGCAGCGGCGTAGCTCATAGTTTCTGGCTCGGGCGGCGGTGTTTCGGGAATTCGAAGCGATTGCCGGACTTCTTCTCGCACAATGTCGGTGATCGAATCCACTTGAGGCTGCGCCGAAGGCAACAGTTTGCGCAGCTCTTCCCGCACGATCACTCGGATCGTTTCACGCAGGTCGTCGGAGTCACTGGCTTGAGCAGCAGCGCATTCTGGAATCATGCGACAATTATACTGTCTGGTGCGCATGTCCTGCGTTTATTCGATGGTGGTCGCCTCAGATACAAATTCTTGGACGGTGTTCGGTGGATTCCTCATTAGACCCGCGAAGAGCTCCTGTTTGACCCCTCGCATGAGGAAACGAACTTCCTTTTCCTCAGGCATGTCTGGGTCAGCGTAACGAAATAGGCGGGTCATCTCCTCTGTGAAAATTCCAACCTTTTCATTTGGTAGCTGAACCCGGGTCTCGAGTAGAGCAGCGGCCCTCTCTTTGCGAGCGACGCTCGCGAACGTTTGCAGAAATGCGCCGCAGAAGACATCCCACGTTCGGAGCGTGGACTCCCGATTCTCTAGCCAGGTCCTTGCGGTGTCTTCTAGGTAGAAGTACACACGACGGAGCTTTTCTTCGTTGTCCCAGGGGTTGAGGGCGGCCACACGGTCGTATGTTCTAGCCAGGTTTCCGGGTCTTCAAATGATGAGCCATGGAACGTTGGTGGTTCCCTGGGTTGATGAATGACGATCGCGGGCTGGGACGCTCCAGTTGTCATTGTCAGTGCAGTCGAGGTCATGGTCTTGGTCTTTCGCGCCTTGTCTTGTAGAAGGCCGTACTCCGGTGGGAGACCTTGCTGTCGGCGGCTCGTTCGCTGCTCTTGGTTGGCGTCGGTGTCGTCTCCGCGACGGGGGCTGGGTTCACGGCTTGACGGGGGCGTCCGGTATATGAACGAAACAACACCTCTACCAGATGTCACGGGGTCGTGACGTGGCTGAAGAGAGGAAACTTCGTGTTGGGATTTAACTGTTTATTTTGGCGAACCTGTGCCCGGTAAAGGGAAAGTCTAATTACAGCAGCAGTCTTGCACAGATAGCAGTCTCGGACTGATAGCGGCGAACGCAGCGTCGGCCTTCAATCAACAACTGACAAGCGGCGAAGCGCGTCGGCATTTATACCCTTGCCGTCGAATGTTCTAGCGTTATCGCTGGCGGTGGCGTAGGTTTTGATTG
>WOVY01010404.1:875000-1288720 GCA_013436015.1 Rhipicephalus annulatus | reverse complement strand
ACCGTTCAAGATCGCGGACAAACAGTGAACTGGCGCCTCGAGTATGACACATTGAAAGCTTTCGCAGTTAAACCGAATTGATTTCCGCCATGTCTGCAGCTAGGACTGTTATGCATCAGAAAATGCCACTGAAACTAGTACCACAATTGCAGCCAATATTGAAGAAGCTGATGAGTGAAAAAATTAGTAACACATGTGCATGAAAACATCATCAGATCAAAACTGATGATCTCAACGGAGGCTCCGGGCGAACAATGCTATTGACAACGACATAAAAAGTACAATGGTTGGCACTTAGCTCGGAGACAATTATGTCAGAACAGTGCAAGAAATGGGAGGCAAGGAAGACACTAAAGAAAATCTGATTGAGACTGGGGATGCACTGTTATTGGTGACAGTTGAAACATCTTCATCTCTAGCCTTCTTGAAAGAGACACAAAGTTTTACTGATTTGTAGCGAACTGTATGACGCACTCTGGTGTTTTTCGTAAAGTTGTTTGGACATCGGCATAAATTTTACATCATAGTTACAGCCACCAAGTCTTCTTAGAACCCTGGTGGAAGATGACTATGAACGCAATAACAAAGACATGAACTCAAACTCCACAGCTTTTTTTTATGGAAGGGGGGGGAGTCGTGACACATCAGCGACATAGCGCGGCGCATTTTTTGATTTGCCGAGTGAGTTTACATCAACTCATTGTGCTCACAAGTTCCGTCGGGCTTCAAATGGTGCAAGCCACCCTTTCCAGAAGTTTCACCCTTGAAAGTGGCCGAGTGTCGGTATGCGGGACGCCTGTACCCATTTTGTAAATCGAGGGAAATCCGACGACAGGTGGATTTCAGCTCACGACCTCCCACAGCCGAAACGGACACTATACCACAGGGTCTTGGCTGTGGTCACAGCCCTAAAGAGCTCGTTAAGCCGGCATTCAGGTTTCGAAGCCAGCGCCACCGATGGTGTCGTTCGTTGTGAGCGAAAAACCGGTGTTCTCTGTTACAAAAAATTCAGAAAGATGCAAAAAAAAAAAGAAGGCCCTTTTCTCCGTCATCGAAATTGGCCTAACCAGAAAGTAAAACTTTTCGTCACAGAACCAGTTGACTGTTTATTTGCAATCTTTTTATGAGTACTTGTACAATGTTGTACAATGTGTACTTGTGTTTCGTTTGTGTAGCACATTTTATTTGCACAAAGGCACGTTGGCACATCTCTATCGTCAGGTATTTAACAGTTCTTGAAGCTTCAGTTATTACCAATACCTCGACACAGTAGTTCATGGATCGCACGCGAGGATGGCCTCTTTAAGGACATGATAATTACTGGCGTGTGATATGCACTTATTTAAAGCGTCGTTAATTGCGGGGAAATGCTGCTGATTGTGTTAAGCCTTGTATAGAGTAAGTTACCTTCATGCTAACACATGAACTACCACTATGTTCTTCTGAAACATGACAGGCAGAGATTTACAGCTTGAACCGTGAACGTTCAAAGGCATTCCACGTCTTAGTTGCCTGTATCCACTCACTCCACGAAGGCACCACATTCGCACGTCGACGCGTTTGTTTTCTTGTAGCGCTTTTTCAGCACTTTTATTAGTCTGTGCATTGTACTCGAAGCAGTATGGCAGCGCAAAAACGTCGTTGGCGCATGTGGAAGCTTCACTACTTCGGCAACGAGCTATAACTGAACGTAATTGCGCTGATGCCGGCTCTTCCGTGTTTACACCGTCAGCGCTTCTTGCCACCACCGAGACGTTCTAATTGCGTCACTACATCTCTTTTACAGGTGCATGTTGGAGTACTGAAGCAATACTTCACAGCTGCGTCCGTCACAGCCCCGTCAACGAAGACCATCATTAAAGGAAGAACATGTGAACGAATTATAGCAGGTTTCTGGAGGTATGTACATGTGTGAGCCTCGTGTGTTTGGTAAAGTGAAGGCCGCCTGCCGTCGCTACCCAAGATGTCGTTGGTTGGATTCGCGGTGGAACGTTTTCATCCAAGTCTTGTTAGCGTACTTGTTACCCAACACCATATTAGTAAAGAATGCCTTCAGTCAGTGAAGTCTCGCGGTACACCGTCATGAAACACAGTTGTGTTTAAAGTATAAAGTCTTGGTTCCAGTGAGAATGAAACCTTGAACATTGAACTTGTTCGACATCATTAACGGGCCCAGTAAGGTGCATTCGTTTACTCCCAATGAATTTACGACGATTGCATGTGATCTTCCACCTTGTCATGTCCTGGAGAATATGCAGCATTTAGAACTACAAGGGAATCTCAGAATATATAGTAGCTATTTTCGTGAAACAAAACTCATAAATCGTTAAAATCACTGTTGTTGCTAGTTGTACGAGACGGCAACTACATCGTCTGTCTCAATAAAAAACATAAAATTGGAAGCTTGAAAGGTCTTCATCAAAGCCGCTGTGCAGGCTTCCTAAAGTACGGGTGAATTACCAGTGTTTAGACCAAAAAATGGTTGAAAAATGAATGTTTTGCGCCAACCATTGTGCCTTAGCAGCACAGAATGCAAAAACGTTTATAGGCTGTCATGTAACGCTGAAATTTGTTTAGCGCTGTGGTTTTCTGGACCAGGTGGTACATTATGTTTCGTGAAAGGTTCCAGCAAGATTCAAACATGGAGCACAACACTCTAAGAAATTATCGAGTAAAAAAGATGTCATTTTGTTCTACAACAATATTATTTATCAGCGTTACGTTCCTTTCCGTGCACTATCGCCGCGCGCCCAGCATTTTGAGGCAACGAACGACTTGCGCGTTATCAGCGTGACATAACTTTCTTCAGAAGAAAGTGGGCACCCCCAACTGCTCAAAAAAAGGAAAAGCAGACAAGCCAAATGGCTATTGCTGTTGTGAGACAAAAACACACTCTTTTTACTCAATCAATTTTTAGAGTGCAGAAAGGGGTCCTGCAAATGAAAGGGTTTGTCTTCCAGCGGAATTTCACTAAAAAGAGGGCACTTCCTTGGACCTCACAACGCATGTGTAAAATACAAGCGCAAAATCATGTGAACGTACTTTTCACATCATCGGTAGAGTCAACTTTAGCACCTAGTGAATCTGTAATTTTCCATCTCATGCACTTACCGTCGTCCAGTTAAGAAAAAGAAAGATGTTGTTGGGAGTATAGCGTAATGATCACATCATGACGCTGTAGGCTTTCTACACATGCCTTGTAGTGTTCAAGGGAACGCCGTCTAGAAAATACCGCCGTGGCTCAAATAGACAAGATTTTCAATTGCTTTTTCTCCGGTACAATTTCAGCAGCTTCCTCACTCGGCTAAAACGAAAGCTAGGACGAGTGTTTTCGTAATAAAGAGAGATATAAATAGAGCAATAATACAGAATATCCCGGTATACACATAACAGGCACTACACGATTTCCCCTCAGCAGGTAGTGCGCAATTTGTTTCCAATGCTTTACTAAGTAAAAGCACTCCAAGACTTATGGGGCAGAAAACGAGTGCTTTGGACTCAGGGATGACTACATGAAGACAACAAGACTTTCAAGTGTGTGACTGTTCGTTGACCCAGCTTGTTGCCTGTCCACTAATTAACGCCATGTGGTTACACAGTGGTCAATAGGGGCGCAAATAAGGCCTACAATGCTGTAAATCAGCGAAAAATAACTCTAACAGGCTGAAATATTATAAATATTATAAAATTATAAACTACTGAACCAACCAACAATTAGTCATAATCACCGACCTGAACTAGAAATAAAAGGCTTCTGAAAAAGGCGGCTGGCACCCGCACTGTGCCAGGGTGGGTCCTGCCACCTAGGTAATCACCAGATTCCAAAGCCATTGCAACGTTTTCCGTGCGACGTACTTCCTCATGTTTCACGATAGTCGCGCTGCATTAGGCGCAAGAACTTGCATTACACGAAGTCCTACACAAGGTTTTATAAAATCAATTTTAGGGGATCCTAAATCTTCGCCTTTAGGAAATGAACGCGTTACCAACATCGTATTTCTAGTGCGTACTTCAAGCACTTAGTGCTTGAAACCTTTTCAAGTTTGCTACGCACCCACTACGTCACCTTGATTGATTGATTTGTGGGGTTTAACGTCCCAAAACTACTATAAGATTATGAGAGACGCCGTAATGGAAGGCTCCGGAAATTTTTACCACCTGGGGTTCTTTAACGTGCACCCAAATCTGAGTACACGGGCCTACAGCATTTTTGTCTCCATCTAAAACGCAGCCGCTGCCGCTGGGATTCATTCCCGCGCCTGGCGGGTCAGTGGCCGAGTACCTTATACCCATGCCACATGGGCAGACAAGAGAGCATTTACCTCCTAATGTCTTCATAATGAATGTCATTTGTGCGGTGCCACATGCATGAACGAAATGACATTCACCGCCTAAAGCCATCGCCAGAACTCACTCTACTCAGAAATTTGTACTATCGACGGCTCAGCTGATGAAGTAATTATATAAAAATAAAATTTGCTTCGGCTTCAATAACCTTTCGCGTTCGTTATTTACACTAATCATTTAAACAAGTGCCTAACAACTTTTCTTCATCTAGTAGACGCTTTCAAATAATTGCGACAGGCGCTATTTTCTTTTTACGCTGCTGATCTGACTAGCTTCGGCTTAACTTGCTACATGGTCGGTTGCAACGTCGTGAAACAAAGTATCGAAGGAAATCTAACGGCAGTGTAATATGCTTATTTCTACATTTAGGTCTTCTCGGAGGTATATGTAGCTCGAAAAACTCACCTTTAATTTTCTCTTATTACTCCATAATTGCTTACTATATATACAGAAGACGGTGTGGTCGACATCATCCGGGTCAAATGTCATCCATTTTGGAGGTGTAGCAACTCCAACCAAAAATGTCATTTGGCAACTGAATGCCTTCACTACCGAATGTTATTTTCTGTGCCGGTGTGGCTCGGATATTAGCGCCTTTTGTAGCGGAGTACCAGTTTCAACCACGGAACTATTATTATAATCACATATTCTGTCGGCCATAGGCAGTAGACACTTGTACCACGTATTATTATTGCAATATTTCATATTGCATTGAGAAACAAGTATACAAGACACGTGTGTTTGTGAAGTATGAAAGCTACTTTCACTGCCATTCCAAGCAAATGAAGTTCGTTTCAATGCTTCCCAAGCAGAGGCGTGGCCATGGGGTAGAACATCTGCTTCCACGAAAAGGACGCAGGCTCGATCTGAACTCGTACCCAAATAACCCTGCTATGGTCCGCACGCTGCTTCAAAAATTTTATCATTTATTTGTTTTCATTTGCATCGTTCTAGATTTTTTGGTCACGCATAAGACGATAATTTTTCTCTCACAACCAATCACGCTGACGCCGACACCGTTATTTTTGTGAAACAAGCTCTTTAACGCTATCGCGTTAAGATAAAGAGTTTGACGTCCCAAAACTACGAAATGATTATGAGAAACGCCGCAGTAGAGGGCTCCGGCAATTCCGACCGTTTGATGTTCTTTAACGAATGCTGCACTTTGTTTTAATAAGCATGATATTATAAATATTTTTCTGGTTTCTGCGTTTCTTTTTCCAATACGTGTTACTCTTCTGACTCAGTGTAGCTGTGTAGGTTTCGTGTCTTGTGAATCTGCTTCTTTTCTTTTTTCTTTTTTTACACAAACCTACGTGAACTTACAATTTTAACTTTTTTTTCTTGAACTTGCTCCCCTTCCTCCCCGCCGCTATATTACCTGTATGGCTGATGTGTGTAATCAATAAATAAATAAACATGTGCTAGCATCTCACAGAATATGGACTCCGAGCATTTCGCCTCTTTTGAAATGCGACGGCTGCAGCCATGATCGGCAAATTGACATCAGCGCAGAATTTACCGCGTATGAATTAACACTACCCCAGTGCTTACAAAAAATGACACTAGCGTAAAATTAAGCCAGCAATTTTTCTTGCTTCGAGACGGCATATTTTTGTGGCTGCAATAGGCTCAAATTTTTATGCGTCCTTATGCGATGCCCTAAGTAGCGGCCTCTGGATACGCAAATTTCGGCGGCCCGAGTGTGACAGCGAAATGGCCAGTAGGCTCCAAGACACTCTCTGCTCTCGTAGTTGCCCATTCTCGTTTATTTAGGCACGCTGTTTCAAGGCGACACATGGCGTGCGTGTAGCCTTAAAAAGCGACACACGCAAGACCTATACCGAAACTTTCGATTGAGGATAAAGAGCCTTTTGCCTATTTCAAGCGCAGTCAGCGACAATGCCGCTCAGTTATAGTCGGCATCATATTTAGCGTTGAAATAAACGTTGAGTGAATCACAAAACACAAATCAGCGAAACAAATGCACTAGCAGGGCTGATAGGCACGGAACAATGTATTTCTAAATCACATACCGACATTCAAACAAACCTTTTAGAAAGTTCCACCTTTGCACGCGACTTTCAAAACAAGCCCCACGCGAGCGGCTGCGATCTCATGCTGTAGCACGATCACTACACGTGCGGGAAAAACTACTCGAGGCTCAAGGTCATTGGGGAACAACATCTGCCCACGTTAAGCGAAATGGCGAGTCTTGGCACCTATATTCTTCTTAAACCGTAGTTTATGGCAAGGTGACCAAGTCAAATTTATGCCTGCTGATCTCTTCGTTTAACGACCCCTGCTTCGCGACACCCGCTTGTCGGCGGGCGTTTTCCGTCCCTTGGGGCCCACTGTATTGTACTAATGTGGTAACAGTTATCTATCTTCGGCTGTCTGTGCTCGACCTTTGCTCACTTATGATAGTTCAACTGAGAAATCATTCAGACAGACTCGCTGCTCAACAATGCTTATTTCATACTCGCTCTTCTGCAGTGCTATCTTCCAGTCTCCCAGCATTACCTCTATAAAAATTCGTTTTATCTTCTAGGGGCATATCAAACGTGCTCTAGCATCACTCGTTACTAACACCAATGGTAATCTTTGTCATGACCTAATATAAAATGAAATGATTGTACATATTTTGCTTCACTAGATCTCTGGGCTTCGGTCATCTGTCCGTAAGAAAGAAAACTCGGTTAGTGTGCTGCTTATTATGTCAAACCTCTCAAAAATGTCTGAAGGTGACACGCTTTTCTGCATAAAAACTGCTCTTGAGTTTGTTTTTTGGTTCTCGGGTGCTCTTTCGGGCTTCATTATACAGAGGTGAGCGTGGTGGACTGCTTTCTCTAAGGTTGGGGCTTCGTTACGGGCTGTGATCGTCGTATTTTGATAAAGACGAAGTGCTCGGCTTACCTGTACAAAGTCATATCAGTGTATCTTAAAGAGTTCCAGATGGTATATTTTCCGGAACCCGGCACTACGGCTGGCCTATTATCATAAAGTGGTTTTAGTGCGTGAAACTTCAGGTAACGTTATTTAGGACCTCTAAAAAAAGAACGGTACCCTAACAGCGCTTGCGTTCCTGAGCGTTTAATGAAATAATTCACGCCTCAAAGGAACTATTAGTTTCAACTGTTGCACTTTACGATTAAGAGTCTGTGTATGCTCTAAAAGCGTACTTCCTTGCTGATGCATATTTTTCTAGAAAGCATCGTGACAGCACTCTTTTCATTGGTGCTGCTCTGAGTACTGTAATATACACCTACTTTTAACTTTATTGTTTGTAGTATTGCTATGAAAATATTAATACAAGATGGATTATTTCTAGGCTTTACTACAGAGAACCATGTCTTGCTGTTATTATGGAGAGTTGGCCTCTTACATGCTGAGCCCAAAAAAAACGGCTGGGAAAGTATTTGACAAAACAAACAAAGGCGCCTTTTTATTTAAACATCAACGTTATGCACAGAACATAAATTTCCTGTTTACACTGTCTTAGTTTAGTGTCTTCCCCAAGCTCATTCATGTGCGTTCAGAGTGACCACCTTTACCTGTCTTGGTCCCAACGGCTGCAAAACAGACGAAGAGTTAGCTGTAAAACAATTCACGAACACCTGCCTTGCAGCACCATTCGGCTCATTTGGCAAGACATTGGGGTACAGTTACACGATCATTTAGAAGTAAAACAAAGTGCTTTATTTGATACACCAAAGTACACTTATTGTAGGATTTGTATTATTTTCACGCTATGAACACCGAAAGGATCTGTAGCACACGGCTAATAATGATTATGTTTGAGGCAATTGGAAGAGATAGGCGCGAGAGAGCTCGAACAGAGAATGACAATGACATTCTGTCTAAAGAACCGTTTAATTAGATCTTCATGGTATTAGTATGACCACTCGTTTCTTTCTGCGTGGCCTCAATACTAAGCGCCTGACTACGGCTCTTGGTAAGTCACGCCGCAAAATCCACTAGGCTTCGCGATAGATGCCTACTGTTTGAATACGGTGAAGCAAAACGGAAAGGTGAGTGAGTTGGTACTGATCCATAGCAACGTAAATGTAGCACAATGAAACACTGGCAAGAAAGGGTACACCATAAGCGCCTAAATTTACTCTATAGCATTGCACGTTTGATAAGATTCAGCGCTTGACGCAAGCCATCGAATTTGCTTGAATACCAGTACAAAAACAAGCAATCGCGATCAAATTTTTGATCGTCCTTCTGCAAAAATCGACACTCTTCACCAACCATCTGATGACTCGATCATCTACGTCTATACTCGCGGCTAAGTTATTTGTCGCTCGCTGATGGAATACGTGCTGCTTGCAGTTCTGGGCGCTCAGTGGACCATTAAAAATTGTGTTCTGCAGTCTTGCTTACGCTTTCTTTTTTTGCGGTTGGTAGTACACTTAGTACACAGTAGGTATCATTCGGTTGACAAGCGTTGCATTTAGTAAGGCAGTTTGATTGAACTCGCCACAAAGTAACATTTTAGAGCTCGGTTATATACCCTGAGAAGCCGGTAGAAAGTGGCGCTCACTTTTACTAGATAAGCCTTTTTTTTCTAACAAGTTGACGAGCAAAGGAACCAGTGTGAGAGTAAGGCAGTTTAATTATTTATCAAATAAATGCGAAAACAGATGTGAATATTCGCATGAATGAATAACAGCAAGAACTGTTCACCTACCGTACAGTTTTTTTAATATACTTCTACTCCGTTAGATGCGAGGCAATCTATTGTGCGGTCCATGTAGGGGTTGAGGAAGATTTATTCTTGCTAGCCTCACCCGCTGGCGCCTGCCGCGGCCAGGCACTCCTGGAAAGCGTAATCCTGGATGCAAAGGAATGGGTTGTCCGTCAGGCCGTGGAATTATATTTCGTGGGAATCTTGAATTGGGTAATGGCGCAGAACTTGGGAATGCGAGTGCCATTGAAAGTTTTCCGCTTTCCCGTGAAGATAGGTATATTGCGAACGTAATGAAGACATAAAAAGTGTCGATGCAACGAAATCCTCTCATAATATATGTCACTAAAATACACTTCTAGCAGGCAGGTGCTTACGCTCCGATGCACGTATGCAATACGTGGAGTGTGCCAGAATGTAGGCGAGCAAACATCTGTCTGAAGTCAACTCGGTCTCCTTGTTACTTTCACCCAAGCATCCAAGAACAGATAAGGCGTACGAGTCATGATTATCCTTTCAATGTGATCAATCAAAACTTCGTCAAGGCGACGACCAATTCGAAAACGGAGAAGACTCAGTGTTCCTGCTTCCGCCGTTGCACATCAATATTCTGATTCATAGAAGTTAACAAGTTACAAACAGTTTCGCTATTCTATCCCCTTCAGTCATGAGTTAAAATGGACTGTCAAAATTGCGTGAAATTTGCATCGCGTATTGTGAAGGCACTATGCATTGCATTCCAAAAAATAACATGAAGAAATTTGTTGTTTTGTATGAGTGTCAGTGTTTAAAGTTAATCAGTGTGTAACTAATTATCTTAGTACTCTGCCACACGTGACGTTCAAAAATTGAATCAAAACAATCAACTACTTGACCCGAAATGCATGCAGAGTTCCTTTTTGCGTTGTATTCATTGCGTGTGCAGAAAAGAAAAACACTTTTCACGTTGGTCCTGGAACGGCGCACGTTCATGGATCGTCGAACATGGTAGTCTCTCCAGCAAAGTCATCATCTGCAGCAACAAGCTGCAAATTGAAATAAATTATTGATACTTATGCAATGAGGAAGTCCGCAGAAATGTGTACACCGAGTTTCAGACCATTTAAGTAAACTAGCAGCGTGTGACACACCTTCGAATTTCACGTACACAAATGATTGATTGATATGTGGGGTGTAACGTCCCAAAACCACTAACGTACACAAATGTGTAGGCCGTGACTTAAGGGTCTATAATCGCTTGGTACATCTCGATCTTAGTTGGAAGAATTTGAGTTATCTAAAGTAGAAAAAACTAGGTTCACTCGGCCAGATACTCCAAACCAACGTTACCGGAATAAGCTGAGTTTTAAAGCTCCGCCAGAGAGGCGCGCCGCGTGGCGGTCACCTGAACTAGAGGTGCTGCAGTCAGATTTGGCTCCCGTGGCAGGTGCATGTTACAATCGGCGACGACGGCGTGCAAGCGGTTACCGTGATTGGTGCGTTGTGCTCTCACATCACTTCTGAGACTGCATCTAGCACTGCTCACGTCCTGGAAGTTCCTTGTGCGAAAGCGCGTTTACCATGTATAAAGCGCCGAGAAAAAGAGCAGATTTATGAAATGTGAGGTACGCCCATTTGCTTTGCGCCGGGTTCCAACAGCGGCGAGAGCAGTTGCTCCAGTTCAAGCAACTTTTTTGTTTACCTATTTATTTATTTTGTAAAGATAGCTCCACAGCTGCAGGTGCAACGATAGAAGCTCCTAGAAAAAGCTTGAGCAACCAGATAAATATGGCCTCCGGTCTCTCTCACCTTGTGGTGGCGGGCTAGCAGACGAATGATCGTAAGCAAATTTTCTCTCTAACTTTGAAGGTTACCAGAGAATTCATATTGTGCAAATAAACTTACTATTCACTACTTTTATTATAATAATATTAATAATATTACTAATAGCAGTAGTAGTAGTACTAGCAGTAATTTATGCCGCAGCAATATCTCGATATCCTTGAGGGGACTCCATTGATTATTATATGTGCTGTGTGACAACACTTACACAACAGTTACGAACGCAACAATTATAAAAAATTGGAAACGCTTGAGCTTCGCCTTTTATAGTAGAACATAATAGCGCAATACGGCCCTGTCTGAATTAAGTTTTCAATTACTAACCTAACTTCGGTCTCAGGACATCCCTCAAACGTGCCGTCTGGAAACAATGACTGCGCGCGCAAACACTGGTCGTTTCAAACTATCGTGGAATGGCTAATGCTAATACAGTCGCGAAGTGCCAACTACGCCATACTTGTTCCTTTTGCGAATCAGTGAAGGGCCCACTGCACATGTGAAAGGGAATAGGCGAACATTTTGTTTAGTCTCTGTATTGGGTGGCCCTTCAAAACTCCCCCTCGGTGTGCATATAAATGTTCTCACATATGGCACGACTGTACGCTTCTACCAAGTAATATACATGTGCATTAAAAAGATTCATCCTACTATATAAAGAAAAGAGAAGTAAAGTTCTAGCCTGTTTTATGACAGACATAATATTAGTGAAATTCATTTCTACTACATGACGTTTATAATACTTTGTTCGAGCCAGTTTTGACCATTGACATGCCTCTGTGGTAGAACACGTGATTGCCACGCAGGCTATCTGGTTTCAATTTTCGATTGTACAGAACTTTCATTATTGACTTTATTTGCAGCTTTCTGGATTCCCTGGGTCACGGGCAAGATGACGTGTTTTGCTTACAACCGGAGAGGCCAACATTGAATTTTTCGCGAAGCAAGCTCTTTCACGCTATCACGTTCAAGTAATGTACAGTGCATAAATATAAGTATAGGTAAAAAGACAGCCGTTTATCCGACAACGTAAATTGAGAGCACGATCAAGTTACACACGTAAAGTGTTTGCAATGTCCAACAAAGAAAAAAACCAAGAGAGTGATCAGAAGTATGAAATAAACGAAGACAAGCTTACTATAATAGAGATTTCAAATACTCTTGGTTGAGTGAATCATTCGCATGCCAAAATTTATTCTTAATTAGGATATAAACCAATCAATTCTCACTGTGACAGAACCACAAAGAAATGGAGCACATTTTACGAAGTGTGAGCAAGCATTGCGCCGCAAAGATAGAAAGCTCGCTGCGAAATAAAACGTCTATGACGTTCAATTTAAGTCAACTTGTTTGAGGTTTTTCCAGATGTTCTGCGTTGTTTTTCGTCTAGGCAAGACGGCTGTGGTTAAAATGGTAGCAGTCATTCTAAAAACAACGCTGTAAATTCTCATTCACGTAGGCCCTCCCGTAGTTTGAGGTTAACGCACTACAGAAAGCTGAAATATGGGCAGGACCTTAGCTAACTTGCAATGGGCAACGCATCCGGGCTGAATAATACAGGCGAACTTGTGTGTATCCACATAACAACTCTACAAATGCGACACGAGATTGTCGGCTGCAAAATGACGAATGTTTGGGTTTAAAAATAGTACGATAATGTCGCTGTGAGGAATAGCGTTGCTGACCGCCGCAGTACGCCATCGTAACAGTCGAAGCGCCGAGAGTAATGTGAATCTGACTGGTGCGCCGCTAGTTGTCGCGACTGCCGTTCGGCCCTCCCTTCTACGCTGGTCTAAGAAGGTGGCCTAAACAAAGACGTTGGCCTGAACTGGGCACCAAAGCATCTGATATTGGCCTAGTGGTAGGTACGATAAACTGCTGCACACCACTGTTTTCCTTGCTGAGCTTCACCAAGCGAACAGGGTGCACCTCTATTGGTAGCATTAAGGTCGTTAAGTAAGCCTGTGTGTAACAAAATAAACTTTAAGATTTTAGTACTTACAAACTTACAAGTTTTGTATTTAACTAATTTTCGCGTATTTGTCTGTTGTCGACGCTTCCCTGGATTGTTGGTGCTCTTCAAGTGTTATAAATATTTCCAGCATTGAGAATAAAAATAACAGTAGCTTTCGTCAAGAAGACGAAGGATACTGGAGAATAGAAGCTGACAATAGGCTTGACTACCTCTCCCCACCCGAAGTTAAGGGGCCGGATTCACAAAACTAATTTACGAAACCAATTCTGCTCAAGAGAATTTTGTTTTGCGATTCACGAAACGAAAAAAAAAGGTCGTAAGAGGCCATCGTTGTCACATAGGCCGCTGCAATAAAGCTCTCTGTGACTGCCCGGGAACATGTCAGCAATGATGATGCAGTCGTATGTTTGCTTACGTCCCCAAAATGTTCTCGTAAGTGGATTCACAAAGCAAAATTTTGCGTGAGAATAGTGTGGCTTTAAAAAATATTAAGAGTGGTCCGGACAACTCTTAGGAACAATATGGCTACGTAGAATCTGCCGCCGTGGTGGTATACTTTGGCGCCCTGGCTGGTTTTGAGTTCTACGCCCATGTAGAATTGGTGTTAAGGGCTGGTGCATCTTTGTTTGTTTTGGCGCTTTGAGTTCCGTGTGTTGTTTCTCTTGTACACAGAGTATGGTATGGACAACCACCATCTTCCATTAAGTTCGGAGTCGCAGTATTCGAAGAATTGTATTGGGCTTCAATAGCGTAAAACTATGCATGCAAATATTTGTGATTGGTTGAGAACCAATGTGCTACGTGAATGGTCGGTGCCACATTCGAACGCGGCATGGCATATGATCAACCTTCTTTGTTATGTTGTTTCGCGCCCCATCTCATCCAATTAAAAGTACAACTTGAGATCCTTGAATCAGTAATATAAATCACCACAAAAGAGGTTCTTAGGAGCGCATTCCTCGCATGCTATTGTAAGTAAATTTGAGGGGAACTTTTCAGTTAGCGGTTTATAAAGCCTATTTCGTGTTTGTGCTTTAGTTTACTTTGATTGGCTCCAACTTTAAAATGTGCACGATCTCTGAAATACAGCTGCCGATAATCTTTGGGACGATCTGGAATGGGCGCGTACTTTGTAAACCAAAGCGTATTAGGTGTGTGCGTGATTACGCATGGAACTACAAACCAATCAAGCATTTCCACCTTCAATGTTCAGAAACCGATATTGGCCATGATAATACTGCAAGATGTCGGGATAGAATGACCGTAGTAATTTTAAATGACACCGGAAATGTTCAAAGCCTCACGATTCTGGAGCAAACCTTGTCTGAATTCGTCCCTGCGACAAATACTAGCCGTTTAACTTAGCGCACCGATATCATTCAAAGGTAGAGCGAGCCACAGATATGTATTTTGTGCGACGCAGTGACCACTTGACCTGGAAATAATCGCGTTGCGAAGGCGAAGTCCCTGTCGCATGCTCTGCTCGAAGCAGCTAACAAAAGCGAGCTTACGACGACTCGGTCGACAGGCGAAGCTGGTGATTGGTTGTGAAGCAATACTCTCAACGTCAGCTCATTGCGTGGCCTTTCCAACGCCCTTCTTTCATCTGGCACGCCTGTCGTCTTCATCATATCATCCCCCTCGCACATGAGATCAAATTTGGTCGCTCAATGGAAAATGCGCAGATACTTTCTAAGAGCACTCTTGCGTGTTGCGCAGTTGTCGAAAACAACATAACGTCGTAAACAGCGTGTCGGTCGATGCGAGTTTTAACAAACGCCTCTCGCTTGAATTTGTTCAGCGTTTGACTGGATGTGTTGGGATTACCGCTGCTTTTTCGGTGCTAATAAGCGGTGTGGAGAACAGCGGCAGTGTAGAGGTGCATGGTTACGCATAGCGAAGCCTGTGCCTGGGATTGTTTATCAAGCGAGATCGGCGCCTGTGTATCAACGTCAACTAGCACTCGAAAAAGCTGCGATGTGTGTTTGTGCACTGGTAACAGTTCATTCGCTTCACTTTTCAATCTCTCAGGTGGGTGCTGTGTGACATTTCAGATTGACAGCGTTTTGGCGCGTTATTTGAGTGACCCCAAGTACGCGCGAAAAAGTATGAACTACGCGCTGTGTTCGGCTCTTTCTTCACCTCTGCTTAGCCCGTACGCTTCTATTTTATTGTGAGCAGTCTAGTGTTCGGGAGTGAAACAATGTTCGTTGTGATCAGCGATGCTGTGTTGGCGTTTCCAAGACTTGTGAAGAGGCTGCGCTTGTGTGGCGGACAATTGAGAGAAAGCGTTGATAACTGTTTCGTCGAGCGAAGTTTTGTTGGTGGCGCTCGGCGTTTTTGTTTGTTAACTCGTCACTTCTCCCTTTTGTGATAACCATAGTCCGAGTGCCGTGATGTTACGAACTAAAGCTGCGAGATGCTACATTCTGTTGTGGGTCATGTTGCTTTGGCAACGCACTTAGACTGTTCTTCGGTAAGAACCTAAGAGTTCTATGTGCCAGCGAGAGCACGTGAACGTGAAGATTCACTCTGGCTCTCAGAGAGAGCAAAGATATCATCGGTGCCTTGCTTCTATTGACATCAATAATAATGGCGAGTGTTGGTGGCACCTGTAGGAGCCCATTGTGTTTGTTGTGTTTGATAATTTCGCTAATCAATGCATTTTTAAAGGTTTTCATTGTTTGGAATATTGTATATGAGCAACAAGCACACTCATAATCCACAAGTGTGTTGTGTCTTCTAGACTGCCCATTTGCTCCTATACGCTGTATTTTGAGCTGCCTATGATAGATAGCTTTAAAGTTAGTACCATTAGCAGTTGGCTTGTAATGTGGTCTAAATTGTATTTCCTAGTGAACGTATTTGTGGTTGGATTCTCGTACCAAGTGTAAAGTCGAAACAGAAGATTCTTCATAGTATTATTGTGCCTGCCAGATGTTTCATGCCTTCATATATAACATTGTAGTTCTGCACTTGTATCAATATGAAATATATTTTCAGTCTTCACTGTTTGTGTGCGTGTTGAGACTTCCTTTTTTTTTTGTCAGCTCTGCATACTTGTCATCGGCTTCTGAAAATACATCTGTAAATATGAGCACATATTTAACAAATGTACACTTTTGCATGTAGCATGGTTGTAACAACGATCTGTATTTTCTAAATTCCCGTAGTAACAAGAGATCAGGTGCTCCGCGGTGATTTGCAGTGTATTACGAGCAGAGAACAGAAGACCAACAAGTATAAAGGGGCTGCCAGTGACTCTGTTCTCCTGCTTAAAGTTCTCGACAGCAGAAAGAGCACATTGTGGTGCCTGAAACAGTTTGAATTTTAGATGTAGTAACATTAAGTGCAGCTGCAGTTTAACTTCTTAGCAGTACAGTATTCAGCAGTTCCTTTGCGCTTGAGCATTCCAAATGAGTTAAATTTTGCATGGAAGATACCAAACAGTGACACTAAATTAAAGGCTGCTGTAGTGCTAGTGGGCAAATACATTTGAGCTCAAGTTTTCAACATGCATATTAATCAAAGTGCCTGTGTGTCCCTGCATTTTACTACCATAAATCAAGTCATTAATGATTGGAAATAATAAATGTATTTGCATTTCTATAGTACAAGCAGTAAATCCATGGATGCTGTAGTCTTGTACTTAGTCGGTATAATGGTTCACTATACACTCATTTGAATAGAATCAATGATGTCATGTGTGTATAAGTTCTCGAAACCGCTTCTATGTGGATTATTTTATTTTGAAGGAACAAGGATCATCCCTACTCCTTGTATACTTAACACTAGGTAATAATACTTGTGTATTGTTATCCTACTGCCTGTCACTCCTTCAACAGCCTACTTCACTGCTTCTACTGCATTTCCGATGGAGGCGGAAATGTTGTAGGCCCGTGTGCTCAGATTTGGGTGCACGTTAAAGAACCCCAGGTGGTCAAAATTTCCGGAGCCCTCCACTACGGCGTCTCTCATAATCATATGGTGGTTTTGGGACGTTAAACCCCACGTATCAATCAATCACTGCCTCTACTGTGTAAGTCTAACTTTTAAATGCGAAGCATTTCTTAGTGAACTTCCGCCACTTTGAGCGTATCTATATATCTCTCTATCTATCTGGCCCTTTACGTTTCGGTGCTCTCGTGGTCCCACTCCCCCCTCTTAGCCTGGCGTGAACCAAAATAACATGGGAGGGCAAGATGGTCTGACGAATGTGATGCGCTGGTCAATACATAAATAATTCCAAAATCCCGTCGGGTACGTCGTCAAACACTTCCCGCCAGACCGTGGCACACCCCCGCAGGCGTATATGTGATGCTTGTATCCTCAGCCCAGAAGGCTTTGAAAGCTTTGCTGCGCTTTTTGCGGACAACTGGCCTCAGAGACAGACTTTAGTGTCTTATACTCTTTGATGTTGCCTTTCCTCTGTCGCATTTTTTTGTAATTTCTCCCTCTCTTCGCAACATTTCTTTTTAACATCTATCATTCCCCTCACCCCTTTCCCCAGCACAGGGTAGCCAGCCGGTCTAAGAACTGGCTAACCTCCCTGTCTTTCCGCTTAAACTTTCTTCCTCCTTGTATGCGGGTATGTGCCACAAGTGATTTACAATTAGTATCTATACCCAGGAACGGCGAGAACACACGTGGACAACTTTAACGCATGGACGTTAGCAAACACTCGAATTTGGTACCCAATGTCAGGGTCCCAGCTGGAAAAAAAACCCAAGCAGTCTGCGTGGCAATGAAGCATTTTACAACAGAGCTACGCTAGGTCTCGCCATTATATTTAAAATAGGCGCTTGTCTTCGTGAAACGTGAATAGTGGTTGCAGTGATGCCTACCCAATTCTGTAACCGCTACAAATGTACCCCTTTCATACAGCTGTCACGTCGGGTTAACGCCAATTGTGGTTAGTTGCCTTGCGCTGGAGTTGATTTATGTAGGAGTGTCCAGGGCCAGCACCTTGGCGAGCATCTGCGCTTCATATCAGCTTATGGTGTTGCTAAATGCAAGTTTCAGTTCGCCCCTTTGCGCAAGTGCAAAGCATTGGTTATATAAACATCTAAAACTCTTCAACATATTGTTACGAGGCAGTAGGCAGGGCTCCACCATCGTAGACGCATCGATGAAGAAGCGGATTTGGCGCGCGAGTTTCTAGCAGCTTTGGGGTGTCACACCTACCTGTAAGTATTCCAAATACACTCGTTTCTCTCTTCCGTGTATTTGTAATACCCGTAACAAATTAGTGGAGGTGCGGAGTAGCGAATCACTTTACAACGGAGTTCCACAGTGGTTGTCAAATCGGAGTTTCCGTGATGGAACACGGGACTGAACTCCCGGCCACCTCTCCATCGGCTTCGGTGACGCCTGCACCATACACGGCAACGCCTCCACCGGCCCCACCCCCACCCACGAACGTGCTGACGCATCCGAAACATCCAGGAACGTTCTGTGGTACGGACAAAGTTGATGTTGTCGACTGCATAGCTGACTACGAACGTACCAGTGCGCTCAACCAGTATGAACCGACTCTCATGGTGGCCAAAGTGCTGTTTTACCTGAAAAACGCTGGCATAAGTCTGGTAGGAGAACCATGAGGAGGATATCGGCAGTTGGGACATCTTCAAGGAGAAGCTTCGCGACTTGTTTGGGAAGCCCATCGGTCAAAAGGCGGCTGCAAAGGAGTTGTCTATACGTGCTCAGACATCCACAGAGCCGTATATCTCGTATATACAGGACGTGCTGGCTCTATGTTGTGAAGTCGACAAGGACATGTCGGAGTCTGATAAGGTTGGCCACGCCCTCAAGGAGATAGTTGACGATGCGTTCAACGTGCTAATGTGCCGGAACTGCGTGACCGTCGAGGAAAATTTTCAGGGATGGCGGCGGTTTAAACAGGCCAAAAGCAGGCACATTTCAAGGTCACTCACTCGACTGCCGAACACCGCTGTGACGTCCTCCTGCGAAGATGGACTGACCTCTCATCGGCAGTCTTCACCGGCGTCTGAAATCACGCGAATCGTCAGGCGAGAAACCAAAGCAATTACACCTGCTCTTCCTACCAACGGCCACGCCGATTCATAAGTATTTCAGGTTTTCTTGATACAGTCGATTGTGCGGGAAGAACCCAGCAATTTCAAGGTCGCCGCCTCGCCCCAGGTCACCGCCCCAGGAACTGTCTTTTCCACGCTCTCGCAATCCGGCCTAATGGCGAACGGCGGATGATCGGCTGATCTGCTTTAACTGCCGCCGCATAAGGCACATCGCGCGGTATTGCCGCAACCCTTGGTCTTCGTCCCGAACACAGTATAACACTGCTCGCCGCGCCAACAGCTACCGCCTTTTCCAGCCTTCTGCGCCGATCCTCGACAGCTACCACTGCCTTCCACCCTTCGATGCCCCTGATACGCAGCACAGCCGCTGATTGTCGCCTCGGCGTCATCAGTCTCGTTCGTCACCTGGACGTCGCCCATCGTCCCCTTTTCCTCTACGACGATGCCCGACCTTCCCGCTCAGTTTTCATCAGGGAATCTAAGCGGTGCAACTCTTAGAGGTGAAGCTGCATCCTCGATACCAACCTCATACCTCTCCTTATACGGCCGACATGACGAAATTTGATCGACGTAGACGTTGATGGCCTAACTGTTTCTGCACCTATTGACACCGGGGCGCATATTTCTGTGATGAGTGCCCGACTTTGTCGCCACCTGAAGAAAGTTCTCACACCGGCAGCTTCTGGCGTAATTCGTGTCGCCGACGGAATAAGTCTTACCATCAATGAAATGTGCACTGCACGCATCACAATCCCTGATCACCCCACATCTCTCCGCTTTGCTGTTATTGAGCAGTGCCCCAACAACCTGATTTTTGGATTGAATTTCTTGTCCACTCATGCTGCTCTTATCGACTGTGGAACCAGAGTTCTCCAACTTGGACTGCCTCGACTGGGGATGTGCTGTCCTCACTGTCACACCGCTTGTGCGCTGTTGATTATGTTCGTCTGTCACCGCCAACTACCACGTTCGTGGCCTTAACGATAAGTTAAGGCCAAGAACGATAGGTTACGAACGTTAGGCCACGAAGTATAGGTTAAGGCCACGTTCGTGGCCTTAACCAGCTTTTCTTGACTGTGACAACAAGGTGTCTCCATTAGTGGATGTGCTCTTGGCAAGAAGTGTTGCTGTGCCGCATACGATATTGACTATCGTGGACAACTGCGTTCAGCTTCTGCTTCTCAACCTCAGTAGTTCGATTCAAGTTCGCCCGCAAGGCATTTCGTCAGGCCATGTTTTCCCACTTGATGCATGTAACATTGTGTCATTAGACTCTGAAGTCTTCTCGTCCCCTATTGCTGCCAGCCGAGCAAACACACCTACCGATGAAATCACGATAATGATTGCCCCTGATTTTCTGCCCTGTCAGGCTGCGCATCTCAACCACGTTCTGACCACCTAATATGATATTTTTGACATCGATGACCACCCTTTAGGGAAAGCGTCCGTCGTGGGTCATCAAATATATACCGGCGATGTTAGAGGGCGACCATATCGTGTTTTCCAGTCTGAACGCCAGGTCATACAACGAGAAGTCGAGAAGATGCTTTCCAAAGGATTCATAGAGGCCTCTTCAAGTGCATGGGCGTCACTTGTTTTTGTCAAAACGAAGAATGGCAGTTGGAGATTTTGCGTTGACTACCTTGTCTTGAACAAGATAACCCGCAAATACGTTTATCCGCTGCCACGAATCGACGACGCCCTTGACTGCCTTCATGGCGTGCAATACTTCTCATCGGCAGATCTGCGTTCGGGGGTTTGGCAAATTTCTGTCGACGACTTAGACCGAGAAAGAACTGCGTTTGTCACACTGCACGGCCTTTATCAGTTCAAGGTTATGCCTTTTGGTCTTTGCAACGACCCGGCAATGTTCGAACGCATGATGGGCTTTTTTCTCCAAGGTTATGAATTGTCCATCTACCTTTGCTACCTAGATGACGTGATTGTTTTTACCCAACATTTCAAAGCCACCTAACTCGTTTGTCGACCATTCTAGCCATTTGTCGTCCAGCGGAACTCCAGCTGAACTCAAAAAAGTGAAATTTTCACCGACGAGAAATCACGGTCCTTGGTCATCGTGTAGGTGCTGCTGGCGTCCAACCGGACCCTGACATGATTAGCACTGTCAAAAAATTTTCTCTGCCTTCTACTACTAAAGATGTTCGTTGTTTTGTGGGCTTATGCTCGTACATTCGACGTTTTATACGCAATTTTGCTACCATTGCATGACCACTCACTGATCTTCTCAAAAAGAATGCGCCCTTTTTGTGGGACCAAGACCAAGCAGCTGCGTTTTTCATGCTGATCCAGCTGCTCACTTCACCACCAATATTGGCTCACTTCAACCCGTCCGCGACGACTGAAGTTCGCACAGACGCCAGTGCTCATGGAATCGGCGCCATCCTCACTCAACACCAGGGGGGCCAAGCGCGTGTTATTGCGTATGCCAGCTGCCTTCTCTGCACATCTGAGCGAAACTATTCAATAATGAAGCTCAAGTGTCTTGCGTTCGTCTGAGCTGTACCGAAATTTCACCCGTACTTGTATGGCCGGGAGTTTTCAGTTATTATGGACCACCACGCTCTGTGTTGGTTGTCGTCGCTCAAGGATCCAACTGGTCACCTAGGTCGCTGGGCTCTGCGTCTCCAGAAGTATAACTTCGACGTAATTTATAAGTCTGGCAGGTTACACTAAGACGCCGATTTACTCTCACGTTATCCGGTGGACCCTGCTAGCCTCGCCGTCCATGAGAGCGATTCTTGTGTGCTCGCCATATCCGATTCGCGCATCATCGGCACAGAGCAGCGCCGAGACGCAACCCTCAAGATAGTCATTGAGCGAGTATCTTCAGGACATTCCGACCCTTTGCTCCGTCAACATGTCCTCCGCAACGTAATTCTGTACCACCGCAACATGAAGCATGATGTTCCGGAATTTGTGTTATTCATTCCTCGATACCTGAATGCCACCATTCTTCAACACCTGCATGACGCTCTGACGGCAGGACACCTGGGTCTTTCACGCAACTATTACCGCGTGCGGCAACGGTTCTTTTGGCCTGGCCTGTATAGAGTTGTGCGCCAATATTTCGCTGCTTGTGAGCGCTGCCGGCGTTGCAAACGTCCTGTTCACCGTACGGCTGGCCTGCTCCAACCTATCCGCGTCAGCCTCGACTTGCTCAGACCTTTCCCAACATTCGTGTCAGGCAACAAATGGATCACTGTCGCAACTGACTATGCAACCAGATACGCAATAACTCGTGCCTTGCCAAGTAGCTGCGCTACAGACGTCGCAGACTTTCTACTGAATGACGTCATTCTGTGGCATGGGGCTCCACACCAGCTTCTGACGGATTGTGGCCGCTGCTTCCTTGCAAAAGTTATCGATGAAATCATCTGTAGCTGTTCTACTGAACGTCACTTTACTGCTGCCTACCAACCCCAGACCAACGGTCTCACAGAGCGCCTTAACCGAACTCTTACAGACATGTTCTCCAAGTACGTCTCTGCGGATCACTATGACTGGGACGCAATGCTCCCCTACGTTACGTTTGCGTACAATTCATCAAGGCATGACACCGCCGGCTATTCTCCGTTCTTTATTCTGTACGGCCGCAACCCTGCATTGCCATTCGACACACTACTTCTTTCTGATACTACCAAACCAACAGTGTATGCTCAGGACGTTGCTTCTCGAGCCCACGTCGCTCGCAAACTCGCACACACTAGGCTCACTGCTTCTCAGGCTTCATAAAAAGTCCGCTACGATGACTGGCACAGCGACCTTGACTACCCTGCTGACTCTCTCGTCCTACTTTTGACGCCGCATCGGCGTGAAGCCTTGCGCGAGAAACTCCTTCCACGATACACCGGGCCCTACAACGTTTTCCGCAAGGCCACTGACGTCGACTACCTCATCTTTCCCGCTGAACCACACTCATCTTCTGCCGCACCACCTACTGATGTTCATGTGTCGCGACTGAAACGCTACTACACTGCCAGTCCCGATTGACTTAGCGGTGCCGTGACGTAACTATGACTACCGGGGATGATGTTACAAGGCAGTGGGCATGGCTCTGCCATCATAGACGCATCGATGAAAAAAAAGCAGATGTGGCGCGCGAGATTCTAGCAGCCCTGAAATGCCACACCTACCTGCAAATATTGCAAATACACTCGTTTCTCTCTTCCGTGTATTTTTAGTCCCCATAACAATATAATTGAGCGTGCAACATTTCTCCACACACTGAGCGTCATTTCATGACGTGTCGCTTGATAAACAAAATTGCAACATGGTCACCTTTCCTTCGCATGTTTCGCATAACGTTGATTCTCAGTTACGTGGTATCTGCAATTTTTTATATGCGAAACATTTCTTAGCGAAATTCCGCCACTTTGAGCGTATCTATCTATCTATCTATCTATCTATCTATCTATCTATCTATCTAGCCGCGTACAATTGGGTGCTCTCGTGATCACCTCCTTAGCTTGGCGTGAACCAAAATTAACATGGTAGGGCAAGATGAATTGACAAATTTGACGCGCTTGTGAACACATGAATAATGTCGAAATACCATCGCGTACGTCGTCAAACACTTCCCGCCAGACAGTGGCACATATCCACTGGCCTGTATGCGCTACTGATATGCGGGTATGTGCCACAAGTGATTGACATCTAGGATCTATACCTATGAACGGCGAGAACACATATGGGCAATTTTAACGCATGGGCGTCAACAAATACCCAACATCAGTAGCCAATATCAGGGTCCCAGCTGGAATTGCACCCAAGCATTCTGCGTGGCAATGAAGCATTTTACCACAGAGCTACGCCAGCTCTTGCTACTATTTTCAAAATATACGGTGGTCTTTGTGAAACGTTAATAGTGGTTGCTGTGCTGCCTACCCAATTCTGTAAACGCTACCATCGTACTCCTTTCATACAGCCGTCACATCGGGTTAACGTTAATTGTAGTTAGTTGCCATGCGCTGAAGTTGATTTATGTAGCAGTGTCCAGGGCCAGCATCTTGGCGAGCATCTGCACTTCATATCAGCTTCTGGTGTTGCTAAATTCATGCTCCAGTTCGTTTTGTTGCGCAAGTGCAAACTGTTGATTATACAAACATCTGAAACTCTTGAACTTATGTTACGCAGTCAGTGACTTCTGTACAAAGTGTTTTTACAGAATAAAAGCTACAGGCAAGAGTCACAATGGCTGATTGGCAAGCTCACGCACCTCTCAGCTGATTTTGTCCTTCCTCTTCCTTTACTTCATTTCCTTGACAGGACCCCCGGGTGCTGGAGCGCCGTCTTGGCACGAGTTCGAGAAAGTGCGACAGAAGTAGAGCTTCACGCGCAAGACATGGACGATGTCAACAGGCGATAAACTTGGTGACGTGTTGGAGTGTATTGGCGCTATCTCGTAGTGAACGTCGCTAACTTGTCGTAAGACTAAATAGGGTCCTGCGTATCGGGACAAAAGTTTTTCGGAGAGACCTACACGGTGACACAGTGACCAGAGGAGCACGCGGTCAACTGGGGCAAACGTTTTATTACGATGCCGGTAGCCGTAGGGGGCTTTTTGCATATCTTGTGACTTAGTGAGAAGAGACTGGGCAACTTGACGAGCCATGTGAGCCCGATCAACGGCTCCGCGAGCGTACTCGGAAGCAGATGGCTTGAGAGGTAAGGTGGTTTCAAATAGGAATATGGGGTCGCGATCATACAACAGATAAAAAGATGGGAATCTCGTGGTGTCATGTCGAGATAAATTATATACGAAAGTCACATAGGCCAGCGTGGTGTTCCAGTCACAATGATCTTCGGAGATGTACATCGAAAGCTCTCTGTGAGCGTGTGGTTGAGACGTTCAGTTAGGCGATTAGTTTGTGGATGGTAGGCGGTAGATAGCTTATGCGCTGTAGCACATGACCGAAGGAGGTCGTCGACAACTTTAGACAAGAAAGAGCGGCCGCGTTTCGTAAGCAGCTGTCGAGGTGCATCATGGTGTAAGATGACGTCATAAGAAAGAAAATTCGCGGCGTCAGTGGCCCAACTGGTTGGTATGGCCTTTGTTATTGCTCAAATCTGTAGCGACGGCGATCCATTTAATTCCTAGTATCGTCGTCGGAAAAGGGCCAAGAAGGTCGAGTCCCACGTGATGAAATGAATCAGAGGGGACTTCAATTGGATGAAGATATCCTTCTGGCCGCAAAGAATGTCTTTTCCGGCACTGGCAGAGGTCACAAGTGGCAACATATCTACGCCCGCTGCGGTACAATTCTGGCCACAAAAACCGACGTCGCAGGCGGTCGTATGTGCGGGAAACACCGAGGTGTCCCGCTGTTGGTGCGTCGTGAAGTTTTTCAAGTATGGCAGGCCACAGATGACGAGGAATGACAAGCAGAGGCTCAGGGCCTTCAGTGCTTATGTTGCGGCGGTAGAGGATGCCGTCATGCAGCACGAACATCAAGAGGAGGAGGAGGAATAAATGAGGAAGGACAGGGAGGTTAAGAACATACGGGATTCACCGTCATGGCTGTCAGGCTGAATGGCATCGATGATAGTGCCCACTGACTCATCCCGTCGTTGTTAAATACGTATCGCCGATGTCAGTAAACGCAATTACGCTGCTCTCCAGGTCAGTCGCAACGTGATCAGGAGGATCCACCGGATGACGAGATAGCCAGTGTCCTTGTGCAAATTGCCGGTCTTGTAGCTGACGCTAAACCGAACTTCCTGGAGCCTCAGAGCCCAGCGACCCAGGCGTCCAGTCGGGTCCTTCAGAGAAGTCCCCCAGCAGAGGGTGTGGTGGTGCGTAACGACGGAGAATACGGACGATATAAATATGACCGGAACTTGGCAACGGCTCAAACTAAAGCTAAACACTCTCTCTTGGTGATGGAATAATTCCTCTCATGGGGAGAAAGCAGGCGACTGGCGTAAGCTGTCTGCCGTGGTGCCGCTCAATGAGAACTGCGGCAATACCGTGTCCACTGGCTTCGGTGCGAACCTCTGTGGCAGCAGGAGGATTAAAGTAGGCAAGTATGGGGGGCGTAGTTAAGTAGCCAATGAGAGCGGTGAATGCTCTAGCCTGCTCAAGGCCCCATGGGAATGTGGTACTCTTCTTCAGCAGGTCTGTGAGTGGCCTGGCAACGTCGGCGAAGTTTTTCACAAAACGACGAAAGTAGGAACATAAGCCGATGAAGCTCCGGACGTTGGAAGTAGAACGGGTCTGCGGAAAACTACGGACGGCGCGAATCTTTTCGGGATCTGGTTGGACACCATCGGTGTTTACAAGATGGGCCAGCATGGTAATTTGACGGTGGTCTAACTGGCATTTCTTGAAGTTGAGTAGTAGCCCAGCTATTCTGAAGACTGCAAGAATTGCAGTGAGACGGGTCAGGTGACTATCGAAAGTAGATGAAAAGACTATCCTATCGTCTAGATAACAGACAAGTAGACCACTTATAACCACGCTGGAGAGAGTCCATCATTCGTTCGAATGTGGCAGGGGCGGTACATAGTCCGAAAGGCATGACCTTAAATTGGTATAAACTATCCGGTGTAATGAATTCCGTCTTCTCGCGGCCCATCTCACCGACAGAAATCCGCCAGTACCCTGAACGAAGATCATTAGACGAGAAGTATGTAGCGCCGTGCAAGCAGTTTAATGCGTAATCGATGCGTGGTAGCGGGTATACGTCTTTTCGCGTGATATTGTCGAGGTGTCGATAGTCAACGCAGAAGCGCCAGGTAGCGTCTTTTTTCTTCACAAGGACGACAGGGGAGGCCCAAGGACTACTTGATGGTTATATCACACCTTTGTTGAGCATTTTGTCAACTTCCACTTGGATAACTCTGCGCTCAGTGTGGGAGACACGATAGGGGCGTCGGCAAATGGGATTGGTTTCACCAGTGTTTATATGGGGCTGAACACTGAATGTTTGCCCTTGAGGTCTGTCGTCGAAATCAAAAATGTCGGTATATGACGCGAGAAGGCGATTGATGTCACTAACTTGCGCAGGATTGAGGTCGGGTGCAATTATCTTGGAGAAACGATTTGGCACAGAACAGGTGTTGGTATCTACGGGAGACTGAAGGATATTAATCTCGGTGGTGAGAGCTGCTATTTCTAATTCGTCAGCATTAGATACGCTGGCCGAGGACATGCCACGAGGAAGCACTTGAGGGCACAAGCTGAAATTGAGAAGTGGGAGCGAGGTACAGTTGTCAGTGACAGTCACAAGCGTATGGGGAATGGCGATGTTGCGGCTCAAAAGGACATCGGCGAAAGGAAGGAGGACATATTGATCATCGGGAACCTGTGGCTGTGCGGTCAATATGACGTAGGTGGCTGCCTGAGGCGACAGTCGTACATTCCCAAGAGAGCGCAGACGCACTGGGGCCATGTGGGGGTTCAGTGACTATCTGAGGCAGCTCTAGCTGAAGGACGCCGGTAGCACAATCGATAAAAGCAGAATGATTTACAAAACTTCCAGGCCTAGGATAACGTCCTAAGGACAGTGGTCAATCACGGCTAAAACGACAGAAGTAGTGTGGTCCTTTATATTGAAGCGGGCAGTCCACAGACCGAGAACCATCGGCGTGCGGCCATCAGCCACACGGAGCATTTGTGCAGTCGCTGGTGTCAGAACCTTCTTTAAACGTGTGCGTAGGCTTGAGCTCATGGCCGAAATGCTTGCGCCGGTGTGTACAAGTGCTTGTACAGGTACGCCGTCTACTTCGACGTCTATAACTCTTCGTCTGGTGGGAACGGAGAGAGGATTTGCTGTGGAAGTCGTCAATGCAGCACCACCTCCGGAGGCTGCAATTCTCAGTTTTCCGAGATGATGCGGCCGGAAGCCACGGGGGACAAGAAACGCCGTGGCTGCGGTGAACGGGATGATGGACGGCGCATTCGCGGCGAACGATACTGTTGCCCACGGGTCGAAGGCGAGCGGCTGTACCCAGTGTTCCGAGATTGGTCAGCGGCATTGAACTCTTCAGCAGATGAAAAGGTGCGGGTGGTACCGTCGAAACGGGTCATATGGGTCGTTGAACGAGGTGCCGAGGACCATGCGTTGCGGCAGTAACGAGCAATATGTCCAACGTGGTGGCAGTTGAAACATATAGGGCGGTCATTTGCAGTTCACAACTCAGCCGGGTTGCGGGTACGCAGAGAAAGCCGTCGGTTGGAGGAGGGCATCGCGAAAGTGCATTCGCTGACTGTAGGCGCGGTGACATGGCACACAGAATGCACTCCTATATTTTCAAGCTTCTGGCGCACGATTTCGTGAACAAGAGGAACAGTAACAGGACTGGTATCGGTATTGCGCAAATTGAACGCCGAGGGCGCCGTTGCTTCCAATTCACGACGAACAATTCGTGTCAGGTCTCCAGGTGGTCACGGACGTTGTGATGTGGACTGGTGCTCGCAAGTCGAAGTTGCAGCGGTGTTTGGAAGTCGGGGGATTGTTTGCAGAATATAACGACTTTTCACTTGCTCAAACTGACGACACTCTGATGGTCGCGTCCACGGTAGTACAGGCCTTGCACATCAGGAGATTGAACGCGTCGTCGGCAATCCCCTTCTGGACATGCCCGACTTTGTCACCTTTTGTAATGTCGCTTTCGGCCTTTCGGCAGAGGGCCAGCACATCCTGAATGTATGCGATGTATGATTCCGCTGCGGATTGGGCACGGGAGGCCAATTCTTTTTTGGCGGCGATCTTACGACTGGCGGTTTTGCCGAACACCTCTCGCATCATTTCTTTGCATTGGTCCCAGCTTGTGAGTTCTTCTTCGTTTTCATACCATACCTTGACCGTGCCTCTGAAGTAAAACAGCACATTAGCCAAATGTAGTGTGGTATCCCATCTTTTCAGCACACTCACTCGTTCAAAAATGGCATACCAATCGTAAACGTCTATGCCATCAGTCCCGCAGAATGTACCGAGATCCTTAAGTGGCAATAGAACATATGGTGGGGACGCCGTTTTCTTCGGAGACGCTGATGTTGATGCGGAGGGCTCAGCATTGGCCATGGCTGAAAAACCGATGCGACCTCCGCTGAGAAGCTCCGTTGCCTGATGGTTACCCAGCACCTCTCACCAATATGTTATGGAGTCAGCGACTTTTGTACAAATTGTTTTTTACAGAGGAAAAGCCACAGGCAAGAGTCACAATGGCTGATTTGCAAGCTCGCACACCTCTCAGCTGATTGTGTCCTTTTTCCTGAGCTGTGAAAACTCTACGGAATTGTATTGGTATAATTTTAGCTGGGTGAAGGTAAATGTTCTTATGTTCTTCCAATGTGGTCCCTGTTTCACGAGAATCACACATAATTACTTTGTACTGGATTTGTATCATTTTTTCTTTTACACATATGGGCTAAGCAACATTGCATTTGATTCCAGCAGGAAGGTGCACATGCAGTGCACTGGAGCATCCCATTACGTTTTAGTGTACAGTCTTTGCCCACCAGTGAACTGAATTTTTTTTTCAAGCAAACTAAAAGACAGCTGTATGGGAACGGTGCTGATGTGCAAACTTTAAAGCTTTTTTGAGGAGTGTTTTTCTAGAAAATAAATATGGTTCATAGCTAGCAATATGACCACTGTTCGCACCGAAGAGCTTAGTCGCTTAAAATTGTATCATTCATGTATTATCTAGAATTTCTTTGCCCTCTGCCAACGTTTCAGTCCAAGTGTTCTAACTTGCTTTGTTACTGCGCTGTGAATGAGCCGAGCTATGTTAATAAACTTGGTATAAATGCAGACATGTATCAAATTAGGATGCACAGACCTGTTCTTTAGCTTGAAATTGTCACGGGCTTTCTTCCTGTGTTCTTTAAAAAACTGCTTGTTACTGGGTAGCAGTAGAAACTACAAATTGAGCATTTGCAAGATGGTTCGAGAAACACCGAATTCAGTCATAACATTGCTGGCAGATTTATCTCGTAAGTTACTTTTTGTATATTAAAAATTTGTGTATTAGAATTGTTTTATGGCCATTCATCTCAATACTTAAACCTCAGTGTATGTATGTATGTATGTATGTATGTATGTATGTATGTATGTATGTATGTATGTATGTATGAGTGTATGTATGCATGTATGTATGTATGTATGTATGTATGTATGTATGTATGTATGTATGTATGTATGTATGTATGTATGTATGTATGTATGTATGCAACTTTTAAATTTTAAATAAGAATCTGTCATTGATGAGTAAGTTTGGTTATCTATTGGCTGAACTTCTTTCTAGCTCTTTTTATTCTGAACCATTAAAATTTTCATACTATTTTTGCTTTTTTATAAATAAGTGTAACGATACACGAAATATGTGTATTCAAAGAAGTTGTTTCATTTGCCAACAAATTGTAATGAGCAAGAAATTGGGTCAAGTGGATTTATCCAGCAAAGGTTAGTTTAAAGCATAGCTTCTCTACAAGGCATATCTTGTACACATCGCGTTTGTAGATTATGTTGATTTCAACTTATCAATTTCAACGGGAATAAACAAGCTATCACCCGTGCTTATATGTGTGTGACATTTATGCATATTGTAATGCATCTTTGGATTTACAATTAAGGGCACAAACCTAGTTAAGCTGAATATACAGATTCTGTTGTCCATGCACCTTTCATCTGTACTGAAACTGTTGTTAATGAAACCTAAAGTTTGGTTTGAAGTTTATTGCAGTTACCCAAAGCAGAATATCTCTTTATGAGGCAAATCAATTTGCCATTGTTCTGATCCGCTCTGGACAATCGGGGACCCTTTCAGCAGAACTCGAATAGTTGCGACAGTTCTTTTTAATCATTGACAGTGGCATTACTCTGTTGCGCGCAACATGACAGGTTATGAGAGAGAAAGCTAAATCTAATCATTCTGTGTCTTTTCTATCTGTCTGCGGTCTTTTGCCTTGCTGCATGTAATAATTCTCACCAAATTAGCACAAAAACGTATCCTGACAAAGGCAGTCAACTTGGCCGCATGCAATTAGCTCGCTTCATGTCTAGATTTTCTTTAAACCATCGGGATAACTAGCCCTGATCGAATATTGAAACACTCTAAAAGTAGTATACCAGGTGTGATTATGTTATATCTGCACTGGACACTCTCGCGATAACACAGGATGAAGGGCAAAATATGAAACCTGAATTATGTAATTCGTGATGGAGCACGGCACAACACTTTTGGGCCGAAAGGGTACTGATAGAAGAGAGCGCGAATGCCACTTTCTTGAGAAATGAGCACCTGCCGCCACGCATATTCTCAGGCTGGGCGATTTCTTTAAAAACAAAAAGTGCTCTGGGACACTGCGAATTGAACGCATTACCTCCTAGATTGTAGTTGAACGCTGTAAGCGCTCGTCCACTGCTGCAGTGCTTGAGATGAGAGCTTCCCACTGCACATTTACCCTAATGTTAGGATATTTTCAATCCTTCGAATGACACCAAATGCGAAACATCCGGTGAAACTTGATCCAAATTAGAAAAAATAACTACAGTGCGTTCGCCCTAGGTTACTAGAAGGTAGAAAATCCCAGATGTGGCTGTATGACCGTGAATAATTTATCTTGTACATTTCTGTCATGTTGTTGAAATAGCCGGCTCTCGCGTAGGCTACCTTCCCATATTTTGCGAAATATAAATAAAAGATAACAATATATCGGCGTGTGAAAACGCTAATAAACTATTCCGAATTTACTGTCACTAGCATCACTTTCACTAACTGAATACTCAGTTTGTTTCCCTTATTGTTATCGAAGGCAGGTTTTTGTCATTGACTCACGATTCTTCCAATTAGCATTGATTCCCACATCTAAAGACAGTCAGATTTCATCTCGCTTTTTGTGTGGCTGTCGCTTCCATAAAAGGCGCACTCCACTTTTTTATGCTCTCTAAGCATCCGACGCTGCTTTGTTGAAACTTTTCCTGATGTTTGCTGGGAAAATTGTCTTTATTATCTATTACTTCGATTTCAGGCTTTCGCGGAGAGGAATTGAGAGTCTCTCTCTTTCTCTCTCTCTCTCTCTCTGTTTTCATCGTTTTCACACGTGTGGTAACATCGTTTGACTTCACTACTCGTATACACGTACCTTGCTTTGTTTTTTCACTCAAAAACCACTGGACGGAATAACTGCACCGTGTTTTGTGAAAAGCATTAGTACTGAAACACCTCCCGACGTGTCTCCCTCGTCTACGTAGACACATATCCAAGCGCAAGCGTATGCACGTTCTCATATTCCAGCTTTATCAAAATGCTGCAGTGCAAGGAACCTGTGAAATTGTGCCCGCAATTTCATTTCATCACTGCTGTTCTATATTTCTGTAAAATTCGTCAGCAGGGACAAACTCTGCTCCTGCTTCTTATAATATTTTTATAAGAAAGGCAAACTTTTAAATCTAGCTACACAACACCCTTACGTTCCCCAGTATACCGTGCTTGATTATGCTGGAATATATAATTGAGTAGCAGCGTAGCTTAAATAAAATGTATGGCAACTGGTCGCATTGAACAGGAGAAAACATTTGGGGCACATTTTCAAACATTGCATGCATCTATTTTGACGTGGTTTCATCGATGTGGTGCATCTGGAGAGTTGCTCACTTGTAGCTGATGAGATAGTGCATGGATTATTGATTAAGGCCATCGAGTGATTTCTTCTTTAGCTACAGTTATTGATGAAACGCGGGTGCTTGGCTTTGCACAGCACACCGATGCGTCTATTACAACGCGGCATCGCATAGGTGCCGTAGCAGACGCCCACGAAACTGAAACTGAGATGCAGCAAATCACTGGTTATCATCGTACACTCTCGATGCTAGACGCTTTGCGTGCTACCTTTGTAATATTGGCATACATTTCTTCCTTTTCTTGTCATTTCATCGGCTATCGTGTGTTCTCCTCACCGTTTTAGGTGCCGAGAACGTTAAATTCGTACCCGCGCTATAGTAATGCCTCAAGATAACAGAATTTTTGGCTAACAAAATGCGCACACAAAAGAGGCTTTATGAATACGGCCCCAGTTAGCGAGTTTACAACAATGTACATAACATCAACGAGAGGAGAAAAAAGGCACTTAAAAAGAAATCAAGCATGAGAAAAATCAATTCCTTGATTGAGACTTATTCAGTACAAAGGATAACAGGATGTCATCCTGCGATCACAGCGCGTCTCCTTCTTCTTTCTCTAATAGAGCTTCGTGTCCACTGCGTTCGTTACAATACATCCAAACTCTTATCGTTTGGAAACAAGCCACAATGCTGTTCTGTCCACGTAACATCAATTCACTCAGGCAACCAGAGTAATACGTTGCCCTGGTACCACCTGATGAATACAGTTATTTCGCTCTTCTTTTTTTCTATCTTTATGTCTAGCTTTTCAACTCATTCTGCCCTTTTTACACTTTTTGTGTGCGTTCTGTTTTGTTGTTTTTCATTTCTCCCACTCTTTTTTAAAATAGCATTCTGTTTTACTAGGATTTGTAAGGTACAGTGCTGCCAAGATACTTTAGGCGACAAAACAAAACAAAATGGCTATACCAAAACTGAACCATCACAATGGCTCTAGGCTGTAGTTTTTTCCCGAAACAGTTGCTGGCACTGGTGTAAGTTTCTCGCAGACCACCGGGTTGCTATGTTGGAAAAATTGGAAGATCCGCCGTACAGTGGAAATCGATGATATGCGAAGCACGAATGACAAAGTTTGATATATCTCTTGAAAATCAGCACAACGTTACGAGGTGGCGGTAAATGTTGCCGTACACGACTGCCTTGTCATGATTGTCATGTTTAGATGTGTCGATTACCTTCGTCATCTATTCACGTCAGCTGATAGCAAAATTATCATACGTTGAGCTAGTGAAACGATCGCGAGCACGCTATGAACGTGGCATATTGTCATGTTCTTGAATAACACGCGTGTCAGGATTATCATGTTTGCACCAGTCATATATTTTCGTCATTCATTGACGTCAAGTAACGCCAATTCTGATATATACGGAGCTAGCATAATGGCCGTGAGCGCGTCATGCAGGGACCAATATAATCCAATGTTTCATTGACGCGCGCGTATGCTGAGCACAGCGGCGCTACGTTAGTAAAACGCGAGCACTCTTTAGTCCCAAGGGAAGCGCAACCGGCGCGACCGGCGCCACCGGCGCAACCGGCGTCCTTCGGCGCGGTTTGACGTCAACCTGCACGAAATGTGACATGCTGCATTTCGCGCCGATGCATTATTCTAAAAACACTGTGCCTCCCTCCTTTCGTACTGAAGGGACCCCGGACGCACTGATACGTGCATGCGTCAAAACAACAATGTGCGGCGCGTGCCTGCGAGTATATGGCAAGACTTGTGCCTAGCGTGACGAAGCCGGCGTGACCCGACAAAATGAACGCCGGTGACCACGCCCACCAGGTGACGTCAAAATGTATTGGCACGTTCACTGTGTAATCAGTGTAATCAGTGAACATGTAATCATGTTTTCATATGACACACACCTCTTGATTATCATGCTTGCAACAGTCACTTGATTTCGACATCCATTGACACCACGTAATACCAAATTCGGCAAATATGGAGCAATTGAAATGGCTGTGAGGGCGTCCTGAGTGTGGCATGTATTCATGTTGTTACATGACATGCATGTCGTGATTATCAAGTTTGGATGTGTCATTTACCTATGTCGTCCGTTCGCCTCACATAATACCGAGTTTGGTACAAGTGAAGCTGGCGAAAGGGCCGCGAGCGCATCATGGTCGTAGCATGTAGTCATGCTGTTACAAGACGCGCATCTCATGTGTATCATGTTTGCACCGGTATCACACCTTTGTTATCCATTCACGTCCAGCAACACCAAATTTGGTATAAGTGAGGATATCGAAATGGCTGCCAGCGTATCATGAGCGTGGCAGGTGGTCACGTTGTTAAATGGCACGCATCTCATGATTATCATGTTTGCATCAGTCACATATATTTGTCATCCATTCATGTACCGTAATAAGAAATTTGGTTTTATGTGACGCTAGCGAAATGCTTGCAAATACATCATGAGCGTGGCATATATTCATGTTGTTACATGACGCGTATGTTATGATTTTAATGTTAGAGTCTGTCACTTGTGTTCGCCATGGAATCATATCTCACCATACCAGTTTTGGAACATGCTTTGTGAACAAAACTACCGCAAGAGCTGCAAGACCACTAAATTTAAATTATGACATTCATAAAATTCATGTCATGATTTTCATGTTACGACTATTCAAATGTGTTCTTCAGAGAGTCATGTTATGCCATACCAAGTTTGGTATCGATACCATTAGCGAAACTGCCAGGAGAGCTAAAAGTCGTAGGCGGATAGATAGATAGATAGATAGATAGATAGATAGATAGATAGATAGATAGATAGATAGATAGATAGATAGATAGATAGATAGATAGATAGATAGATAGATAGATAGATAGATAGATAGATAGATAGATAGATAGATAAAGCGCAAAGTCGCCGAAGTTCACTAAGAATTGCTTCGCATTGAGTACTGTAATTGCCTTCCACCCAGAATCATGATCTGCCGTTTGCGTTCATCACGACGTGTTTCTGACGGTCTACATGAAGTTCTCGCTTACGTATGCCTACGCCACCACTAAATTTTAGTGACACAAGTTTTGAAACGCCTTGTTGTAAAAAAATTGGCAGCATATCCACGGATTGAATGATGAAGAGTGGGGTGAAGCATTAGTCCGTCCATTCGTTCTTGCTTACGCCCGTCCATGAGTCCGTCTGTGTGACCGTCCATGCGTCCATCCGCCCGTCCGTGCGTGCGTCTGTACGTGCGTCCGTGCCTGCGCTCGTCCATGCATTCGTCCTTGCGTCCGTTCATGCTTCCATCCATGCATTTGCCTGTGTGTCCGTTCGTCCATCTAGTCAACACTCCAAGTACCACCATCTCGCATCTTTTCGTCATGTATTCCCCATGTAGAAGCACCGCCATCCAGCAGACGTTTCAAGGAATAAACAAGAGGTGGCACACGCACACTTTCTTACGGCTTGCGCATCGTGTCTATTTCCCACCTTTAACCACCTCGAGTTCATGGTGTACACTAGTTCACTGTATTCATGGCACTGTGGCCTAACGCTCGCTAAACCTTTTAAAACCAAGGAGGTTACGCCTAGCGAGTATAACCTAGCAACCTTTTCCAGTCAGATAGTGTTCAATGTACATGCCAATGGCTGCTAATGGGAAAGGAGAGACAGGAGCATTCAGCTTTTAGTTAACGCGCACGGCGCGAACTTTTTGTTCAACAAAGCACAAGAGAAATCCCCCACCAGCGCCACCTTGCAGGTCAAAATGTAACACTTTTTACACACAACGACTACGACTACGAAGAACGAACGGGTGCCGCTTTAGGGAGCTTCATCCTAAAAATAGAACGAGCTTCATACCATTGAATTTTGAGTAAACAGTTGATCTTGCAAGCAGGCCCTAGTATCTGGAAACGCTGATCATCTTCTTTCTTCGTCTTTTTTCTCATGCCTCCTTGCTTTCTATTACTTTTTCGAGCTTCACTCTTTTTCCCCACACCTCCCTCAGCTATGCTGTACAGGTCTAGGCTATGATTTGTCCTCTACCCCACTTTTTCCTGTCATCCTCGCAATCACGTCTTTTCTTCTCAACCTCATTTTGCTTAGACTTTGCTAAACTAAGCTATACATGGGTATGTTACGGTTGAAGCTCCTAACACGCAAATATGCCAAGTTTTCTTCATACTATAACTGCTCATATCCTAGCTAAAATAGCACGTCCGTTAAGACACGCAGTGCTTGGTTACATGACAGAGAAAAAAAAGGATAAAAAAGACCGCGAGCGAAAATACACTGCAAAAAAATTGGCAGCATATCCACGGAGTGAATGATGGAGAGTGGGGCGAAGCATTCGTCCGTCCATTCGTTCTTGCTTCCGTCCATCCATCAGTCCGTCTGCGTGACCGTCCATGCGTCCACCCACCCGTCCGTGCGTGCGTCTGTACGTGCGTCCGTGCCTGCATTCGTCCATGCATTCGACCTTGCGTCCATTCATGCGTCCATCCATGCATCTGTCTGTGTGTCCGTTCGTCAATCTATTCAACAATTCAAGTACCACCATATCGCATCTTTTCATCATATCTTCCCCATATAGAAGCACCGTACATCAGTGGTCATTCCAAGGACTAAATGACAGGTGGCACACGCCCACTTTCCTACGGATTGTGCTTCCGGTCTACTTCCCACCTTTAACCACCTCGAGTTCATGGTATATACTAGTTCACTGTAATCATGGCCCTGCGACTCAACGCTCGCTGAACCTTTCTAAAACCAAGGAGGTTACGCCCAGGGAGTATAACGTAGGAACCCTTTTCTGTCAAATAGTGCTCAATGTACATGCCAATGGCTGCTAATTGGAAATGAGAGACAGGAGAATTCGGCTTTTACTTACTTACGGCTTGCGCTTCGTATCTACTTCCCACCTTTAACCACCTAGAGTTCATCCTTGGTATATACTAGTTCATTGTATTCATGGCACTGCGGCTCAACGCTCACTAAACCTTTCTAAAACTAAGGAGGTTACACCCAGCGAGTATAACGTAACAACCCTTTCTTGTTAGATAGTACTCAATGTACATCCCAATGGCTGCTAATGGGTATTGCAGCGTGCGCGTTTATTAAAATCCGTATGCTCCTGTCTCTCATTCTCTATTAGCAGCCATTGGAATGTACATTGAACATTATTTATTATTGTTCAACAACGCACAGAAGAAATCTCTCACCGGCACCACCTTGGAGGTCAAAATATTATACTTTTTACATACTACAAGTGCTACGAGGGACGAATGGGTGCCGCTATAAGGAGCTTCGCCGCTAAAAAACGTAACCCGGGGCTGCGTTCAAACGGCAACGTTTCCACAAATGAACTTTCTTAAAGATGCATTTCGTTTTCGTTACTCAGCTCTCATCTTCACTGAAGAAAACCTTGAAGAAAACCCCACTTCTCAGAACGTCGGCTCGAGCACTTAACCCATGTATATACATTTTTTCAGAGACGGAAGGGGTGCCTACAGTGGCAGGTGTGCCTGTTCTGGGCTGTATTTGTCAGGGTTGATATGTTGTCAAGACTTGCGTATCATGCCTAGTTGTCTTCCGAAACACCTGCAGCTTCATTGTTACGTATAGGTGATCGTAAAGAGATAAAACGTAATTTATAAAGGAAAAAAATATTCAGAATCTAGCTACCTTAGGAATCGGCGTGATGTATAGCGTGCGAATGGAAGGTGACTGTGTTGTAATATTTTCATTGAATCGACACGGAGTGAAACGACGCTAAACATATGTATAAGTATTGCACGCATAGACAGATAATGAACAGTTGAATATGTGTATATAACCACTTGTTCACACTTGCGCAACAATAATACCAGGAATATCAATATTAGCAGCACCAGAAGCGATAAACTGACATGAAGCGCTAGTTCTTGCGAGGATGGCAGCCATAGACGTTGCTACGTAAATCAACTTCAGTTCATGGCACATAACTATACGATTGACGTTACTTCGACGAGACGGCTGTATTGTAGAAATACATATATATGTAAAGTTCAAAAAATTAGATAGCCAGCAATGCAACCAGATTTGATGTTTTACAACATCAGAGTGTATTTAAAAGCCTCTGAAACCTCTCGTGGATGTGTGGTAGAATGCTGAATTGCCACGCATAATGCTTGGGTTCAATTTTTTCTGGGACCATCACATAAATTCTTTGCATTCGTGGAGTCAGCACCATGAATGTGACGTTTTCTTCACACTCACACGTTAAAATTGACCATGTGTGATCTCGTCGGGCGAGAATACATAAGAGTCAATCATCTTTCATACATAGCCAGCCCTTGGTATGTGCTGCTGCTTTTTTTTAGTGTTTGACGATGTATGCGACGGCATTGTGACATTATTTATGTCTTGACCAACGCGTCATATTTTGCAAATGATCTTGCCCTCGCATATTACTTTTGCTTAACATCGAGGTGAAATTGAGATCACGAGGGCACCAAGACGTAAGTGGCTAGTTTGATAGACAGATAGATTGATACTTCAATAGACAATAAAAGTGCTTGATGTGAGCAAAGAAACAACCTATGCTTTATTTTAAATTAAACCTTTCTACGTCAACACAGTACAAACATGGTTGCCATTTTGGAGATCTTTGTGCGCCAGTGCTTCTACACGTGCTTTCGTAGCAATCGTCATTCCTCTTCTTTGAAAAAGCAACTGCAAAAAAATAATGCCCTAAAACTTACGAAGTTCCTAATTCACGTTGTGAGTGGTTCATCTATGCACGCAGTTCTATAATTGCGGAAATGAACACAAGCTGTGTTACGTTAGGCAAGTCTAATAATAACGAAAAGAAAATGGGGTTACGTTTGATTGAACCAAACTATTTGAAAGAGGTAGCGCTACATGTGTATTTACAGCTTATTACTGATATTCTTCACTTGCTAGCTTCACTGAGCCAAATTACCATTGACAATATAATTCTACACTTCAAAAGCTGCTTTGCAGATGTCAGCGTTCTCGAATTACAAAAAAAAATTTTTCAGTTTGTTTATTCATATATGTATACACTAGAATGGTTTTATTGCGAAGTTTCAAAAGTATCTCCAAAATATCCCATCACATGAGAACTTGCGTATCACTGTAGATATGTTTTAGCCAGCTAGAACATGTATTGCAATATCTCCGTTCTAGAATAGATCTTTGTCTATCTCTACACAGTCATCTTATGCTACCACACAAAATGGTTAAAATTGCTTTGTTGTCCTATGATGTTTCGGAAAGTGTAAACTCTAGTGAATGTTTACAAAAAATCCTAATACCAGAACAGAAATTTGGTGCTTACGACGGATAATTTTTATGTTGCAGTTCGTTGGGCAGTGCGAAAACAATTCGCCAACTATGCAGCGTATTGTGCTTATAGTGCGATTTGACTGCCAGGTTAGTACATATTTTAGCGATTGTTTTTCTTCTCGGATTGTTACATCCGGCTTTAAGTCTGCATGAGCTTATCGGTAAATGTGGAGTGACTTTAGTTTTTTCAGGACAACTTCAGCTCGGTGCATCCTATTGTAAGGCTAGATAGAACGAGAATTCCCGTTATATGCTTTTCATGAAACGAAGTAGATCTTATACGTAATAGTTCACACAAATTCAAATACATGCTCACAAATTATCCCTTTGAATTGCTTTATGCTCGTAAAACATGAAACTACGCTGCGAATCCACCTATCTTCTGAGACATATTTCATCCTATGATAGGCAGACGGTTGTGATTGGGCTACTGACTGACCTAAAGAGTAATGAAGGTTAAACATTTTAGAAATAAAAATTTCCCAGAGCCTCGTCACGCACACGTGCTTACATTAGCAAAGCTTACATGTGTAAATCGCAAGGAGTTTTAACGAACAATCTAGTACTCTGCTCACGAATATATTGCTGTGAAATGAATATGTTTTATTTAGCGTGTATAAAAAATTACGTGCTCTGGGTTGTGTTTGCAGGCAGTACTAAAAAACATTGCTCGTGAAACTGATTACAACTACCACTTTAACGACTAAAAATACATCATGAAATGTAGTCATTGCAGTGTGAACCGGCTAACCTAATAGTTGTGTATAAGAGAACTTTGAGGCAAACCGATGAATCTGTATACCGAATTCATTACCTTCAGCGATAAGTAGAACTTACCTCCATTTCAAAGGCCAACACGCTTTTTCAGATTATTCAGGAATCGACTTCTCAAGTTGCCTGGTGGCGGTGCGGGCAGACGGGCTACTCCCGCGCGATTTCCTAGAATTTTCTTCGCAGCCATTATATGTCTCTCACTGCGTGGCCCTCTAGGCCACATCAGCCGCTTTCCATCTCGGTTTATGTATAATTTCAAGTTTGGTGGAGCCATGGCATCTGCAGGATGACCAGGAGGACCGGGGAATGCAGCAGCTAATAGAGGTCCTTTTTTTCCTGATGAAGAAATAAAAAATAGAAACAAAAGAAGAGCCAGGAGAACGTCGAACAAAGGTAAATGCCACATAATGAATGTCGTCGTAGAATCACCGCGTTTCACTGTAAAGAAAGCTTGCTCAATAGTACTTGAAAAGTTCGAAGAAGCAACACATATGCCACCTCAGTGCTTCAATCTCCACAAAGTGCTTCGGTTTAGAATGTCACCGATTCCTCGAAAGTATAGCCTAGTTATTCAGATTAGTGTACGATGTAAAATCAATATTTTTGTCTACAGTGCTGAGTGAGTCATTCGTTTTATTACACAATCACATTCTCAACGCATTCATCACTAGTTGAATATAGCTTTACGACTGAGTTACTCGGCCGCGTTATCATCTACAAAATATGCAGGCGAAGACGTCTTTATACTACGCTGTAAACCCGTTTAGCTTTTCTTTGCATAACGTGCCATGACAAATTTTGTTTACTGTAACACTGGCCATAACTTGGCAGTTTTTTGTAAGAACTTTTTCAGCAAGTTGGTGGATGTCCTATGGTAGAATGTCCACGCTAAGTCTGACAGACACATGTTGCGCTGTTCTGTCTACATCTTTTTTTTTCAAACTTGCTTGGCTCGTGTTTAGACAAAAGCAAGCGAACTATTCATCTACTGGCTTGTGTGAATTGAGTGCGTCATTCTACCGATATGTAAGAGACGCAGTAACCGTAATGAACGTTAAATCCCGCAATATTAGAGAAAAGCGAAAACGACGCTTCATGCCGCCTGTGCCTCGCCGCACCCTGTCTGTACATTATGCCATTTTACCAGCGATGCTGTTGAGGCTAGTCCAAGTTTTTTCAAGCAATCAAAAACCAGTGTTTGCGATGAGGTCTACTGAAAAAAATATCATCGACTTAACTGATATGCGCAGGTGTGGCCAGCCAGAAAACTATCCTCATAAAAGGGTAAAGAGCCACAGAAATTGGTAAAGCCCGCAGCTCACAAATGGTTAACTAAGAAAAAAAGGCAGATCCCGTGTGAAATGTGTGAAGCACAAAGGAGGAAGACTCATATATCACTTTAAACTTGCACAATGTTAGAATGTTGACAAACCTAGTACACAGTACACACAAAAAAGTTGTATGCGCACTCACGTGTCCACTAAAGATGCAAGTATGTTGTTTATAGCCGTGTAACGATGGCACCACTAATGTTCGCAATACCAGCACCAGCAGTGTTAAGCACGTAAATTATTCCGTACACGACTTCCATCTCATGATTATCGTCTTTGTGTCTGGCATTTGTGTTCGGCGTTCATCCAAGTCTCGTAATACAAAATTTAGTGCATGTGAAGCTAGTGAAACGTCCACCAGTGCTATGAGCTTCTCTTGTAGTGATACTTTACATGACACACGTATCAAAATTATAAGTTTGGGTGTGTCATTTACCCTCGTCGTCCATTTACGTTACGTTATACAAAATTCAGTACGAGTATTGCTAGCGAAACAACCACGAGCGCATCATCAGCGTAGCATGTAGTCACACTCTAATATGACACCCTTGTCATGTTTTCCTTGTTAGGGCTTCCACGTACATTCACCATGCAGTCTTGTCATACCATACTAGTTTTGTAATATGTCATGTGAACGAAACAATTGAAAGAGCAGCAGGATCATGACATGTGAATCATCAAAATCATGACATTCATGTCATAATCATCTCGTTATGACTAGTCGCTTATGCTCGTCATGCGGTCAGGTTATGCCATACCAATTTTGGTACAGATCCCATCATCGAGACGGCCAGGAGATGTAAAAGTCGAGGGTGCAGGATGGATAGATATGTTGATAGATAGATAGATAGATAGATAGATAGATAGATAGATAGATAGATAGATAGATAGATAGATAGATAGATAGATAGATAGATAGATAGATAGATAGATAGATAGATAGATAGATAGATAGATAGATAGATAGATAGATAGATAGATAGATAGATAGATAGATAGATTCTGTGTTTGGGGTGACTGTAGTATTGATTTGCCACAGAAGCCTTCGCTTTTCAGATCATGGCAAGTGCGCTCAGTTGGACACCATTACAAGAATAATAATAAGGAATTTACGACTTTGCCGCTGAGCCTACAGTGAGGCAGATAGAAAAACTGTGATATTGTCACTCTACAGAAAGCAGAATAAATATTTATTGTGTGGAACACATACATTTTTAATAGCACAGTGTTCACCTATTCAATTGGTTTGTAGGCAAACGCATATAACAGTTAGAAACCGTTGATATACGCCCGAGCATCTGATGTTTTTTAACATGCACTGCCATCGCACAGTACACAGGGTCTTGCCATTTTGCCTCTACTGAAATGTGCCCGCGGTGGCCGGAAACGGGCCTTCGGCCTTCGGGAAAGCATCTGAACACCACAATCTCTGATCCACTGGGCCAGTCTAGAAAGAAAGGCAGAAATTATAGTAAGCAGATTAGGCAAAGCGGAAACAATATGGGTCACGTGTAAAAAGCAAGGTTGACCTTTTTGTGTTAAGAATTGGTATCATACAAAGCGAAAACAGGCCTAAGCAGACGTTGCTGAGCGTTTGTTGTACATTGGTGCTATACGAAGGCGGAATTACAATAAATTATGATGCCAATAACAAGAAACAATTACAGTGTCAATTTTAAGCTATTAACTACAACGTCGCGCGAAGAATGGCAAGAACTCAAAACTTGCAATGCTCTTCGAAATACAGGGAGATTAGAAGCGACAGTTGGGCTAGTGCGTGGTTTATACGTGGATTTAAAAGCAGTGCAATAGTATAGACAAAGACTAGAGACGACACAGTGCTTTTCCGTGTAGTCTCTTCTTCAGTCTTTCTCTACATGGTTTCTCTGGTTTTACGCGAGAGACAGGGAGATTACCCGCGAAGAAACTGCACCGGTGGCCTGACCACCCTGTATGCTTCCCTAAAGCCCGTCGTGACCGGTGGCCCAGAGCAGAATACGCGGAGTTGGATGGGCGTAATCGGCAACTAGGTGCCTAGAACGTATACCATACATAATCAATATCAACTAATATCTGTCACAGTTCTATATTGAAAGCCCACACCTAAAAAAACACGCACGTAACGAACGCACAAGTGTACACAGGATTTAGCGAAATAAAGATGGTCCCCGCTGTAACATCTTTATGTGTGATAGGGGCTCTCCTTACGCAAACGCGTCTCTTGACGTCAGCGAAGTAACCTTCGTGCACTTTCTAACTTGCAGTGAGAGCACAAAACGTACGGTCGTCAACAAGCACTACTCGAACGCTTCGCAGCGTGTCCTTGAATGCTTTCATTGATACCAGTTGTGAAGCGCAAAGCACTTTTGCTGAGACAATGCCTCGGTATGTTTAGATAGTACGCAGGCATGCATGGCTAACATCTCGGCAACAGAATCGAAATCTACACGGCTCTTTCGTCAGCCAAGCCGTTTCAAGATACGCTCCTTAGCATTGGAGTTGAGCTCACTGACGACTGCACCACCACCCCATCGCAAGAAAAGCACGCACAGTTCAAGGCATGGGGTGACGGTGTTTAATGCGTGACGTGCAAGTCCGTCGCACCATCTAGCAAACACTCTGAATCCAACGAGCTTAGTGTGCCACCAATGGCAAATGATGTCTAAACAAAGCTCGCCAGTAGTACTCTGTAAAACATGTTCCTTGTGTCGCATCGTCTCACGCCGCGCGTTCAGGAACGAGGGGTTAGGTTCACCTCCCGGCGGCGGACTTCTCTTCATTTAGCTTCTCTTTGGCACCTCGTTGTCGCGACCGAAGAGTTGGGCCCAGGTGGACACCCAGGTGCCGGGACAGGAGGAACTCTAGTGAGGCTTCTGGCTCACACTGGGGACAGATGGCTTATTTACATATTGCCACGTTTCATTTCCCAAGTTTTTGTTATCGCCCCAAAACACCACACGATTCTCAGCGCAAACCGCGCCTGCAGTTTTCGAGAAGGTTCGGGACTGTAGTAGATCATTTCGATAAGATCACGCCCACTGTGCGAACGGTACAGATTGTTCTGGAACCTACGCCACCGCCAGCGATAACGCTAGAACATTCGACGGCAAGAGTATAAATGCCGACGCGCTTCGCCGCTTGCCAGTTGTTGATCGAAGGACGACGCTCCGTTCGCCGCTATCAGTCCGAGACTGCTATCTGTGTGAGACTGCTGCTGTAATTAGACTTTCCTTTACCGGGCACAGGTTCGTCCAAATAAACAGTTAAATCCCAACACGAAGTCTCTTGTCTTCGGCCACGTCACGACCACGTGACAATATTTACAATGCTTGGCAAACTAGGTGCACCAGAAATCACAAACGCCCTTTGTTCCGAAACCACTTACGCAGGCATGAGTTTTACGCCCGTTATTTATAAACGTTCGCAAAGTTTCGTTTTTTTTCAGTATACAATGAACGACCTCCCCAAATAGCAGAAATGCTATTGCCCTTTCTCGGCCGACCAAAATGCCGGTGGTTTTTTTAAAACAAACATATCACCATCTTTAGTTTTTTGCGTCTTCTTTGTTACAAGCAATAAATTCATTAGTACATATTATTATTGTGCCGTATAACATAGCTTTTCCGGTGCCACTTGAAAAATTTCTCGGCTTTAAAAAAAGAGGGGAAATCCCTTAACAGCCACAAAAATAGCTAGATAGAGGGGTAAATCTGTAGTGTTGGCATCACAGCCTGGTTTAAAGAGCCAGCGTTCCTAAGTGGCAGTGGTGGGCATCAAAAACCTTAGCGAGTACGCCACCCTTTCTCACCAGTTTTCTCCATCTGTCTGGCCAAATATTTCAGATACACTTTCTTTAAGCCACACGAATTATCATAAAAGTTAGTTCTTCACATTAAGCACCTCCCTTTTACCTGAAAACAGAGAAACAAACTTCTTTCTCTCTTTCACAACTTAAAAACAAGGTCGACACTCACGACGCGCTGAATTGCCCACAAAGAAGAGTCATGGAGGCACACGAGCGCGAACCACTGTTTATTCAATGATAACATGACAAATACATGAAGGGTGAAAGAGAAAAAAAAGGAAAAAATTAAACTTGCGCATATTTGTCATCTTCAAGAAAGAAGCGTTTGTGAAAATTGGGAGCAACATACCTACACTATTTACGACACCATGTTACTTTCACGAACTGCGCAGCATGCCAGAAAGCTCTTCAAAAGTTCTTGTGCCATTATCACAGTGGAACAAAATGTGCTTTAATGTGTGAGGAGAAATATATGATAAACAGCACAGCGGTTCCCGATGAATAAAATGTTTTGGCGACGTCATAAGATGACCTAATGTAGAGAGTAGTGTTTCCCAACAAATCAAAAGCTGCGCTTATCGGCCAACCCGTCGTGTGTTCGCGCTAGTTGTGTGCTTCGATGAGAGCTTGCGGCGGGGTCTTCGCCTTCACAACGAAATTATTCCTTGGTGAAGGGTTCAATACCTCACGCAAAATGCATATCAGTGGCTGGCTCTACTATTGAATGATATTACGTTGAGTTAAACGGCTGCTAATTGTCGAAGGGAAGATTTCAGCCAAGGCTTGCTCGAGATTTGCAAAGCGTTGCACGTTATCGGTGTAATTTATATTTGTTGGAGCCCTTTCATCCCTATTGCTTGCCATATTCAAGCGTCCCACACCCGAACAGTGAAGCCGAATAGCTTGATTTCTTTGTAGTTGAATGCGTAATCACAAACGCCTGATAAGCTTCAATTTGCAAGCTACTCTCTCGTTCCAGATTGCCCCAAAGTGTCTCGACTGCTATATTTCAGAGACCGTACCCATTGAACAGTTAGTCTATCCATGTACACGAGGGTACAACCACAGAACAGGCTTTATTAACGGCTAACTGATAAGTCTCGCTCTTTTTTTTTATAACAGCGTGCAGGTGATGTGCGCCCATTAACTTCTTTGTTGGTGATTTCCGCTGATGTGGCGAGAATCACGAGAGAGTCTTCTAATTGGATAATGTGGGAGGCAGCAAATCAACATAACACATAACGAATTTGAACACAAGCATACCGTAACAAAGTTGAACGCATGTAATGGACGACTGTGGTTGTCAATACTGCTCATTGCATACAAGAGAAACAGCACTCGAAACTCAAAGCGCCAAAATGAAGAAAAACACACCAGCAGTTATCCGGCAGCACTCCTTCAACGCGAACTAACTTCAAATCAGCCACCGCACCTAGGTAGGCCACCGCGGCTGCAGGTTCTAACAAGCCACAATGTTCGTAAGAGTGCTGCAGATTACTCTTAGGATTTCTTCGTTGCCGCGCTGTTTTTTCGAGAAATTTCGCTTTGTGAACCCACTTACGAGCATTTTCCGGTGACGTAAGCAACTATGGCAACTGCATCACCAGTGCAGTCACGTTCCTGTGCAGTCACAGTGCGCTTTATTGCAGTGGCTGATGTGAGAACTATGGCCTTTCCGGATGTATTTTTTTTACTTCGTGAATTGACTTGAACTGTAAAAATTCTCGTGCACGAAAATTTGCTCACAATTGAGTATTGTGAATACGGCCCCTGATAGCTTTCGATAGCTACTGAAGGGCATGAAAATCAGTTTTGCCTTCCAGGGGGCCACTTTGCTCCTCCTGTGCTGCATAAACAACCAAAGTTGATGATTGATATGTGGGGTGTAACGTCCAATAACCACCACATGATTATGAGAGATGGCGTAGAGGAGGGCTCTGGAAAATGCGGCCACCCGGAGGCTCTTCACACGAGCATACAGCATTTTCTCCTCACAACCGATGTTGTGCCACCGCCGGTGGATGGGTGTTTTGGGGAGGACACTTACCGCCTACGCCATCTTTTCAGAGCGCAAAACATCTCTGAATTGATCGCAAAAGTCAAGACATGTCGGCCAATCAGGTTCTCTCCACTAGAATATTCGCTTTTCAGAATTTCGTTTACTTAAAATATATTTACATAAAATGCACAGAACAATTTTTGAGAATATTTCAAACTTTGTTATTCTCAACTGTTTAGTAGAACCGTCTTTTGTATACGTGAGAGTATATAATTTTTAAAGCATTTCCAAGTAGTACTCTGAAATTATGGGGGATAGCTGCTAGAAAGAGAGAGATAGGTTAATGAAAAAGGAAGAGCTAGAAAGCATGGTATTTTCTGCCTCTCGTCGTGGGAACACGGCTCAGCACCTTTAGGGATGGGGGAGGGGGAAGTAAGGGCGATAGGAAGAAGGGAGGAAAGGATGAAAATTGAAAGGCATTTGGCAAGAGAACGTCTCGTCAGTACAGTCAGTACAACGAATCGAAAGCACTTGTTTAAAGGCGGCAAAGTCCCCACACGAACAGAACTCGAAGAACGCTCTGAGGGCTTGCGTCTTCAAGCGCGCGGAAAAAAGGATGTCTTCCACCGTTGTCGCAGGCAGACCGAGCAGGCGATAACGGCTCACTATCCTGCAACGCTCTCTGGCCACAGCAGGGCAGGAGTAAATAATATGCTGCAGCATTTTGTGGTCACCGCACCTTCGGAACGCAGTCGATGAACAGTGACCCGCGCAATACGTGCTTGCCGCAGACCTACATGCGTGCCGCAGACCAGGTGCTGCTGTTACGCAGGCTAATCAACAAACGCCACTTGCAGCTGTCCAGGCCGCTCTCCAGAAGGGATGGCGGAGGCTTGCTCTTTGACAGCTGGTGTATACTCTAAATAGCCGAACATATATATCATATTTTATTTGCACCTTTCTGGATCTTCGCTCACAACCAACGACAGTGACACCAAACCCGACACCAGAATTTCAACGAAATGAACTCTTAACGATATCGTGTTAACACGCCCTGTATAATAAAGAGGCAAAGACGCTGGTGAGGATAAGGTAACAGAAGTCCTGCCGAAAGATAGTGAAGAAATCGTGTTAGAAAAACTGGCCATCTTATATACGAAGTGTTGCTTGACTGTAAGGGTACCAGAATTTTGGGAGAACGTCAAAAGTATCTTAATTCACAAGACACGGGACTTCAAGAACAAGAACAAAGCTATGTCTGATATGTGGGTTTTAGCCTCCCAAAACTACAATATGATTATGAAAGACGCCTTTAGTGGAGGGCTCCGGAAATTTCGACCACCTGGGGTTCTTTAACGTGCATCCAAATCTGAGCACACGGGCCTACAAAGTTTCTGCCTCCATCGGAAATGCAGCCGCCGAAGCCGGGATTCAATCCCACGACCTGCGGGTCAGCAGCCGTGTACTGCAGCCACTAAACCACCGTGGCGGGGCTAGAACAAAAATTTATTTTTGCGAAAAACTGCATTGCCGCTAAATCATGCAGACCAACCCTGCGTGGCCAGGCCCATATTTAAAGGCCCCGCTCACCCTCGCCATCCTTTCAGCCCTCCTTACTTGCCCCAGTTTTTTTCTAGGTGTTTTCTTCTATCACGGAATAAGCACGTGGATTACGCTATGAATAAAGCTTGTTGGAGCTTAGAAGTGTTAAGAAGAAACACGTGTGCTTTTCCGCAGTAAACTCAGGAGTTTCTATACAAATCATACGAGAGAGGAGTACTGGAATACGCATGTTTTGTGTGGGACCACTGAAAAGCAACAAGCAAACAAAAACTAGAGAAACTTCTCTACATTGCGGCAAGATATGTGGTTAATGTACCTATCTACAGCCTAAAATCTAGGTCGGCAAAATCTACGCTGTAATTAAAATAGACGTCTTGGCTGAACCAAACAACATCATTTCTACTAGAGCTATTGCAGAGCATATGCTATTTTCATACCTGATGTCTTCTTGACGTATACAATAGCCAGCCTCACTACATTTTAGCCCACGCAGATCTTTTTTTCCAAGTGGAATATGTCTGTTGAATCCATTTTCTTCTCAAATTGAAGGAATTTCTTCTACTGATCCGTTCTTTCCTGCAATAAAATGGTTGAATATTTGAACCACTGAGCCTTATAAATTTTATGTGTGCGCCTGGCAGTCGCCATCATTTGTACGGTATCTTGGTTGTGAAATATGTTGTGTTTTGGTGTTTGATTTGCCCTTGTAGTGGGCCCACGCTGCACCTTGTTTTCCGTATTATTCGCATTGTCATTAACATTTGTGGTTTCTGTATTTTTGTTTGTTTTCCAAATACACATGACACTTTGTACGCAGCTATGCTCGACGCAGCTGTGTGTTTGGTGCATTGCGTGTTATAGTTTTTTTACACGAACTTGTGTGAATCTGGATTTTCCAAGTTTGTTCTTTTCCTTGAAAAAGGAAGTTTATCCCCGTGGGCAGGGCTGGACAACCTTGCGCCCCACCTCTCAGAGGTGTTACACTTTTCCTGCTCTTTGATGAGAACCATGATGAGTGCCATGATGAGTGCCATAAACCCACGGGATGCGGTACAGCGTACATGTGCTTCTACACCACAGGGAGGTGTATTTTTATAGTGTGGAGTACTACGTATGCAGTCTGCGAATGTTTGTATATGTATTCGTTTGGAGTCGGGGAAACGTCGCAGAATCTATCGCCGAAAGGTTCTTGTGTGGTGTTGTGTAAAGTCTGCGTGAATCTCTGTAACATCGCTAAATCACATTGTACCTCGGGTCGATGGGAGTCGATTCCTGCACGGTGTTGCCATATGCAGCTCGGCAGCTCAGATGAGCCGACTCATCTGCATGAGGGTTCCGAGCAACACTCTTGTGTCCCGCGGCCCAAGGTACTGTCTAGGTACAGCTTATGTCCAGCCCTCTGCTACTTTTGGTAAGTGGCTGGCATGTCTGGGGACCGATTTTCCTTCTCTTACAATTTTTACATGCTGCCTTAAAATCTGTAATAATAATCACTGGAGCATTGCGCTCCATGCTTTCCCTTAGAGTAGAACAATGGCAGTCTTCCGGGTCAAGGCCTTGAAAAATTACAGGCCGATCAGCTTACTGTCTATTTTCTATAAGCTATACAAAAATAATAGCTAATAAAATTAAGGCGTTACTCTAGGTAAATCCACGAAACTACCAAGCAGGGTCTTATCCAATCTACTCCACATATGCCATGTTCATAGCATCAATTAGGTGACAGAAAAATATGACGGGATACAACAACTCCACAAACACAGCTTCATAGATTACGAAAAAGCGTTTTACTCAGTAGAGACTTAAGGAGTGATGAAGGCACTACAAAATAAGAGCATCTACAGACCCTACGTGACCAAAACGAAATAAATCTACAGAGGATCCACAGCATCTCTAGTTATCTATGAAGAAGGCGACAGAACCCCAATAAAGACTTCTCAAATTGGAGGAATTTCTTCTACTGATCCCTTCTTTCCTGCAATAAAAATGGTTGAATATTTGAACCACTGAGCCTTATAAATTGTATGTGTGCGCCTGGCAGTTGCCATCATTTGTACGGTATCTTGGTTGTGAAATATGTTGTGTTTTGGTGTTTGATTTGCCCTTGTAGTGGGCCCACGCTGCACTTTGTTTTCCGTATTATTCGCATTGTCAGGCAAGGAAACACTTTTTCTCCGTATTATTCGCATTGTCAGGCAAGGAAACACTTTTTCTCTAGTGCTGTTCGCCGCGTGTCTACAAGAGGTTTTCAGGGCCCTATATTGGGAAGAGTTTGGTATGAGAATCAATGGTGAGTATCTTAGTTACCTGCGTTCGGCTGATGACAATGGCTTGATGTAATATAGAAAGCCCGGTGGTACTATGCCAACATGTAACTCAAGTGCCCCATCCAATGGGCGAAATGAGCATCTTTCTGCCATAGCACTACCAAGAAGACCACTGGTATTTTGAACCCGAAGCTACCAGGTGAGGGGCGTACCAAATTAAGGACTGAACCAGGTCTGGGTACTACTTCCCTCTGCCTTTGATTCTGGTGGCCTGCAGACAGTGCTGGGCCGGAATTGAACCCGGCAGCTCCATCATTAGAAGAAGAAACTCTGACATATTGCTACATATGTGTTGTGATTCAGGAGACGAATACAGCTTATCATTACTGTACTAGCCACGGAAGACAGAGAGCAGGTCTGAAATTTATTATGCATAAAACTAAAGTTCCGTGCGACAACAACAGCAGAAAACAGCGCTTTACGATAGGTGGTGAGATCCTTGAGTTTGTGAAGAAATGTGCCTACTGAGCGATTCTTTTTCGTGAGAACCGAGGATGGTGACACTTCGCTACATTACAGCCACCGCGGTGTTCCCCAGGGTGGCATACTTAGCCCTGTACTATTCAACCTGACGCTAATAGCTCTCAATGAGCATCTGCCAAGTACTGTCAGATTGTCAATGTACGCGGACGACATTTGCGTTTGGACGTCTGCAGTAACACGTCTACAGCTGCGAGCGCGAATTCAGAGAGCTGCCACTCAAGTTGCTATTTACCTCCGTCAACGAGGTCTGGAAATTTCCTCTGAGAAATATGCACTAGTGGCATTTACGCTCAAACCAATGCATAACTACAGCGTTCTCATAAACAGCGAAAGAATACGTCACCTCCGATCATACAAGTTTCTAGGTGTTATAATTGACAGAGACCTCTCATGGAGCTCACATGTATCATACATGAAAAGGCGATTGACAGGCATCTGTCATTTGTTCTTCCTCGCTGGAAAGAACTGGGGAATGTCCACAACTGCTATGTTGCGACTATACAGGTTTCTTTTCCTTGGATTCCTTTGGTACAGCCTACCTGTGTTAACCAACGCAAGTAAAACAAGCATACGAATGCTTCAAAGTGTCCAGGCTCAAGCACTCCGGGTATGTTTAGGCTTGCCCCAAAGTGCATCAACAGCGGCGACTATCACCATTACAAGGGACAACCTCATCAAGACCCACATTATTGTGGAAGTGCTGAGGACACATATACGACACCTTGCTCGAACCCCTCGACATCACCTAGCCTCTCTACCAGTGGTCCGACCATGCACATCTTACTGCAAAACAGTGACCGCACATGGTGAGTCGATCCCAACTTCGTTCTCTCCTGCCGCTAGACCTGTGACTCCGCCAAGGTGCCTCGCTCAACCAATAATTAATATTAACATACCTGGCGTCGAGAAAAAGGCCAATTTGTCGTCACCGGCTCTTAAACAGCTCACACTACTTCTCTTGTATGAGAAATATCAAGACTCCACACATATCTACACTGACGGATCGGTTCAGCTGGACAGCTCTACAGGAGCAGTAGTGATACCAAGGTTGGCCGCGACAATTAAATTCAAGACATCTCACGCAACAACATCAACGGCAGCAGAATTGGCAGCACTTCGTGCCGCGTTGAAATTTATAGTTGATCAACCTACACGCAAGTGGACTATTTTCTGCGACTCGAAGGCGGCACTGCAGTCTCTACTATCAGCCTTACGCCGTGGACCACACGAGCAGCTGGTACTTGAGATAGCAGAGGTTATACACCACGTGACTGAGAAAGGGCACCAAATTACATTTCAGTGGTTGCCCAGTCACTGCGGAATCATCGGCAATGAACGGGCCGATCAAGCTACCCGCTCAGCCCACGCAGAAGATCATAAACTGCGACTACCACTTTCTAGGACGGATGCTGCACGAGAGCTCCGCAGACTTGCTCGCCGGCAAACCACATCGCAATGGAATTAGCCGCACTTCAAGCATGCCCGACTGTACTCGCTTGACCCTACGCTAAGTCTTCAAGTCCCGTCGAGGCTTCGCCGAGCAGACCAGACCCTGTTATGTAGGCTGTGGTTGGGCGTTGCATTTACCAACGCCTACGCTTTCCGCATTGGGATGGCCGACACCGCAGCCTGTGGCCACTGTGGCAAGGAGGAAACCATTCAACATGTTCTTTGTGAGTGCCTAGCGTATAGTAGGCGGCGACTATGCCTTCGCAGGGAACTCAACAAATTAGATGATCAGCCTGTGTCGGAGCAGGAAATTCTGCAGTATGCGACTTCACAGAAGAGGGCCCTGAAAGCGCTACTAAACTTTTTGCGATCGACTGGCCTTGCTGAACGGTTGTAGCTAGGACGCCCTTCCTGTGTGTGTTTTTGTTTTTTTTATGAGTGCGCGTGCGTTTTTTCCCCTCTATCTAACCCCTCTTTCTTGCCCCTACTTCCCCACCACCAGCGCTGGGTAGCAATCCAGATGCCAATATCTGGTTAACCTCCCGGCCTTTCCTTTCTCACTCACTCACTCACTCACTCACTCACTGTGCCTACTTAGAACAGGTAGCAACCACAAAGCCAAACCATCGGATCGAAATAACTTGAAGAATAAGGTCGGATGGGTGACATTCGACAAACATTCTGAAATTATGAATGGTTAAAAACCAATAACCCTCAAGAGCAAGGCATATAACAGCTGAATTTTGCTAGTACCTAACTACGGAGCAGATACCTGAAGGCTTGCAAAGAGGGTTCTGCCTAAATTGATGATGGCACAGCAAGCGATGAAAATGAAAATATTAGGTGCAACCTTAAGGGACAAGAAGAGAACCCAGTTGATCAGGGAACAAACCGGGATTAAGAATATCATCGGTAAAACCAAGAAAAACAAACGGGCAGTGACCGGGCACGTAGCGCGTAGGCAGGTTAAATACAGGTCATTCCGAATAACTGACTAGATTGCCAGAGAAGGCAAACGCACGAGAGGAAGGCAGAAAGTTGGGTGGGTCGATGATATCAAAAGGTTCGCAGTTATAACGTGGCAGCAGAAGGCACAAGACTGGTATGATTCGTGGATCATGGGAGAGGCGTTTGCCTTGCCGAGAACTTAGTGAAGGTGATGATGATCATAAAAAAATGGTTGCGCTATAAATACAGCTGATACTTTAATAGCCTAAGCCATCAAAAGCTATGAAACTGCACATAATTTTGCCTTTTCATGCCTGAAAAAAGTGTTTCGTGACACTTGACGTGCTGCTCACTAGTCCATCCATCCGTCCATTCATTTATCCATGGCTCGTCCGTCTGTCCTTCCGTCCGACCGTGGTTCGTGAATCCGACCATCCATTTGAGATTCATTCGTCCACCCGTCCATCCGTGGTTGGCTCATTGGTTTTCTTTCTTGTGGACCTTCGACGGAAACATTTTGATCTGTCTGTCTGTCTGTCTGTCTGTCTGTCTGTCTGTCTGTCTGTCTGTCTGTCTGTCTGTCTGTCTGTCTGTCTGTAATATTCGACTGTTTGACTGCCCTAACCGTACCTCAAACGGCCCACCTCATCCACAGCGCCCACCGATATTGCTCAAGGTTTTGCGTTCAGAGTTATTCGAATGTCAATCAAAAAGCAATTATTGCACATATCTGAGGCGCCATAAACGCTTCGATGTTTCTTATGTGTGCCTTTATGCTAGAAGAGACACAAACAAGTAACTCTAACGAAGGTAACGTTTATGGCACTGCGCTGACAGATTAACGCGATGTGCAAAAAGGTGTTTCCAACGCTTTGCTACACGGAGGAAGGAAAGGTAGAAGAGGCCCTGATGTCACTCGTTGTGAAGCTGCTATGAAGCCGGAAGTCGGCCTTATTGACTGGGTGAATTCTTCACTCTTGTTAACATGCAAGTGTAAAGCAGAGACACGGCTCCTTCTCCGTCTCGGAAAGCACGTGAGCTGCAAAGCGCGCATGTCGTGACGATCCGAAACTTATAGAACGTGGCTCAACACTTTGTGCCAGCGTCTCTCATAATCAAATGGTGGTTTTGGGACGTTAAACCCCACATATCAATCAATCAACACTTTGTGCCAGCGTGACACCCTCGGCGAAATCATTTCTTCCGAGTATCAACAGCGAGTAACAGCTGAACGACCGCGAAGCAAGTACAAGAGAACGCGCGCTAGATGCACTGATAACGGCGAGTGTTTTCACGTCACTAACTCAGCAACTGTACAGACAACACGATCGGTCATGCGCTTTTTACGGTTGCATTCCACCACGCAGCCGACGCAGCGTCCGGCCACTGTGTCCGTGTTCCGCGCGAAACTCACCGGCGTCAGCATTCTGCGACCGTGGAGACTTTGAGCACGGTGCAAGTGACTCTTGAACGCGGTTGCTGTTACGTTAATATTGCATGCGATTCCGGGGGAGAGTGTACGAAGCGGAACAAAACAAATGTTTAATTACGCACATGCAAGTTGTTACTGTACACACAAGACACGAAACTACGTATGTGCACATGGTCCTCGTTGCGTCTTGCTGGGCTCAACAGTGTCATTCGTTGTCACAAGCAGCAGCACTGCCCAACCGTCACAGACCGGCAAAGCGTTCGTCGTCGTTCCGCTTCGTCATGGTGCCCAACGCAATTTCGCTGAACACTAATTGCTTTATCCGCAACATACGCCGCACAACACATGAATATGCACTCGTTATATGCACTGTTGAAATCCCGTGATGAACAAAAGGATTTCTAAACGTTCGCAACAGTACAGTAACAGCCAGGAGAACACTGCGAAACCAATAACGCGGCGCAGAGCACGGATATTGTCCGTCACGGCTCAGCACGAGATCTGGGGAGGCACACATGGCGCCGCCAGCCGTGGCCGCTTACTACTAAACCAGTCCCACTGCGCAACACGTAACTATAGCAACTCCGCTATTGTGCCCAGTGAATATGGCCGCCATGGTGCAATTTCCTTCACACTTTTCACGTAGCGCGCCGGCTGGGCATGCCCTCTCCTACCTTTCCTTCTTCCGTGCTTTGCTACGACGGCTCGGTGGTGGCACCTGCCCGTGACTTTGCGTTCTACATCTTATCACCTCCGAGACTGGCGCATATCTTTCTCCACGCGTTGCAAGCCTTTGTTTTTGAAGAGATCTGCCAGATGGCGCTTGTGTCTAACGTGCCTCGATGCGCTCGTCGCCTCTGCTACACGCACGAGGCACTCTAACGCTGTGCCTCCAGACTACCATTCACTGATTTTCTTGCGCAGAACATAAAACAAACGTTTTGTTCACTCTCTCCAGACGCAAGACTATCGTCTTTCGACTACATTTGCGACGTAAGATGTAGATTTTGAACCAATTTTTTCATTCATTTTCGTCCATCTGTTTGTCTGTTAATTTGCGGTTCATCTACATAATCGTGCGTTCGTAGTTCACGCTATGCATATTTTAGAACAGCCGAGCTAAGTCACTGTCATTTTCTTTGTTCCTTGTATTTATCCACAGTTGACTAATCCAGTGTATCAATGTCTGATATCTTATGGGGTGCGTGGAGTTGCACTACAACTGTTTAAAAGTTACCTAGAAGATCGTTATCAATATGTACAACTGAATAACACTATTTCTGCAAAGATAAAGTTGAACCAAGGAGTCCCCCAAGGGTCTATACTGGGGCCATTATTGTTCCTTGCCTGTATAAATGATATTGTCGATATACCTCATTCTCCTGAACTTATAATGTATGCTGATGATACGAATGTTTTCTTTTCATCAGACAATCTAATATCACTTGAGGTCAGTGTAAATAATTATCAAAGCAATCTTTCAAATTGGTTAAGGCAAAATGGACTGCGCTTGAATGCAAAAAAAAACAACCTATATGATATTCTGACCTATAAACAAACCTATTAGTAACATAGCTGTAAAATTCGAAGAAAATTGCATCGGACATGTTAGGGAACAAAAGTTTCTTGGTGTATGGTTTCTGGAGGAATTAAACTGGAACACACATGTAAATCATCTGATCACCGCATTAGCGCGAATAGTTGGTTGTTTTTTTAGAACAATGCACTTACTCCCATTGAGGTTAAAAATAGGTATGTACTATGCACTCTTCCATTCTAAAAAAGGTTATGGGATCTTAGTCTGGGGAACGACATCACAAGGGAATTACCATAAGTTAATAACTATACAAAAAAATATTGCGCTACTTTGAAAAATACAGGGGGGATCTACAAGACTTGCGCACTGCTCCACTATTCATTAAACATTCCATACTCAGAACTGATCAATTATATCATTTTAAATTGCTTCAGTTAATACAAAAGACTAGGCTATATGAAGAAAGTTGCACCGAAAGACCACACTACAGTCTGCGAGAACAAAAGAAACGAGCTCCTAGAACAAGAACCAAGTATGGAAAACAAAGTATTGCTTACCAGGTACTTCATGTTTTAAATACCCTTGCAGATCAATTGAACTTTAGGGCTAGTAGTGCGACTTTCAAGAACCAAATAAAGAACTTATTCATAAACACCGGTCTACACTATCGAAACTACGTAATGGAGTCATGCCTCTGCAAATGCTTAAATTGTTCATAAACTTCTATGTCAATTATACGAGTGTATACAGCGGAATTCATTGTATCCGCATGCAGTTTGTGTCTGTTTTTGAGTTGTTTCATTTATATCGTTTAGTTGTGAATTTTTACGAGAGTGATCTCTAATTCCTAAAATGTGTTATGTAAACTTCTTGTGCTATTTAAGTTTGAATTTCGTGTTTACAATTTCAGGTTGCTTGAAACCAATGTATTGAATATATATATATTGTTTGTCAGTGCTGATGTCTAAGCTTTGCACTGTCACGGACTGCGGAGGGACAAGGGCCTTTGTCAGGCTGTTTGCCTTTAGGCCTTTGCCCCTGCAGTGAGCTCTATATCCGGCTTACTGTAAATAAAAATACTACTACTACTACTATTGCAACAACTTAGTCTTAGGCGGTCCTCAGTACGGCAACTTAACCATTACTCTCATTTCTCCATGAAAAAAGGGTTGTCCCTTTTTGAAACCTCTTCCACAGGTGCGTCGAGTGAGACATGAAGGTGTACTTTGATAATGCCAAGTAGTTATGCCCTCCTCGATGGTTCTTAAGTGGCCAGTTCAAGAAATGGTGCTCACTTTGATAGTGCACAGTGCACATATACTTTTGCTGGCAAAGCTTTCGAACAAAGCCTGTATTGATAGACCTGTCAAGGTGGTGTTCCAATAAACCTTTCTCATACACCGCTCACGCGCACAAACAATTTCTGACGTCAATAATTTTTTACGAGGATGGAGATGGAATTAGAGTGCTCTCCAGCATTGAACTGAATACCTTGTCCAAAAGACCACGTGCTCATGTGTGCCTAATATAAACTAAGCATAAATATGCATCCTAGCGATGAAGTACCAAAAATAGCTTTTGAACAGTACATTCGTCATGGGCGCTCAATTGAAGTATTACGGCTTAGCGGACAGGAAAGAAGCCGTGCCTGTTATACACAAATACTCTTGTGCGAAGACGGTAGCTCCTAGTAATACCACTGAAAGCCTACGCCAGGAGGGAGTATTGCGCAATGCTAAAGAATAAGAGAACAAGAAAATTGCAGAATAAAAATAAAAAAGAAAACAGCTGGTATGTCAGGCAGCTACTGCAACGCTAAGCTTCACATGTGCTGTTTCCCTATAAGGAAGGCGTATTACTTTCATTATTTAAATGCGAAGCATTTCTTAGCGAGCTTCGGCGAGTTTGAGCGCGGATATATATATATATATATATATATATATATATATATATATATATATATATATATATATATCCACCTACGACATTTAGCTCTCCTGGCCATTTAGTTTATGATGTCAATACTAAATTTTGTATGGCGTACTATGACTGTTCCCGAGCATAAACGATGAGTCATAACATGACTATCATGATATGTCTGTTATGATTGTCATGATTTATTTATATGGTCTTGCTGATTGATATGTGGGGTTTAACGTCCCAAAACCACCATATTATTATGAGAGACGCTGTAGTGGAGGGATCCGGAAATTTCGACCACCTGGGGTTCTTTAACATGCACCCAAATCTGAGCACACCGGCCTACAACATTTCCGCCTCCATCGGAAATTCAGCCGCCGAAGCCGGGATTCGAACCTTCGACCTGCGGGTCAGCAGCCGAGTACCTTAGCCACTACACCACCGCGGCGGGGCTTCAATGGTCTTGCTGCTCTTGCGGTGGTTTTGATAGTATGACATGACTGCATGGCGAACACAAGTGGCAGAGCCTAGCGTGGCATTTATGACTTGCATGTCATGGCTCATGACTACGCGCTACGCTCATGGTACGCTTGCCGTCGTTTCGCTACCTTCACATACATGAAATTTGTTATTACTGGACGTGAAGGGATGTCGAAGGTATGTGACTGTTGCAAACATGATAATTATGAGATGCGTGTCATGTAACAAGATGACTACCTGCCACACTCATGATGCACTCGTGGTGGTTTCGCTGGCTTCACATGTAACAAATTCGGTATTGCGTGACGCGAACGGATGACATATCTAAATGACACGTCCAAACATAATAATCATGACATACGTGTCATGTAACAACAATACTATATGCCACACTCATGATGCGCTCGCGGCCGTTTCGCTAGCTTCACATATGCCAAATTTGGTATGACGTCACGTGAATCGATGGCGAGGGTATGTGACTAGTGCAAACATGGTAATCATGAGATGCGTGTCATGTAAGAACACGGCTACATGCCACACTCAAGGCACAAAAATACTTCGACGTGCCCCGGCGCGCATGCGCACTGCTGTTTGTTTCGTCGCGTCACGTTGGCGATACCACGCCAGGCGCCGATCCGCCTGGCATATACTCGCAGGCGCACGCCGTGTTGCGTTGGTCTGACGCATGCGCGTTTTACTGTGTCCGGCGACTTCCCTCATGAAGTTAAGCAGACTTGCTGCTGTCTAGGTAAAGTCTTCGGCGCGAAATGCAGCATGTCGCATTTCGCCCCGGTTGCCGCTGGGCCTCGCCAATAGACGCAGGTCACGCCTAGTGTCAGATAAATAGAAGTTTTAGAATAGAATACCACGGGCCCTTGCGGTGCGGTAGCTGTCACTGCGCATGCGTTGTAACGTGAATCGGCGGTCACGTTCGCGGCCCGGGCGCAGAAAATCTAGAATAGCGTGCGGCGATCGCGGCCCGCAAGTGGCCCGCAAACACTGGATTCGAGGCTACTGTGTCGCTGTGTTCGTGCGTTGCGGTTGGCAGCAAGACAAGCGCTATTCTAAAACTCATATGGCGCCCGCTACGAGCGCAACGCCCGCGGCGCTGGCCAACGGTATTCTAAATTTACCTAACAGAGTGCTCGCGTTTTGCTAGCGTAGCGTCGCAGCGCCCACCGTGGGCGCGTGTCAACGTAAGGTGCACTCGCCGCTGTTTCGCTAGCTTCACATATACCAAGTTTGGTATCACGGAACGCAAATGAGCGACGAAGGTATGTGACACGTTCAAAAATGATAATCATGAGTCATCGTGACATTCATGTCATGTGAAACATTACTACATGCGACGCTCATAGCGTGCGCACGGCCGTTTCGCTAGCTCCACATGTACCAAATTCAGTATCAGGTGACGTGAATAGATGACAAAGGTAAATGACACGTCCAAACGTGATAATCATGACATGACAGGCGCGTACGGCATCACTTACTTCCGCCTCGAATTGTTGTGCTGATTTTAACGTGATATATCAACCTTCCTCATTCGTGCTTCACATATCAGCAATTACCACTGTCAATTTTCGGATCTGCCAAATTTTGTTTCATAAACTAAAGCTTGTAGGTGTATGGGTCTTACTTGCTCACCAGTTTTTGTTATACCTTTGATTCTCACTTTTGAGATCCCGAGAACTCTTTGCAGAAATAAAGTAATATCGAACGTTCATCAGCATTGTGCAACTTAACCCTTTTCTGAAGCCTGTAGGTGTCTGGGTCTTACTTGCTCACCAGTTTTTGTTATACCTTTGATTCTCACTTTTGAGATCCCGAGAACTCTTTGCAGAAATAAAGTGATATCGAACGTTTACTAGCATTGTGCAACTTACCCCTTTCTGGATCTGCCAAATTTTGTTTCGTATCCTAAAGCCTTAGGTGTTTGGGTCTTACTTGCTCACCAGTTTTTGTTATACCTTTGATTCTCGCTTTTGAGATCCCGAGAACTCTTTGTAGAAATAAAGTGAGATCGCACGTTTACTAGCATTGTGCAACTTACCACTTTTCTTGCACCCTTGTTGCGTGGAAGTGAACGACCACGCTTATTAATTCAACCATCTACCATTTGCACCACTACAGGTGTCTTCATTTGTCACTGTTGGAAACAACTTTGCTGCGCGCCTGATCTTAAACTGAAAATACAGGCGTATAGAAAGTAGAGGGTGTGATTGGGCTAGTTGATAAATAATTATAAACTTCTCAGCGCGAAAATTTCTCTTGTGTTCGTTGTCTGAAATATTCACGCTGAGATGTTTAGGTATTGAAAATAGTTGTATTTCTTCTCACGTCGTGCTGTAATTCAAGACTAGTCTTCTTTTTGGGGCGAGCGTCTACAGATATTCATGCTCAGCAAACTTTGCTTGTTGATCATTTGGAAGTGCAGTTCTGCTTAACGAAATTTTGTTTTTTAGATGCGGAGCATCTTATACTCGCGCCTTGTAGTGCGCCGTCCGCGCCGTCCGTGCCGTCCACACCGCTTCTCGAACATTTGACAGCTGACGCGCGCGCATGCGCCGTCGCGCCGTCGCCCACTCTTCCACCATCTGTGCATCCCTTCCTCCTCTACACACCGCGCGCGCTTCACTCCTTCACCATCTGTGCACCCTACCTCCTCTACACACCGCGTTCGACATCTACAATTCTCCTGATTCTCCAGTGGACGCGCATGTGGCGTCGCGCTTCGAGAACATTCAACAGCTGACAGTGCATGCGCCGTCGTGCTGTATATATACTCAAGGTCGGCGCTCGCTCGCTCAGTTGCCGCTCGTCGGTTGGTTTGTACGGCGCGTCGACGTCCAAGGTCGCGGTGAAATGAATTCCAACGAATCCACAAACACAATGATCGACGTCCCTTCGACCAGCGCCGCCCTTTCGCATACGTGTGTACGTGTTCACTCATTTAACACCCCCTCCTACAACCACGTTAACCAATTTAGCCATCGACCCAAGTAAGTCGCAATTTAACACCCCATTTCACAACCACGTTAACCAATTTAGCCATCGACCCAAGTAAGTCGCACTTTAACACCCCGTTAACCAGTTATATGCTCCGCATCCTCCTCAGTGTTCCCCCGAGGGAAGCTGCGGGCAATTTTTTTCTTATGAAGAGAAATTAAGGGCATGACTTTTTTTAAGGTTGGAAATATAAAACTGGGCTGCTAATATTTTGTGCTTCCTTATCGCAGATTCATATATGTTTTGGAAAAAAATTGACAACTAGTAATAAATAGACCACGACGATGTTCAGAAATAACATTTCGCGCTTCTCGAACGTATAGTGATCGGAATCAATAGTCACTATGAATTGTCCTAACACTTCCTAATGTCATGCTTCAACAATTTCTTTGACTGATGTAACCAAACACAATGCTTTCTATCTTAACATGACGTAGTTTCATAGGTATGCGGCGTCTTCGAATAACTTGAGCCATTGTTACGGAGAAGCATTGGTCAGTGGCAAGCACTTGTTAAATAAAGTGCAGCGCGTGTCTTTCTGGCATGACGTGCTATATTATTAATAATCAAGTGCTCCTGGAATGTTGCGAGCATTGAATGAGGTAATCAAGATTTATATTTGTATTGATATATTCTTTGCAATGACGAAGCTGTGTCGGAAGAACTGAAAGCTCCTTTTTAGGCCCAACAAAGAAAGCGACAGAGCCCTATGTTATAATGGTACAAAGCTTCTCGATACGTTTTTCTTGTCGAGAGACAGCTCTATTTCAAAACAGTTGTTTTTTTTAGTTTCTTCAAACCAGCACATGAAATTGAGGACATACCAAGTACTGGATTAACTACTTGAAAGTTAGCAATGCAGCTTGAAGCTCTCATTGGTATCTGATGAGAAAATAGATTTTTTCAGCGCAAGTACACAATTTAGGACCTAGAAATAGAAACATACACCGCCAGCTCTTGCGGCATGTTTTTTTTTTCTTTTAGTGCTGCGTCGTTTATTTGCACTCAAAGGATTAGTTAATTATTTCAGAAAGTAAGTATTGAAGAACTCTTAAAACAAAAATTTAAATGAGATTTTGTAAAATGGTTTGATATATTTTCTGATTTTCTGATTTTTCAAGCGTAGTGCTCATCTCATGTGTTCAATTGTTGTACGTGCATGTTTTATCGCTTAAAGTGTTGTGTGTTTGTTATTGCAAAACATGTTTATTTATTTATTTTCATTTCCTTGTTGATTGTTCTGTACTACTCCAGTTATCGAGAGTTGTAAGCTTTATTGTTGGTATTTTTAATGATATTTTCACTCCTGCATGGGCACGAGTATGACCTGCCGTATCTGCGAATAAATAAAAAATAATTAAAAAATGGGCTTCCTAATGAAGCCGTGAAAGTGTTTCGTCACGCGCTTGTGATGTAGTTGATGAAACTTGAACGAAGAACGGACAGCGATACGCACTAAAATAGCTTACAGGCCAACAATGGTATCACTACTTTTCTGAAAGGACCATTAAGGTACAACCAAGTGAATTTTGGGTGAACACTAAGTGAGGAATGCTATGCATGGGAAGCTGACGATGAAACTGGGACCACAGCGGCAATTGTAGTGAAGGGCATTCCTAAGTTGGACGATTTGTAAAGCATGAACAAGATTGACATAATAAAAGGGCTCCAAAAAAGCTTTGGATCGAGAAAGTTCTATCAACAAAAGCTTAAAAGTACGGTATTCGGCAATTAATACGAATTAAATATTTCGATAACGGCGCCAGCAAAAAGAAAAGAAATAAAAATACCAGAAAGAACTCTCACTGGAAGTTAGCGCGCGTCACTTGGGAAGCTTAACGTTGGCAGTTAAAACCCTTTCCGTTTTAGTATGCCCTAGAAAAGACACGAGAAAAAGACACGCAGCGATTTGGTTGCCAATATGGGCAACGCCGTCAAAGTCGTTGGTTGTGAGTGTATTGTCAGTGGTATTCATGACCAAAAATTAAGAAAGTAGAAATGAATTGAAAAAACTTGACCTATTCATTTGTCATTGAAATCGACAGAACACAAAAAATGTAACGTGTGTTCACAGAAGAAGGTGAATGTTCAGTGTACACAAGTGCTTAAAAGATGCACAATGTCCGTCGGTGTTGGGCAGTGATAACACACCGTTTTATGATGGTTGCATACATGTAGACGCCTGCTGGAATATCTCCATCGCAGCATCCAATCTATCATCATGTATTTATTTATGTGGCCACTGAAGTGAACAAGTACCTCGACAAAGTCCATCGTGAATCCCGAGCTGTGACGGCATCTACAAGCGCACAATAAACAGTCGTGCTGAATACTCATAGCGTCATCAATCATTCTTAAACGTGCCTATATTATTGACAGCCATATAAAAAAGGTTGTTCTATATTGATATTAACTACACAGAATTAGTATGAAACACTTGGCTATAAAATTAAGCCAGTGTGAAAAAAAAATCATGTCATATCCATAAAGTTAAAGATGATGAAATGGCGAAGCAGTAGAATGGTTTGGTGTTACCGTAAATCACCCTTGACCTTGACCACTCACGCATGTAAATGAGTGCCAAGCAAGGTTCTGTTATATACAATATTGACTGGTCATTCATAAATGATATGTGTGTAGTTGCCAGTTTAATTTCGCTTCATAATACTGATATGTGGTATCAGATCTAGCCGAAAGCTGGCGAACATGAGATATGGGCACCTTCCTCAGGTGGGTGTTGTTTGTTACCATTTATACGAAACGCATCGTACATCATTTCCAGACGTCATATACTGCACAAGCCAGTCATTCTCCATGATCACCATTGTCATGAGTGTCATCTTCGGGACGTCTAATGGGTACCTTATATATGCTGTGCCGTGAGGACTGACAGAGATTGTGTGGTCTGGAACGCATTTGTTTTCATTTTCATCAGCATCGGCGTCATCGACACAGTCATAGTCCACGGCTGCTACGACACACATCGTCAACCGACAAGTCTCGATCGTGAAGAGCTGCGACCCTTAAAAACTGGGAAAACTGCATTGACTCGTGAGAGTGTTTTGGTTTTCATATTTTTTATTTTCATATTTCATATTCTAACAGTACGTACATTCCTTAAAATCTATGCATCACCTCAGCGGAGGGCACAGTATGTGTTCATTAGCCAGCAGACCTCATTCTTCCACCACCAATGGCCTAAATTAAGGTGTCCTCAAGTAATATTTACTCAGAAACTTTTGGAGCCCTTAAGAGTTAACCTTTGGGAAACACTTGTGCTCAACACTGTAGATGCAATTAGGATAGAATTTGACGATATATATCCCAAGAATGCAAAAAATTTACCATATCAGTATATAAATGGCATTTTGGAAGATCATTTGGCCAATCTAGAAACATCCATTGTGATAGCGACTAACGCTTCGGTTTATGGAGAGAAGGCTGGTGTAGGAATCGTATCATCCTCTCTAGATTGGGCTTTCGCAATTCGATTACCCGACTTTACACCTATTTACCAAGCAGAACTACTGGCAATAGTCCTTGCATTGCGTAAAGTGCCGCAAGATCTATCAGCGGTGATTGTTATAACAGACTGTCTTTCGATCTGTACTGCCTTAAGCTCACCAACTTTTTCGCGTACCTTAGAAACTTTCTACTCGCTCATTCCTACACATGTGCGACTCGTCTGACTAGTTTGGGTACCAGGCCATAGAGGTTTAGCTCTGAATGAGCATGCAGATGCACCAGCTGTATCTTCCCTTGATGGTCCTGTTTCACCTATTTTGCCTACTTCTGAATATATAACAGCAGCACGTTTTGAAAAACGCACAACGGCCAATAACTTTGAAAAATCCCCTTTGCTTATAACAGACACAGCTAAAGTTCCCTTGGAAGAACAAGTGGTGTTCATCAAGGAAGGAAGAAATAGTAATTAGCAGGCTGCGTTGTCGAGTCCCCTCATTGAACTTTTACCTTCACAGGTCGGGTCTGGCACACTCGCCTTTGTGCCTTTATTGTAATGAGAGGGAATCTTTGGAGCACTTCTTTTTGTCATGCCGAAAATTGAAAACTCAAAGGGAAAATCTACTAGAAGAACCCCTACGAAAGTTGGGCTTAAACTTGACACTTTCGGTGATTCTTTCATTTGGCGCAGTCGCATTTGAATTCAGCCACAGGAGCGTTTTTACCGCTGTCACAAATTTCTTACGAGAATCTAAAAGAATGGAATTCTAAAAAAATAAAATAGGTAACTTCAGTTGATTTATCTATAATTTTTTTCTCTTTTTTGTATGTTTATATGTCTTCTTTTCAAGGTTCTTTTTTGAAATGTAACACATTTTTATTATTACCTATATTACATAATTAATCCAACCCTCTCTTTCAAGAAGTGAATTAATTTAAAAAGCAAGGCACCGTCCCATTCATGGCCTATCCCCCTAAGTGGGTTGCGCCAAGGTGTTGAGGAACCAACCAACCAACAATGAAGGCACAACGTTGCGATTGCTTTACCAGGTATTTGCGATAGAACGGCCGAAACAAGTGACGAAGATAATCACTTTTCGAGGTATGAAGAGGAAAGTTGTGCGAGCCTCATTTTAGCAGGACAACACCCCCAGCAGACGCCCCTTTTGTGAGCCTTCATACCCCTCTGTTTTGTTGCTATAAAGCTTACTTCACCTCAAGCACTAACCGCTCTTTTTTGCTTATTTTAAAGTGGGAAATGTCTAGTACAGGTGCTGTCCCTTAGTATGTGCCTACTTTTCAAAAGATATATAATATGCATAAAATATTTTTGTGCCCTAATATCCGCAGTCGCGCTGAGGAATGAGTGGGGCAGTTTTCCGGGGGATTGTTTAAATGCATTTGTCGGTGAAGTTAATATGCAAACTTGACAAAACATTTTCTGGCTAGAAGCTAATTTACCACTCAAGAAAACCAGCAAACAAGAAAACTATTCGGCATCTGATAGGTAGGTTGTATTACATTGAAGAAGAGGAAAATTTAGAAGGTGTCAAAAACAGTTTCTTGAACTTCAACTCACTTGTAACACTACTTCCGCCCTTCGAAAGCGCGATAAAAAATTGCGCGAAGGTGAGAAGACCTGAGTGAAATATGAGTGTCTCAGCGCTGCGTTAAGTGTGATACATGATGAGGCAGAAAATTTTTTCTCTAGACAAAGAAGTAGGACTTATGTTTCGCACTGTCCCACAAACGATGTAACTGATGAGACACACAGCACGATGTGCAATAGCAAATATAAGGCAAGCACGCTACACGTGCGCTGATGTATATACTACTGATCAGCAACGCGGAAGGAAGTTCTGCGTAGATTGAGACTTCAAAACGCGAAGCCGTTTCATGCCCGGGATGTCTGTGCCTCGCTCCACGAAGACAAAACATTGGCCTGTCAACATCATTGCCTTTCATTGCAACTTGTTGCAGCTGTGTTATTGGTCATTGGTATTTTACTTCAATCATTACTTGATACAACGAGCCGTCATACGCTAACATGAAGTGAAAGGAAAATAAAGTAACAGCCTCTAGGGTGACTGTTTTACCCTAGCACGGCCAGCACTCCTCCTCAATGGTACTAAGATGCTCCGCCTGTATCGTGGCCAAATCATTCTCTATCAGTGCTTGTGAGTGCGATAATACAGTACATCACTTCACCGCACACAGGCAGTGGCACTGATGCACCCGACGTAGCCCCGCTAACAGAGGGCATCGTTCGAGAAAATACATGCGAGTGATACATGGCATGTTCGTAGAGCCTCACACATGTGCGTCCGGAGTGGTTGTTAGAGCGATTGCCGCCTATCGCCGCTAATCGAGACTTCATGGGCTCAAATCGTAGTGGCAGAACTTTTCGCCTATTCTTAGTCTTTCGCATTCATTAGCGTGTTTTTTTCAACGTGTTAGCAACCGAAATACATCCGTGAAGTAACTAGACTTAGGGATTAAACGCACTTGTGGTAATAATGTGAATACTCGGTTTGAGTCAGTATCAAACCTTATACACTGAAAATACATTGACCTCTTCGACCGGCCTGCTAAGTGCATTCATCTACTTGCAACGTAATTACGATAAATATATATAATCATCCACTCTGTCAACTATCGCGAATTCACCTGCGTCTAGCTACAAGGTAATCATCAATTGTAGTACTCTTTTACGTCAAACAAACACCATCAGTCATTATAACACAGGTTTTGCTAGCCATACGAGACGGCAACGACGTAACTGCTCTCATTCCAGGCAAGAGATCACAGAACGGGAAGCTTTAAAAATTTTTTCACAGCCGGCTTTGAGGTTGCATCTAGTGCATGTGTATCACCCGTCTTTCGATGAAAAAAAATTGGTAATTAATGTTTTCGCGTCGACAATGGGGCCTTAGCAACACAATACGCAAATACTTACATGGCCTGTCGCGTAACATTAGACTTTTGCTTGTGTGTGGAGCGAGATACTTCGTATGTGGTAGCATTCTGTTCAAGTCCTCGGCCAAGCAACACCGTGTTTATGACACCATACAGCATCTGTCTGCCACGAGCTATACTTTGGGGCCTGTGTGACGTCCCGGAAAAATTCGAACGCAGCTCCACCGCAGTAGTCTAGTGGCTAAAGCACTCGGCTGCTAACCCACAGGTCGCGGGATCAAATCCCGGCTGCGGTGCTGCATTTTCGATGGAGGCTAGAATTCTGTAGACCTGAGTGCTTATATTTGGGTGCAGTTAAAGGACCCCAGGTGACCAAAATTCTTGAAGCTCTCCACTATGGCGTCTCTTATATTCATATGGTGATGTAGGAACGTTAAACCTCATATATCAATCATCATATTTCAATGCATGATTGACTTTCTACTTTGTGGCTACAAATGGTCATTTGTATCTAGTCATTCTGTCTTGATCCACGTTTATAAGCATCTTTGTTGTCTGTCAAAGACTGCGATGTACTTTTTTTGCGATAAGCGGGGGGCGGAGGAGCGGGGCTCCAGCAGTGATGAATCAGATGCGAATCAATCTTCATATGGTAAAAGCTTCCGGTGTTCCACCTTAACCTGACAAGATCAGAGACAACAGAAATCCTCATCCCTAACAACAGGAGCATGTGGTACGAGAGTGTAGGAGAGGGTAGGTGCAGTGCTTTCCTGCTCCTTTTCTCAACGTTCACTCTTTCTCCTCCCTGCGCCCCACTTTCCCGTCCGCTCACGCGTCACTCTCGACCGTTCGCTGGCTTAACGCCTTTCAACAATATATGGAAATTCGTGCTCGAGAGGCCACTGAGAAACGCCGACGCCGAGACGAGCATGCTTGTTGTTTCGTTCACTTCGTAGTATTTTCAACCGTGCTTGCTTGCTACCAGACCTAGAAACGCATACTATGTTTCTCGCGACAGACAAACGTCAAGTGCGGTGAACGGCGCTATTCGCTGCACGGTGTAGAAAAAGAGGAAAACGTTATTCTTCTAACGCTGAGTTCCCACGTGCGAAACGCCATTATGGATGCTACGCAATGCCTTCGCATTTCTTCACAATTGTCTTCGAGAAGGTGGAGACATTTTTTTGCTTAGATAATAGAAGTCCTATGAGGTGAAGTCATTCAGAACTTGAGAACAACAGCGCATGGTGTCATCACCTGGCTGATATTCTTGCCTTCTGCATGTTGCCGTCTTCTTCCTCCTTAAACTGTCAATCAGGCCTCAGTCAGATGCTTCCGTCTAGACAAATTGACGTCTACAAAAAGAAACACCTAAACTAGACTGGTGCAGCAACCTACATTTGCCAGTAGCAGCAGATGTTTAGTGCCAAACATTTACTAGGGGTCAATGTACATCACGACAAAATTCGGGACGCAACATTTCTTGAGCGAAGATCTGCATTTCCTTTAGCGTCCAGGGAAAAGTAAATGTTCCAGCATGTGTTGATTGGCACTATTGAACACGCTGTTTGTGAAAGTGAACCTTTGACAGAGGAACAGTGCAAAATGAGACAGGGCATCAAGCATGGAGACACAAAGCAAATCAAACAGAATAGCGAAAGAAGCAACGCAACGGGAGGTGGAGGCACCAAAGCAATAAAACTTCACCAACTGGCCCAACTTTCCAAGCTTCTGCAAAATAGTTTAGTTGGTCCCCTTATACCACTTAACAAAAAGAAGCAAATACACAGGTGAAACTACATTTTCTTCGCTAATGAAACGGTAGAAGATAAAAGTGGGCTGTTTCATCCATGTAAAACATTTGTTACGTTGAGTGAGGACAGGAGCATACCTCGATTGCTATCTGCAACACTTCCTGACGCATTATCTGCCAAGTATATTTCTTCTTGGTCTATTTGTTGTTTCAGTGGGTGTTATAGCTACGGGCCTTCTGAGTAAGATTCTTCTGGCCGCCTCAATATATTTCTCGCTGTGGGGCTTTTCCAGCCAAACCTGGCACTTTTGGTATAGGTATACGTAGATCTTTTGTATCTTCTTCTATGAGCAAGACTACGGCATTTGGAGCAAAGCCAGGACTTGGGATTGCAGAAACTAATGAAAGTTCTTCATTGGCTTTTTCACAAAAAGGTGATGTAAATGTAGTAAACAACAGTGGGATGCTCTGACAAGGCAATATCAACATTGTAAATAAACACCATCATAAAACTGTTACAGTACCCCTGCAAGGAGGCTCAGTTAACTGTTTGTTAAAGCACGAAGGACGCACCTTCCACCTCAGTACTCAGCTTCTCACTAAATGATTCGGTACAATATGTCACAGATTTGTTGGCAGTGTCATTTATTTATTGGATGCATCGCAATCTGTAAAATCAGCTATTCTGGTCACAAACTCTACATGATGAGCACTTCGTGAGTATTAGTATTACGGACTGGCATCGTTAGTGCATTCAAAGCTGTTTGAATAATGCCTTTCAGCTGATTGCGTAGTAATATTATCTATAAATGAGGCCAACGAAGGAATCACAACCGTGCACTATTAACTGGCTTTTTTTGTCCTGATATGTAATGGTCTTTTGAGTAGAAGTTTACAAGAGGCACTGCCGAACATATCACAGCCTTTAAATTTCCTTAGCTTATACTTACATAACATTATGCAGACAAGACATTCAAAAAACGCCAGGCCTGCACGGTAGGCGCAGCTCAGCTACCGCAAAAGCTAGAAGAGCGGCCTCTCAAAGCCTTTTCTACTACTGCAAGTACACTTGCTTGATACCCACCATGGCAATAAAATTTTAAAAAATTTGGGTAGTAGGCAGACATTTACTATGCTACTTTTACTCAATCTGCTGAGAAGCGTAGTACCCGCTTAACACTTGCAAAGAATTTTGTGCCAGTTGTTCATGCAGTGACTGGCGACGATTAGGCAGTATTAAAGAGGAATACAAAGATGCTGGAGTGAAAGCACCTGCAATGCATTGCCAGCAGAAGTGAAGCCAGCTTTTGCCACTGCCAAGAGGGCGAAAACACGCTCTTTTCTGGTAGTCCCTACTCAAAGTTCAAGTGCTTTTGATATGATAATGTAAATGCTACGTTAGTTATTGTGGGCAACTGTGGGCGCAGGTTAGCCAGATGAGGACAGAGGACGTTCGATGACAACGAGAGACTTTATATACACGAAGACGGACAAGGGGATACACACAACATAAACTCACATATATATACACGAGTTCACGGTCCTACGCGGAAGGGAGTTAACGTTCTTGTTTGTCCACTCACATTCTACTCTTGGGGCGTGAACGTTGCGCTTGACCTTGAGCTCTCTGGTAGTCAGAACGCGGTGTGCCTTTCGCTTGCGGAGTTCGTACCGAGGCGGGGCCCGGTCTAGAAGATAACCGCCAGGGGCATCGCAGTACGGTGGTCAACGCCTGGGCTTGCCTGTACACGACCGAGAACAGCGTGTCGCCGACTGCCGCGAACAGACCTGGAACAGCGTCTCGCTCCGAGACCAGAACAGCAGCTGGCCGTGACGAACGCCGCTTCAGACCAACGTGGGAGCGAGGTGGGGCGATGCCCAGTCCAGAACGCACCCGAAGACTTCAACGCCGGGACGAGGCCCGGGCACGGAGGGTCAGAACGAACAGCCAGGGCGTGGCCCGATCTTGTCCTTGCTCTCTGCTCTCTGGGGTTAGGTGGGGCGATGCCCAGTTCAGGAGGCACCCGAGGACTTCAACGCCGGGACGAGGCCCGGACACGGAGGGTCAGAACGAACAGCCGGGGCGTGGCCCGAACTTGTCCTTGCGCTCTGCTCTTTGGGGTTAGCCGAGCTGTCCCCGTGGCTCGGGAGCTTTTTCACGTGGTACGCGCACGAGCACGCGCATAGGCGCGCTCATAGTTTTACCGCTATCACCATCATGATGATTCCCGCGCACCTTTAAATACTAAATCGGCCCCGCACACCGATTTTCTACGTAAAAGCATGAGATACACTCTCCAGGGCAGCGTTTTTTACCACATCTTCCCCCCAGTTCAAGAACAGCGAAACGGTGGGATGTAATACCCCCTATGTGATACCCTCTTCTAGAGGGCCTTTAGGGGTAACCTGAATAATAATAATAAAAAGAAGGGTAGGCATGTTCATAGAGTAAACAACGTATTACCCGCGTCATGAGTTCTTTGTGTGTCTATACGAGTAATCGAACAGCCTAGTCAGTAGTAAGAGATGTGCGGCACGCTTTTAGACTGTGATTGTTCGTGGACCCAGGAACTCGGATGCACGTAGCCGTGACCGTGAACACAGAAAATACATTATCAAGTAAGACGGAGCACAACTGAAAGACATAGACAACTGACACAATACGCATAAACTGAACACATTCAACGATGATGTTTTGTCTTTGACGATGTACCAAGGGCGTCCACACACGGAATGCACGGCACCGCACGCTCGTGACTCGATGCATAGGCCAACGACCACTCACTCATGCCGTTGCGGCGAACACAGGCACCGGGCAGCACGATGAATTCGTCGAGTCAAGCTTGGAAGCATCGACGCCCAGTAAGTCGGGCAAACATTACGTACGCGCGAGAAATTGGTTCCGCGTGCAGTTCGAGGTCCATTGTCGTGTAGCAGTCCAGTTCAGAATCGGTCAACCAGGTTTGTATTCTTTCTCCTTTTCTTCCATGTACTAGCGCAGAACCAGAGCTCTTTCTTCCTATGTGCTTCTGTATACCGCGGTGGCTTCCCGATGTTTACGTAGATAGAACAATGTTCAATCCAAACATCGGGGTCTGAGGGCCAGGCTACGTAGTCCAAAGCACGCCACATCTTTCGGTTGTCTCGAAGTTCATTTGCCTCCGCATGGTACGGAGTACCATGTTTTGGGCTCACAGCGTTCTTACCTCCACTACTAGTCTTGGCGTTCCAGCCCCTCTTGCTCGAAATATGGTACTCTTCTGGCTCTGTTTTAGGGTTTTTCAATGCCACTCGCTTTTCATTGGGCTCCGAAGCAAGAGTCTCAGATGCGCATGACGTGCTCTTTGTATGGCCGAGAGGTTTCAGCTGACCACTGCAGAGGCCATGCTGCTCTATACTTCCGTCACCTTCAATGCCATCACATGTCTGCTTAACACATTCACTAGCAGACCGTGTACCCAGAGCTACATCACCACGTTCTCCAACACACACTTTTTCGAGTGTGTCTGACAGACTTATGTCAACATCAAAAATAACTATCTCATCCTTGAGATTATTGACTTGGTCCTCTTCATTAGCCTCCTTAAGCGCTACTCTATTTGCAATCTCTCGGATTTCCAAGATAGCCGTGCTGATCTCAGACGACAGCTTCTCGCGTTCCTGTCGCAAACGCACACGCTCATTGTCATTTTTGCACATGTACCGCAGTTCAAAATCAATCCTCCTATGTTCCTCTTCGAGGTCTTCTTGCAACATTCGCTCTAAGTCGGCGCAAGACCACCCGACCTCCTCTCCAATACAAAGCAGTCTCTGCACGTTAACAGGCATCCTGTGCGCGACCAATTCTCAACTGAAAGATGTTAAGTGCCGATCTGTAGACCCATGTCCGTTCCAATTGCGTGCAATTTCTCTAAATCCATCGGTTCGTCCCGCCCGTTTGGCTCTCGGCAAGAAGGTAAGGCCGATCTATCCTGGCAAGGCTCGCCAAAATTTGTGAGCAACTGTGGGCGCAGGTTAGCCAGATGAGGACAGAGGACGTTCGATGACAACGAGAGACTTTATATACACGAAGACGGACAAGAGGATACACACAACATAAACTCACATATATATACACGAGTTCACGGTCCTACGCGGAAGGGAGTTAACGTTCTTGTTTGTCCACTCACATTCTACTCTTGGGGCGTGAACGTTGCGCTTGACCTTGAGCTCTCTGGTAGTCAGAACGCGGTGTGCCTTTCGCTTGCGGAGTTCGTACCGAGGCGGGGCCCGGTCTAGAAGATAACCGCCAGGTGCATCGCAGTACGGTGGTCAACGCCTGGGCTTGCCTGTACACGACCGAGAACAGCGTGTCGCCGACTGCCGCGAACAGACCTGGAACAGCGTCTCGCTCCGAGACCAGAACAGCAGCTGGCCGTGACGAACGCCGCTTCAGACCAACGTGGGAGCGAGGTGGGGCGATGCCCAGTCCAGAACGCACCCGAGGACTTCAACGCCGGGACGAGGCCCGGGCACGGAGGGTCAGAACGAACAGCCGGGGCGTGGCCCGATCTTGTCCTTGCTCTCTGCTCTCTGGGGTTAGGTGGGGCGATGCCCAGTCCAGGAGGCACCCGAGGACTTCAACGCCGGGACGAGGCCCGGACACGGAGGGTCAGAACGAACAGCCGGGGCGTGGCCCGTACTTGTCCTTGCGCGCTGCTCTTTGGGGTTAGCCGAGCTGTCCCCGTGGCTCGGGAGCTTTTTCACGTGGTACGCGCACGAGCACGCGCATAGGCGCGCTCATAGTTTTACCGCTATCACCATCATGATGATTCCCGCGCACCTTTAAATACTAAATCGGCCCCGCACACCGATTTTCTACGTAAAAGCATGAGATACACTCTCCAGGGCAGCGTTTTTTACCACAGTTATATATTGAAAGATAGTTTTACCCGACGAAATAACACAAACAAACAAGTACGGGTGACTGAATTTCGCAAGAACTTTGCCTCCACTTAGAGGCTCGCTAAGGAAAACTAATAACACTTAAACGCACTTGGAGCACTATGTGACCCGAAAAACTTTCCATATTACACTCGTTGGGCGTGCGAGGGAAACGCTCCGTTCTTAATCACTGAACGATGATACCTTATTTTGGCTCTAGTTTGATGGCCGCCGCAGCCGCCATCTTCCCAGAGGCACGGCTTCGATCGTAGGCAACGATTTCTACTTCAGCAATTTTTTAAACCTCCTTGGGCATTATGACTGAAGTTGGTATGCGCCAAATAAATAAGTGAACAGGAACAAGCTTTTGTAATGAATGGGAGCGTTAAACTACCCACTCGTTATGCTATTCGGATTGTGCGACAACTGGTTGTTCTTTCGTTAATTCAAAACGCTTTATATGTCTAATTAACACGATTGCTTTCCCAATATCAAGCCTGTATAAGGCATGTTTACGATAAAGTGCCAAGAATCGGCTTGGCTCAGTGGTGTAATACTGGGCTGTGCCCAGGAGACCTGCGTCTGAGCCATTGTGTCATTGGTACTGTGATTTTTTTTCAATCTCGTGCGATGTGGTTACAGACACCGGTGGTGGCGGCGGCAGATGACTACGTCACCGTGTGTGACCCGCGTTTCTATCTCATAACAGCTTGCGCTGTAATAAGTAGCATTCGATGGTACTTTGCTAGTAGTAGTAGCATCAAGTAGTACTTACTACGTGGTAGTAAGTAGTACTTTGCAGCATTAGACATAACACTGGCCACAGTGAAGCTCTACCTCTAAAATGTATGCTTCACAAGAATGTTCACAACTGTCACTATGATATATGAATTTACTGCTTGGATAACATACTTATCGATGGAGTGTCCATGCAGTCTGCTTGTAGGTAGTATCATTTATTCAACAAAACTGACAGTACGAAGTGGAGTAAGTAAACAAACAGCACAAAAAAACTCAGCGGAATAGAAATAAAGAATTTCTTAGCCTTCTAATGATACAGTATAATCAAGTGCCATTTTAACAACGTTACTTCTTTATACCAGGGACACTTCCCGCAAGACCTTTCCGGTCCTCAGGTGTGCGCGCAATAAAACCAGGAATATTAATCACTAGGAAACTAAATACCTTCCATTGAAAGAGTGATCAGTGTGAGCTGAATGATACGATGCGTTAGAAATCAGTCCGGTACGTGGATAGCTGTAAGGGAGGCCAGTGTTCTGAGAAAAGCAAACATGACCTAAAAATTGGCGAAAGGCAACGGACATAGACTTAGAGTTTATTTCATGTGGGAGATAATTCCGGCTTGATTTATGTAGGGATAATGAGTGGACATTGTTGTGACCATCCTCGATTGAAATATTAAGCTTGGCGTAGCTCAGGTCTTATACAGAGCAGGCACACGCATGCTTACCACGCAGTGACTTTGCGAAAAACACCAGTTTGTGTCCCTAGTGAATTGTTTCTTTTTATTTCAACTCAACCGCAAACTACAAGAAAATATCTGCATTTCTCTTGTTTAACATTTTGGAAGTGCAATAAATGCAATAAATTTTTATTTTCACTGATCCGAGTGTCACATTTGTGCGAACACGCGTTATGAGCCACCATCTATAAATACTTAACATTTACATAATCTGGCGTTAAGGTTCTCCTGACAACATTTCAAACAAGTGGACGCGTTGGAGTTACTCGCAGAGTATGTCAGAGTAAATCATCATAGCAACCTCAGTCATTGTCGAATCGACGTACCCAATCACGTTATAGTACTTCATAAGCTCATTTCAACAAAACACTAAAGAATATCACAGTATATTCATGAAGTGGAAGATCATGAGTGGGCGTAGTGGGGATTTCGGTTAGTGTTACCGTAATCACGCTTCACATTGAACACTTGCCCATGTAAATGAGTGTCAAACGTTCTAGAGTAATTAAAAATGTTTCTAGGTCATAACAAGAGATTATGACCCAAAAGCTAGGCACTGAAAAATCAGGTCTTCGGCGCCAAACTTAGGTAGATAAAGCACATTTTTAGGGCGCCAATATTGTAACTGTAGGCACAATATATTTTAACAAAATTCGAATTTTGGAAAAAATACATGCGGGATATGAGTCAATGACAGGAAACAAACATAATGCTTTAGTTTGCGATGGGACAAAGGGGCTAACGGCTCTGCTTCGACACGCAATTTTTTTCACCGCAACGCATTCAAAACACGGTATCTTTTTTATTGCCCAGCATAGTGAGTTGAGTGTTCACAAAAAAATACCACGTGCCTGGCTTTCCTTCTTATCGGCATGGCCTAGAGGGGCAGTACAGAAGCAAACAGCCGGACCATTATTATGCCAAAAAGGTCTTTTAGCCTCGTTTCAAACAGGGTCAATCTTCTTTGTATTTGAACACTGTGAATACCTTAAAAGCCCCCTTAGCAAGCTTGAGCATTTTTTGCAGGCAAGCAAAATGCATGAACTGTGAGCGCACCATTTCTTATGTCAAGATTGGCCAGGCTATACGCACCACGAAAAGAGGTGAAATGTCAGACACGCGTTTGCTAACATTGTGAAAGTGACGTATACCACAAGGAATGGTCCTGCGCACGTCAAAGTAGTACGTGACACGGCAACGACTTTTTGAGGCGACTTCTGTAATTTGTGCAATCTGTTGCTTGAATATAAGTTCGAAGGTGGATAGAAGTATAAAAAACACGCCATGTGAACGAAACAACCGCAGGAGCTGCAGGACCATGAAACGTAAAACATGACATTTATGGCATACATATCATAATTTTTATGTTATGACTAGTCAAATATGTTTTTCGTACAGTCGTTCCATGCCATACCAAGTTTAGTATCGATACTATTATCGAAATGGCCAGGAGAGCTAAAAGTCGTAGGCGGCTAGATAGATAGATAATTACGCACAAAGTTGCCAAAGTTCGCTAAGAAATGCTTCGCATTTAAAACATTAGGACAGAATCTGCACGTGTTTTTTTTTACTTTTAAATGCAAAACAGCTCTTTCAATAGCCTGTGTAACATTGTCCCTTCATCCACACCGCTCCCTTCACCGCAGGTGGTTGAGCGGTGCGAATAACTCACTCCGTCCGAGCAGTGCACGGTGATACGTCTCTCTCACCTGCCGCGAGCTCGCCTCGTGTCTACACCACTCGCAACGCTTGTACCCACTTTTCACGTGAGCATCATTTAACCTCCGCCACCTCGCTCCATGAGTCAGGGAGAAGCCGCGAGGACTCGCTTATTGGGTTTCGTGCCGACTGTTTGTGCCCCCGCGATCTTCTGCGACAGCGCAGCTCTGGCCGCCTGGCTCGCCCTACTCCATCTTCTGACGCCCACAAGAGTTCTCGCTGAGTGGTGCCCCATCCTCGGACTCTTGCAACCATGTCCACCTTTCCCATCTTCTCTTTACTTCCGTATGTGGCTATCCCTGCCCCTCTCTCTATCTCTATACCTTTTGCTGCTCCCTATCTTTTTTTAATCCGTCCTTACCCCCATCCGTCGTGAGCTACTGTTCAGGTGTCGCACTGTCATGGAGACAGTTACAGGGCTCACTTTTATTTTCTCATCCTTCTTTGAAGAATCACTTACAGGCCGCGAACGGGCGGCTGCTCTCTGCGCGCATAGAAAAAGAAAAGCTTATAGGGGCGAAGCTTCTTAGGGTCGAGCCATGTCCCCTGTCCTTCGGCGTGACACGCTAGTACTGGATGCGCTCGGAAGAGGGTGGGGTTTTGCTAACGCTCGCTCTTGGCGCGTCCGGAAGAGTAAAGGCTGGTGCCACCGGTGACTAGCAGTGGTCGTGCGACCATTTGCGACTGGCGACCAAAAAGTGACTGATGTTCACACCGGCAGAGACTGCATGCGAGCGACGGGAAGTCGCGATACCGGAGAGTCAATTCCGGATCTCGTTATCAGCGAGAACTCTGAAGACCAGCGCGAATAACCTGATTGCCGCCAGCTTAGTTAGTGGAACAAACCGAGCGTGCCGCATTTGTTGTTTTTATCCGTTCTTCTACAGCGCAATGACAAAAAAACAACGAAAATTGAGCATCGCTGATTGGCTCCAGCAGCTTTGTTTTTAGTCGATTTTTAGTCGCGCGACAGTAGTCGCGCGACTAAAAAATCGGTCAGGATGCGACTAGCCAAAGCAGTTCATTTGCGACCGTTTGCGACCGTTCGCGACTCTTTGCGACCAGTCGCAAATGGTCGCGCGACCGCTGGTAGTCGCCGGTGTGCACCAGCCTTAATTCTCTGGTCAAGGGGAGATAATTGCTGGCGAACGAGCCCAACAATCCCGAATCACATTGGCTCCGGCTCAGGTCTATTTTTAAGAATAATTTCTTGGTGGTGACCTGTTGCAATCATAGGAACTTGTTCCTAGCATCACAGCTGTCAAGCCTATCCTAGACTTCAACCTGTGAGCGCACTTTTAAATGTCTTAACGCTTTCAAAAGTTCTTAGGCGAGGTCCGCCACGCTAACTCTAACAAAGTGGGGACACGGCTTGGACAGAACGTCGCCCCGCTCTACAGCGGACGACGAGCGTCTCTGCGAGCGTCACAGCCGACGAGAAGCACTTAGTGCCCTCTCGCTCCATGGACCACATGATGGATGCGCAGACCAGCCAAGACGCCAATACGCAGGCTAGCAATGAGCACAACGGCACATCCATGGATAACTTACCAAGAGAGCGAACAAACGCTGGCAGCCACAAACCCATACCGTACCGACTCAACAGCTGCCCAGCACGCCATCTGAGCCCGCTCTACGCCACAGCCGGCCTAAGACGCGTCTACCAAGGCTCCCATCGATCTCTGCTGAGGACTACAAGCTAGCGATCCGTCCCCATGGTGGATTGAATCTGAGCAAGGTTAGCCCCAAGACGTTACTTCTCGCCGTAGCTCATGCAGCAAAGCTACGCAGTGAGTAGCCTTATATCAAGCTTCGTGTTGACTAAAATAAAAGTGTACTAACAATAAGCACCTCATCTGAACACAGCGCCACTGCACTTGGACAAATCACCAAAATAACAGTGCACGCAGCGACCTACATCACCTCTTATGGTATTGCGCCTGATAATTCGTGCAAAGGTGTGGTCAGTGGAATAGGCCATGAAATCACACCAGACAATTACCTGACAGAAGTTGAAGTACCAGGCTACGAGGTCCTTACAGTGCCGACGCCTCGGCCACTATGGAGCAATGGTGCTCACATTTTGTGGCAAGTGAGTCCCTTTCTTCGTCAACGCGTACGGACAGGCTCTTCGCTGCTACCTCTAGAAACGGACTATTCCCCACTGTAGAAAGTGCAATAAAACAGGACACCGCGAGGATGTTTGCCCACAGCCTCGCGGTGTCCTGTTTCCCTGCACACACCGAAATGTCGAGTGTGCGGGGATTCACTATCACCTAACAACCCAGAGTGTTACACTTCTTGCATGCTTTGCGGTGGCAACCACCCGATGGCTTCCAAGCCATGCCCAAAGCGGTTTTTGCCACCAGTTAACCGACGTAAACCAACCGCGTCAGCTACTCCCACCAGGAAGGCCCAGTCACCATCCCCCAGCCCCAGACGGCAGAGCAGTGCGTGCGGGAGTGCAGCCAGGTGAAGGAGTCGTTCCAGGAATAAGTCGAGGCCCAAGCGAGGAAACTCGTCCTCGCGGAGTGGTTTCGCTGGCCAGCAGGGATCTCAAGGCTTCCACATGGACGGGACGACACATCATGTCCAGCAAGGTGGTTCCCACAAGAAAGCACAAACGGTAAGGTGGGCAGGGCAGTTCCCTCCTCTCCCTCCCTCTCCACATCAGTCCCACTCCTTCACACAAAATCAACGCAGCAAAGAACACTACAACCCATGTCAGTGGACACTCAGCTTCACCCTGGCATGCCGTCAACTACGGCACGATCCGACTATTGCACACGAGAAGCGTTGAACAAAATGGCTACTTCTTTATTAAATGAATTCGCTGCTATGATGCAGGTAGAAATGCAGAAATTGAAGGGCAGCATTATGGCTGAACCTACAGCTCCACTCCAACAATTGATCCAGCAGGCCCTGCAACCTGTTGTCCAGCCGATTGTAACGGATATTAAACAGCAGATATCGACTGCACATGGCCAACTTCATATTGCGCCATATGCACCAAAACGCACCACGTCTCCGACACGTGAAGCAGAGCGACCACATCCATACACACGCCCTTCACGTTTCCTATCACCATTCCGAAAAACCGTTCCACCAACCGCAGCTGCTGCTGTCCTGCTTTCCACCACCCTCCACCAAGATTTAGCAGAATCTGAAATGCCTCCGTGTACTACCGAGGCCCCACTATTGTATGATCATGGCGAGAAGCCGTAGGTCAACTCGTGACACCCCTCCACTCCTACGTGTGTGGAAATGGAATGGCAGGGGGTATCGTAGGAAGCGCGGAGCTCTAATGCAATTCATTGCGACGCAGCGGATTACTCCCAATGTAATAGCGGTACAAGAAGTACAATGTACCCCAACGCTTCCAGTTTACACCACATACACGGACGTAACGAACAATACAACACATCGCACAGCCACATTAGTTTGTAAGCATGTGACTGTCATAGAACACACCCTTCAAAGCACCTCCATCTCCCACGTACATCTCGAATCAGCCCCGTGCTTCCATTCCAGTAGCAGTCTGTACGTGCTTGTTGTTTACAGTACACCTAACGCCAGGAACGATGACTTCGGTCATCTATTTGCACAACTATGCAAGTTGGGTAAACGCATAGTTATTGTAGGAGATTTCAATGGCCTCCATCCGGCTTGGGGCTACGCAACAGAAACGCCTAAGGCCGACGACTCGCACAGGTTCTCACGATTCATTGCGTGACCTTGTTGACGGAACCTGATCAACCCACTCGCCTAGGTAATAGTGTCATCAGGGACACATGCCCCGACACTACGATAGTCAAAGGGGTTAGTCACCAATCCTGGTGCAACCTCCTGGTGAATCTAGGCAGTAATCACCATATACTAACTACAGAGCTTCAAGTAGCAGCCACGCGTGCCCCAGAGCGCATCATAAAACTAACGAATTGGGATGCATTTAGGCGTAATCGTACAACTACCCATCAGAACTCTCCCTCCCTAGAGGCTTGGATATTAAAGCTTCAGTCCGTTTTCCAAACAGCTACCAAACTCATCGCTGCGACGACAGAAATGCCGGTTGTCGAACGGCATCTGCTGCATCTCTGGGATGCCCACAGAGGCCTGACACAGTGGTGGCGGCGGCAGAAACATAACCGAAAACTTCGTCTCCAAATCGCCCAACTAGCTACTCAGGCATATGCCTATGCGAACATCCTCACTAGCAACAATTGGCGTAACTACTGCGATCAACTCAACGGCTATCTAAGTACACCTCGAACGTGGCGTACACTCCCTGCTCTCTTAAATCCCACGCAGGCTAACGCACACGCTGCTAACGCAATCCGCACCATTATCCACAAATCAGGGCTCGACGATACCACTCTGCTGCACACCTTAAAGCGACACCATGTATCCACGGGCCCCCGTCTCGCCTACTATGATTATTCACACGCACACAATACGCCTCTAGATGAGGACATTACAGAAGCAGAGGTTAGGGCAGCTTTGCAAAGCATTAGGCGTAATACAGCACCTGGGACAGACGGGATTACGTACACACTTCTGCGTAATTTAGATGACCACTCCATCGAATATTTGGCCACTTTTTACAATGAACATTGGAACAACGGCACGCTACCACAAGGGTGGCGACACGCAGAAATCATACTTATTCCAAAGCCTGGCAAGCCGGTATCCTTCCAGAATCTTCGCCCTACATCCTTAACTTCATGTGTAGCTAAACTCTTTGAACGCGTTGTCCTCTATCGACTACAATCATTTTTCGAAGACACTCACTTTTTGCTTGAAAAACTATTCGGCTACCGTCCTGGTATCTCTACACTGGACGTGTTATTACAGCTTAAGGAGAACGCGCTGGATAGCCTCACTTCAAACGAGGTCCGAGCTATTCTGGCCCTGGATCTGAAGGGTGCTGTTGGACTCGAACTTCGTGCGTTCCCCGAATAACTTATGTTACCCACCCCGTGGCCGGCGACCCCTCGCAAACAAGGAAGCAGGGCCGCTGGAATGTGGGACGATGACTGTCTGCTGGCCAAAAAGGACGCGACAACTCCCGTGCCCCAAGGGGTGCAATTATGGCGCCTTACAGGAGACCAAGCCAGGCTGCAGGTGGCCGGTACACGTGGAAGGTACACGTCCGCGTCCACCTGACAATCAGAATCAGCGGAGGCGACGGCATTGGCGCACGGGCCAATTGTATTGATGGCCTGTCAGCCCGGCATCGCGGGAACTTACTCGGAGGCGCTTTTCCACAACCTGGCAACGCCCGTCGTCGATCATTCCGGGAACCGGTGTGAAATAAACCTGAGCGACGGCGGAGAACCGATGAGTGGGCAAGAGGTGGTGGGTCTTCGAGGTTGGGGCGAGGAGAGACACATCCGTGCGTTCCGATAAGACTGTAAGAGTGGTGCGTTACGATTGGACTGTAAGAGTGGTTGAAAGGAGAGACAGGGGATAAAACCAGGGGTGCAGGGACAGTGAAGAGAGAAGAGAAAGTAATAAACGTCTCTATATCCAGATTATGTTGGAGCGGTCATTTCCTCAAGGTGCCAGCAGATGGAAAGTTCTCGTCTTCGGCTTCCTTGGCGGCAGCAGCAAATGTCGTGCAACAAGCAAGAGGCGAGTGGAAAGAACCAAAACGGAACGTAACTGGCGCAGTCGGCAGGATGTGCATGGCTGAACTGAGGAAGACAGCGGGGAGCGACATCGGCCGAGACTGACGACAACCACCTTCAACTGACGACCACGCTGCGGGATCAACGAAGCAAGGCTAGTCCACCAGATTCCGAGGAGGAAGAGCGCACCGCAAGGCTACTTCAGGCGGGTACCTCTTGATTTTCTGTTGGGCGCAGGCGATGACAAAGCATTACAACTTGCGAAACAGAGAAAGGGATAACTCGGAAATGAACGAGGACGGGGCAGGAAACTTGCAGGCGTTGGGAGTCGCCGACAGCGGCATGGGGGGTCATGGTAGTGCCACGTCAGATACGGCGTCGGAACAGCAGCAATCACTGCTCCAGCTTCAATTAAAAATTGCTGAGGCGGAAACGGAGAAGCAGCGCTTGATGCTAGAAAGCCAGCGGCTACGAGCCCTTAATGGGGCAGAATCCAATGAGAGCGATGACAGCGTAGCGCATGGCGGAAGGTCAGAGGAAGACAGGCGACTGAAATTCGCAAGCTTGTTAAGGGGTGTACTGGCACCAATCGAACCAAGAGGCACTTGCGCCAATGTGGTTCGAGGATGTTGAGGCAACGCTCGAGTCGTATGAAGTTCCGAGCGAATGGTGGGCCGGGCTAGTTTTGCCATAGTTGAGTGAAAGGGCACGCGGGCTGCTGTGCAGGCTTACAGCTGAGGAGCGCAAAGCTTATGTTAAGCTTAAGTCAAGCATTTCGAAGGGTCTCAGGCTTTCGGCGGCGGAGTGCAAGAGGCTGTTTGAGGGATCTAAAAAGAGAGAAATGGAGCCCTGGGATCAGTTTGCCGTACGCTTTGAGAATTATTTCGACTATTATGTCCAGAGTTCAAAGGTAGGCACGTTCGAGGAACTCAAGCAGCTAGTCGTCGCGGATCGCTTGAAAGAATGTTTGAGCCCGGAAGTGAGAGCGCATGTCATTTGTAATCAACAGGAGTCCTTTTTGCTGACCAGTGGCGTAGCTAGGCTCGCGGAGAGATTCGAGGAGAGCAAAAAGTGCAAGGCAGCACAAAAGAAGGCAAATGTAGAGGAGTGGCAAAAGAAAGCTAAAACAGCGGTAGATACACCCACGGACGGAAAAGGGAAAAGGCGATGTTTTGAGTGTAAGGGTGCTGACCACATTGCCAGGAATTGCCCCAATAAGGGTTCAGGTGCAAGGCAAGGCACTAGGCCAGCAGGACAAGAAAACGGTCCAGTGGTCGCGAGGGTGATGGCTTCTGCATTCGGGTCAGAAATAGCAATGACAGACAGGTTGTGGCAGCGTAAACAGCAGAATCAACCCTAACTGGAAACTGTAAAGCTTAAGAGCTCAGGTCGATCATTAAATGCCGTGGTAGACTCAGGAGCTGAGGTGAGCGTCATCAGAAAGGCAGTGGTAGCTCAGTACGATGGTACGGGTTCGCAGATAAAGTTGACGGGAGCGTTCGGGCAACAGGTAACCGCTGAGTTGACTTACGTGCCGTTCATAGCTACTGAAGGAAGTCCTTACGTGATGTCCGAGGCGGTGCAGAGCGGAAAACACTACAACGAGTGAAAAGCTCATTTTACTGGCCGCAGATGTTGCGAGATGTAAAGGAGTACTGTAGGTCGTGCCATGAATGCCAGGTGAAATCACCGACGAGGCAGATAGATAGGGCTCCGATAAAGCCTCTGGCCAGGCCCACCGCGCCGTTTCAGACTGTAAACATGGAGTGCATCGGTCCTATGGTACCCCCTTCAGCTAGAGGTCACCGCTATGCTCTTTGTGTCGTAGACTTACGTACCAGATGGCCAGAGGTGGTATGCCTCCGTTCACTAACGGCAAAGGCTACATGTGACGCGTTACTGCAGATATTTTCTCAACAAGGGTGCCAGAGACAATTTGCTCAGAGCAGGGCACCAACTTTACGTCGAGGTTGACACAGGAGATGTTACAAAGACTTGGGGCCACTCCGAGATTTTCCACGCCCTATCACCCGCAAAGCAACGGCTTAGTCGAGCGCTGGAACGGCACGTTCAAAGAATCCTTTCTCACATAGTCAGCGAACATGGACGCGAGTGAGATAGGATGATTCCGTTTTTGTTATGGGCATATCGTGAGGTCCCACATGCAACTACAGGGCAGTCACCGTTCGAGCTCATGTACGGGCGGGTGCTGAACGGGCCCCTATCCATTTTTAAAAGGACTTGGTCAGGAGACTGGGAAGTGCCGGATTCATTGGGTATGCCAGCAGCGGAATATCTTGCGAAGCTCCGAAGTAGTTTGGAAGAAGCTAGCGAAGGAGCCGCCCGAAAGGGTGAAGTCACTCAGAAGGAGTACGTAGGACGTTATAACTTGAGGGCCACAAACAACAGTTTGTCACAGGGGATTAAGTACTATGGCTCGAGAAGGAAGGAGAGGGGAAGCTAGTGGCGAAGTGGAAGGGATCGATCACAGTGGTCGAAAAACTGCGACCGTACAGTCATTTATTTGAGCTCGAGGACGGTTCACGTAGAACCATTCACGCTAACAAGCTTCGCGCATATCACGCCCGAGTAACTGCAGTAGGAGTGATATTCGAAGGCGATCAGGAATTTGGAGAGGTTCCGGTCCCACCATGCGGGCTAGAGGCGTAGGCGACGCTGCAGCTTGATGAGGTAGCACACCTGGAGCCCACACAGAGAGAACAGCTGTGAGACTTAATCGCCAGACACCCGAGGGTATTCGCAAACAAACCCGCCACCTGCAAAGTGGGAATCCATAAAATACGAATCAAAGCAGGAGAGCAACCGAGGCGCGCATACCCATACAGAGGCCCCGCCACGGTGGTCTAGTGGCTAAGGTACTCGGCTGCTGACCCGCAGGTCGCGGGTTCAAATCCCGGCTGTGGCGGCTGCATTTCCGATGGAGGCGGAAATGTTGTAGGCCCGTGTACTCAGATTTGGGTGCACGTTAAAGAACCCCAGGTGGTCAAAATTTCCGGAGCCCTCCACTACGGCGTCTCTCATAATCATATGGTGGTTTTGGAACGTTAAACCCCACAAATCAATCAATACCCATACAGAGTGCCGGTAGCGCTGGTGAACGAAGTAGAGAGGCAGGTAAATGAGCTCCAGCAGTGGGGATTGATATACCCGGTTGAAAGTCCGCACGCGTATCCACTGGTCTGCGTATCAAAGAAGGACGATGGCATCTGCATCTGTTGCGATTAAAGGAGACTCAACGAAATAACAGAGACAGACTCATTTCCCATGAGCGTGGCGACTGATCTGTTATACCAAGTAGCGAAGGCTAAGTACATAACTCTGCTAGACATGTTCAGGGGTTACTGTCAAATACCTCTCGACGAAGACGCGCAGGTTTGTACTGCTTTTGCCACTCCCTCAGGCCACTACGCATGGAGAGTGATGCCCTTTGTGTTCAAGAATGCCGCCAGTACCTATCAGAGAGTCATCAATAGTGTACTGGCTCCGCATATACATTATGCTTGCGCTTACATTGACGACGTAGCGATATACTCTGAGTACTGGAACGAGAACCTGGAACATTTAGACAAGGTGCTTGTGTCCCTAGCGAAGGCCGGGTTGACGCTCAACGTAAACAAATGTCGGTTTGCACAACAAGAAGTAAAACTATTGGGGCATATTGTGGGATCAGGCAAGCACGGGGCCGATCCAGAGAAGGTCAGGGCAATATAGGAGATCCCGGCTCCTGACACAAAGGGACAGCTTCGCAGTTTCTTAGGGCTAGCCAACTATTATAGGGACTACGTGCCCGAGTACTCCAAAGTCGTTACGCCTCTGACTAACCTAACTGGCCGACGTATCCCGCAGAAATTATCTTGGAATACAGAGGCGCAGGAAGCTTTTGACAGGGTGAAAAACTGTCTAGTGCAGGCGTCGGCTTTTCAAGCACCAGATCCGAGGAAAGAATTTATCCTCGCCAAGATGCATCCGATTACGCCGATGGTGTGTACCTGGCACAGCAGGATCTGGTGGGCAAAGAGCGCCCTATCTTTTTTCTGAGCAAGAAGCATAGCCCGGCTCAGACCCGATGGGCCACAATAGAAAAGGAAGCTTATGCAATCATTTGGACACTGGGAAAGATGGATGTTTGGCTGTTTGGCGCTAAAATCAAGGTGATTACCGATCATAACCCACTCAAATTTCTAACTCTAACCACTCCGCAGAGCGCAAGGCTGACACGCTGGGCGTTGGCACTACAGAAGTATAACCTAGAAATTGAACACAAAAAGGGGTGTCTAAACGCTAATGCCGGCGCAATGTCGCGGTTGGTGACTCCTAACGATGACGCGTAAAAGGGACGGTGAGTTAAGGGGGGTGTATGCTCTGTTAGCGCGTGCGCGCGATGGAGTGAACGAGGTACGAGTGACAGTTGGTGACTCACGTGTCGAGCCAGTGAACATGTGTTCATATGCGGTTGTGTTTGTGTCGCATGTCATTGATACAGTGCAACACAGTTGAAGGGAAGGTGTTGGGCTCGAGCTTCGTGCGTTCCCCGAATAACTTATGTTACCCACCCCGTGGCCGGTGACCCCTTGCCAACAAGGAAGCAGGGCCACCGGAATGCGGGACGGTGACTGTCTGCTGGCCACAAAGGATGCGACAACTCCCGTGCCCCAAGGGGTGCAATTATGGCGCCTTACAGGAGACCAAGCCAGGCTGCAGGTCGCCGGTACACGTGGAAGGTACACGTCCGCGTCCGCCGGACAATCAGTATCAGCGGAGGCTACGGCATTGGTGCACGGGCCAACTGTATTGATGGACTGTCAGCCCGGCATCGCGGGAACTTACTCGGAGGCGCTTTTCCACGACCTGGCAACGCCCGTCGTTGATCATTCCGGGAACCGGAGGGAAAGAAACCTGAGCGACGGCGGAGAACCGATGAGTGGGCAAAAGGTGGTGGGTCTTCGAGTTTGTGGCGAGGAGAGACACATCCGTGCGTTCCGATTGGACTGTAAGAGTGGTTGAATGGGGAGACAGGGAATAAAACCAGGGGTGCAGGGACAGTGAAAGGAGAAGAGAAACGAATAAACGTCTCTATATCCAGATGATGTCGGAGCGGTCATTTCTTCAAGGTGCCACCAGATGAAAAGTTCTCGTCTTCGGCTTCCTTGGCAGCAGCAGCAATTGTCGCGCAACAAGCGAGAGGCGAGTGGAAAGAACCAAAACGGAACGTAACTGGTGCTTTTGACAACTCTCATGCAACCTTATTCTTGACATTCTCGCTTCATCTTAGTGTGGCTCACGTATCTACAATTACGTCAGGTCCTTTCTTTCTGACCGCACGGCCACTATTGGGATTAGAGACCTCCGGTCGGACGTCATTCTTCTCGCAGGCAGCGGAACACCACATGGCTTTGTTCTCTCGCCCACTTTGTTCAGTGTGGTTATGGCTAAATTCCCTTCCCTATTACAACAGGTTCCCACCATCCAGCATGCGATCTATGCAGATGACATTACAATTTGTGCAACCAAAGGATCAGACTTAGCCATTCAGGACGCCCTACAGGAAGCTGTGCCTGTGGTACAAGACTTTGCTGCTGCTGGCGGCCTTGCGTGCTCAGTGGATAAGTCGGAGTTGTTATAGGTATACAAGCGGCGCCGCAAAACCGCTGATTCTCCTGACATTTCGCTGTTTCTTGATGGCCATCCTATCCCTCTAGTACAACGAATTCGCAATTTAGGTCTCTACCTTACGTCTGACGGCAAGGCCTCACACACTACGCACCTTCTGGCTCAGCAGATTACTCAAATTACACACATGATCCAACGCATAACCAATCGCAGGAGAGGCCGTGAGAAGGATGTTCTCCGCCTAGTACAAGTACTTCTAGGTAGTCGGCTCACGTATCAACTTTCCTTTCACAATCTCACGCTAGCTCAAATAAAAAGATGGACATCCTTCTACGGACAGCAGTGAAGGCGGCTCTCGGCTTGCCTCCACACGCATCTACACAACGCCTCTTTCAACTAGGAGTCCACAACACCGTAACCGAACTCATTGAGACTCAGCACAACATTCAGCTCCAACGGTTCAGGCAGACCCGTGAGGGCTGCGCCATCCTGCCTCGTCGTGGCTACCAGATTCCCAAAAAAACCCGCACAAGTACCGCGACATAAACTTGCTTTTACTGTCCGCGCACTCATCAAAAGCCTCTGATTACACGCAATATGAATCCCTCCTGCCACACCGGTCGTCGACGTGCCCGAGTTCACGCTATAACATGCATCTTTGGTGATGGTACCACAGACTTACAAGTACTTCACACTGATGTGGCACGCTACCCAGAGAAATCAGCCATGTGTTTAGCCGTGACAGATGACACAGACGCCCTTGTAGCGTCTGCTATACTTCGCACGTCAGACAGTGGCCTGGCAGAGGAGGGAGCTCTTGCTCTGGCAATCGTTCACGCTACGACACTGTCACAAGACCACCTGTCCCTAATGTAACAGAATCACAAGCTGTTTGCAATGCTTTCGCTCGAGGACTTGTGGCTGCACATACACGCATTATCCTCTCTTCTGTCTCACGTCCGCAATACGTGCTGTGCGTATCGTCTGGACTCCTGGACACGCCTCCATCCATGGTAATGAACGCGTTCATGCGGTTGCCCGAGAGCTGACTGACCGGGCTCCATTGGAAGAGCTGTCCAATCCAGACGACGCACCGACAGAACCACTAAACTACAACGCTACGCTGGAGTACTACCGACCGAGCCGTTATACGTATCCTCCCCCTCATCCTTCACTTAACAGAGCAGATGCGGTCGCTTGGCGGAAACTACAGATCAATTCATTTCCTTGCCTTTATATGCTAAATCTCTTATCCGACTCTCTACCCCTTCTACTGCCTCTTCTGTGGATCCATGCCGATAATGTACCATTCCACGTGGGAATGTTCTGCCGCACTGGAGGGCGTTCCTCCCATTCCTAACTCCACCCCTTTCTCTTGGGAGTCTGCACTGCTCAGCTTACGCCGGCAGGAACAGCAGCAGCTGGTCCAGCGGGTTCGCAGGGTCGCGCAAGGCAATGGAGCCCTGGACTGAGGCCCCCACCCAAGGAAGGCCCAGTGTGCATTTGTTAATAATAAAAGTTGATTTTCTCTCTCTCGGGCCTAGGCATGAGCTAGCTCATTGCATCTAACTCTGAAGTGGCCGCGTATCCATATCAGCTGTTTCGATTCGCCCTCTGAACGCGAGGACGAGAGTTGTGTAAGAAGTCGATGCGTAATGGGGCCAATGTAGCCTTTACGAAAATTTTGGTAGGCTGCTTTTGAATCTGTCAGAACTAAAGTGGACCTTGGGTGCCGTAGGGCGAGGGCGATTCCTGCTTCGTCCATACTAGATGTGTCTGTGTCCTGGGCTGATATATAATCAACGTGTTTTCCACAATGAATGACGCTTGCTGCATATTTACCACCCTCGGCTATGCGTTTGGACCCGTTCCTAACATACACAAATATTCTAGAACATCAAAGACTCGAAAGACGGAAACTTCCACTTCGGCGCCAAAGCTCAGTAAAGAATCTCAGTTAGCATGGCGTCGCCTGCCGACCTTGTCTTACCCCAATCCATACATACTGTCTAAAATAAATCCTGGCACATACGCACCACATTGCAGGTTCTGCGTCACTAAAACAGCCACCCTGTACCACATGGTATGGGAATGCCCACTCAATCCACCTCCACAATTCAGAGCACAGTACAACACTGAAGGGGGGACGCAGCTCTGTCCAGCTCGGATCCGAAGACCCAGGAGGCCCTCGTGAGACGAGCGAGGACAACGACCCGTGCCAATGGGATCCCGGACTAAAGTGCCCACTCACCGACACTCCTTCTTCGGTCGCAAATAAATGTTTCATTCTCTCTCTCTTGGCGCGAACTGCTGTTTAAAAGGGGGCAGCTAGGGGCGCGGCTCTCTTTCTCTCTCTTTAAAGTCTTTGAAAAAAACTAAATTAGCGCCAACCGCACCCCTTCGCCTCTACCTCCACAGCAGCGCCTCTAGAGTGTCCACCAAGAAAATACGAACCCGAAAGCAGCCGGGCGCACTAGATATGCCAGATGCTTGGGCAGCTCGGACACTGTTGCGCCGTGTGTTCTTCAAAGGCCGTGCTTCGGTTATGGTCAAAGCATAGAGTTTTATACAATAATATCAAGAGAGGAATCTGGCGCTGCGATCGTGTACCCTCAGGGGAATTATGGGAAGTGTAGGCTTCGGATTGGATCGTGTCAGCCAGTGAACTGTCTACGGGTTTTTTTTCTACGAATTCAGTTTCGTTCTTCGACTAGAGTGGGTAGTGAGGTGAGCGCAAAAAACTGAATCTGCGCCTTTGTTGATAAAAGCAGCTGAAAACTACCAGGCCTCTCATTTACTGCAACGCTAGAGCTGAATAACTCATGGTTGACAGTTTAAGCGAAGCATCGTATACTCAACGCTGCGCTTATATGTAGTGGCTTATGACAGTGCAGGATATTTCAACAAGTTCACGTTTGTTGTTAGTGCGTTTTGCCAAAACTCGTTGAAATCAAATACAAAACGACGGTGACTCGAAGTAGACGCACCACCACGCTCTTTTGAGTCGACTTCACAACAAAACGAGAGGTGCGTTAGGGGCATACCACTTGAAGAGATAAATCTGACGTCACAGCAGACAAAATGTTAAGGGTTTCTCGCTTGATACTGCGCTGGTATTTTCATAAATTAATAGTGCGTACTTTCGAGGGCAAAACAAGAATGTTTGTTTTGAAATGTTGTAAAGAGTAGTTCATTACATCTTGATGCCAATTCTAGAACGCAATGTCAGAACAATGCAAACAGTGGTGCATAAAATTGTTCAGATTTCACTTCTACCGTCTAGTCAAAAAACCTTTTGCAATAATGTTTGCGTAGAAGAAATTGAAGCAAGTTTCAATTAGACACAACTTCATATCACCTTGTTTTACACTCAGCAAACAAGCATCGTGATTCTAAAAAACGTGATCCATCCGAAGCCTATACGAAACCTGTACCTTCCATAATTCCCAGGGGGGTACAAGCGCCACTGATGGAGCCTGCGTAGACACTAGCTTAAGATTTCTTTCTAGGTAATGTTGTATGAAACAGTATGGCTGAAAGGGTATGCTGTTGGCACTGTTCGTGCAGCGTGAGCTCGCGAAAGTAAACAAACAATATGGCGTTTGCGATACCTTCACAAAAGCTAGGGCGTCGTGCTGCAGATTCTTAGCACCTCCGAGTTTACAAGGACAGCAGTCGCACTGCCATCGAGAGCGTCGCCGCTGTGCGCGTCTGCATGCTAACGGTGGGCTACCGCGTTGAGTATTGCGTGCTTGCGGTGATGTTTTAATTGCGAAGCACTGCTTAGCGAACTGCGGCGACATTGAGCGTATCTATCTATCTATCTATCTATCTATCTATCTATCTATCTATCTATCTGTCTGTCTATCTATCTAACCATCTATCTATCTATCTATCTACCTATCTATCTCTATATCTATCTATCTATCTATCTATCTGTCTATCTGTCTATCTATCTATCTATCTGCCTAAGAAATTTAGCTATCCTGACCGTTTCTATAGTGGTATCAATACCAAACTTGGTATGGCATACCATGACTGTATGGAAACATATTTGACCAGTCATAACATAAAAGTCATGATATGTACGTCATGAATGTCATGTTTTACTTTTTATGGTCCTGCAGCTTTTTTGTGGTGGTTTCGTTCACATGGCATGTTTCAAAATTGGTACGGTATGACTGGAATGCATGGTAAACACCAGCGACAGACCCTAACATGAAAATCTTTACATGCGTGTCGTGTTACAACATGACTAGATGCCACGCTCATGATGCGCTGGCGGCCGCTTCCCTAGCTTCACTTATAGCAAATTTCGTACTACGGGACGTGAATGTATGACGAATGTATGATAGTGGTGCCAACACAATAAACACGAGACGCGTGTCATGTGAAAACTTGACTACATGCTACGCTCATGATGCCATCGTGGTCGTTTCTCTAGCCAAAAATGTACCAAAGTCGGTATTATGTGACGAGAACGGAAGACATAGGTGAATGACACAACCAAACATGATAATCGCGACAAGCGTGTCATGCAACATGACTACATGCCCTACTGATGATGCGCTCGCAGTCGTTTCGCTAGCTTCACATGCATCTGCCAAATTTGGTATTACGTGACGCCAGTGGATGACGAACTTATGTGACTAGTTCAAACACGATGATCATGAGATGCGTGTCACGTGAGAACATGACTACAAGCCACAGTGAAGGCGCCAATATATTTCGACGTGACGCGGTAGGCGTGCTCCCCCGCGTTCATTTTGTCGCGTCACGCCGGCCTTGTCACGCCAAGCGCAGGTCCTGCAATAAACTCGCAGCTGCGCGCCGCGCTGTTTTGCTTTGACGCATGCGCGTTTCCGCGTGTCCAGCGTCCCTCCGTCACTAAAATAGGGAGATTGTTGCCTGGGTAACACATCGGTGAGAAATGCAGCATGTCGCAGTACGCGCAGGTTGCCGTCGGGCCGCGCCGACGCACACTGTTCGCGCTTGGCGTCAGACTGTAGAGTGCTCGCGTTTTGCTAACGTAGCGGCGCTGTGCCTAGCGTACGTGCGTGTCAACGCCACATAGGAGTATATTGGGCCCTTCATGATGCGCTAGCGGTTATTTCATTAGCTCCACGTATACCAAATTTGGTGTTACTTGACGTCAATGAATGATTAAATATAAGACTAGTGCAAAGATGATAATCCTAACACGCATGTCATGTAAGAAGATGACAACATATGACGCTATCAGCGTGCTCGCAGCCGTTTTGCTAGTTTCACATATACTAATTTGGTATCACGTGATGTGAATAGATGATGAAGGTAAACGAAACATCCAAACACGATAATCATGACACAGAAGTCATATACGGAATCATTTACCTCCACCTCATAACGTTGTGCTGATTTTATAGAGACATATCATCATTTTTCAGTCGTGCTTTGCATATCATCGATTCCTACTGTACATGGGATCTGCCAATTCGTTTTTTTTTGCCACTACTTGCCACTTGCCTATATACACGTCAGATCGCCGTATTTATTGTTACTTATTATGTTCTTTTCTTTCCCAATCATTGTTTCGGTGCATCCACTACAGCTGCAGCGCCCAAATGAGCTCTAACAGAAAATTGGGCACGTGCCCATCTTTGCGGCCAGCAGCCATACGGCCTCTGAACTACCATCGTTTACTATCTGCCATGCACGCAAAGGGAAAGGAGCGTGCACATTGACACGAATGGCGCTACTTTAGTTTTTAAAGACGATAGTCTATCTTGGGGACCTTCGACGCAAAAACTTTTGACCTGCGTGTCTCTCTGTACACTTGTCCGTTTGTTCACCTTTAGCGGTACTGGGTACTCTGAACGGCACCAGCCGATATCCCAAACGACAGACCCCATCCTCAGCGCCCACCAACGTTACCTAAGCTTCAGCGTTCATACTTTTGTGATTGTCAAATAAAAAACAAATATTGCGCATACCTGAGGTACCATGACAACTCGTATATATTCTGTATGTGCGTCTTTTACTAGAAAAAGCATGCATAAGTAATTTGAAAGACCGTAGAGCATACCTCGCTGCACTGACCATGCAACGCTTGCACGAATATCCGAGTGTTTATAATTATTTACTAAGACGACACGGTGGTGGTACCTGCTCATCGCCTTGAGTTCTGCACCTTATCACCTTTGAGAGGAAACGAAGCGCACGACTGTGAGACTGAAACGAAGCCCGCGACTCCGAGACGGGCACGCACACCCGGCTCAGAGTCACGCGTTTCGTTTTCTAAAACTTCCAGATAGCGCACATGTCTCACGTGTGACGTGACCTATTGCGCTTGTTCGCCTCCACTGCATGCTCCAGGCATTCTGACGCAGTGCCTCCAGAATACCATTCACTGATTTTTTCGAACCGAGAAAAAGAGAGAGATAAACCTTTATTTGCGCATAACGTGGAGCATTCTAAATGGTCGGGCCCCTATTCCAGGGCTCCGCTGGCCTTGGCCATCAACTCTACCTGTTGGACCAGCCAGAGCTGATCAGCAATGGCCGAGTTGAACAGCAGTGCCTCCCATTGTTCCTCTGTGTTGTTCATGTTGTGGTGTTCTTCATTGTGATGTGTTATTTCCCACGTGATGTGAAACAAAGTTGGTGTGGCCGCACACAACGGACATATATCTCTGTGTGCTGTGTGGTAGAATACACGTAGCCTGGGTACGTTCGTGTTTGTGTATGTATGGATTCGGCGTAATGCCACTAATTCCATTGCTGGGAGGTTCTTATGCGGTTCTGGATACAGTTTTCTATTGTCAGTGTAATACTGAAGAATTGTACCAAAGTTAGGGTCTAGGGGCGTTGAATCCTCTATTGCAGTGTGCAAGGAGGCTCGGTTATTTATGAAGGCTCGAGCCGCCCCATCCACGAACTAATTCCCGGTGACACCCTCGTGCCGTGCACCCAGATAGTGGTTTGGGTGTTTTCAATTGGTAAGTATTTATGAGCTTTGTTTAGAATTCGAAAGGCCTTCATACATACTCTACCTTTTTCGTACTTCCTACATGCAGCCTTCGAATCCGTGATTATTGTCGGTGAGGCCTTTCCCTTCCTGCAATTCATGATTGCCAGCGCGATCGCTACCTCCTGCGCTTTTGTGATAGAGGCTTGGGCTATGGAGGCACAACTTGTAACGCTTCCTTTTCGGTCTGTGATCACGGCCACCATGTTCTTTGTATTTGTCTGATACGGTGGAGCGTCTGTAAATCTCGCCGTATTTAAATATTTTTTTTTCTTTTTATCAAAGTAAGCTGGCCTTGCTTTACGCCTTCCAGCATGTAGAACTGAGTCCATGTTCTTCGGTTGGGGACTTATCTTGTACCAGGCTCTGACTGAGCACGACAATTCCTTAGCTCTTCAATGTGCCTGTACTTGTTCACCAAAGCCTCTTCCTTTGAAGAAATTTACTGCCGGTTGGTGTCTGTAGCAGGTGGTTATTCTGGGTGGTTACTTGAGCTTCAGCCAACTCATCAAATGTATTGTGAAGTCCGAGCGCTAATAGCTTCGCAGTTGAAGTGCTTTGTGGTAGATGCAGAGCCTTCTTTATACGCCATCATTATTATTTTGTATGCTTTTTCTTTCTCCTCTCTATTCGTGTTGTGGTAGAGTGACGAGTACGTTAGTCTGCTGAAGACTAAGATCTTTACCAAACGAAGGCGCGTCTTGCTCGTTCAGTCAAGCGCGATTGCTCGTTATTCAAACTATCATACGAAAAATTTGTTAAGCTGTTCGTTTAAGCATATTCAGTGTGGGGAGACATCGCTGATTGGACTGTAACCAGATCCCCAAGATTAAAACAGTCGTTTTTTATGGAATAATAATGCCGTCTAGCTTCTCCTCAAGGTGGAGGCTTGGGTCTGTTTTTTTTTTGTTTTTAGGGGCGAAGCTCTCTATGGCGTGGCTTGTGCGTCTCTCGTAGTACGTAACCACCAGTGGCAATACCTGACATAGGTATAACATTTGAACTCCAAGGTGGTGCCGGTGAGTGATTTCTTCTGTGCGTTACTTAACAATAAAAATAGTACTCATTGTTTATGCCAATGGCTACTGATGGGCAATGAGAGACAGGAGCATTCGGCTTTTAGTTAACGCGCAGGCTGCGATCACCATTAGCAGCCATTGGCATGTACATTGAGCACTATCTGACAAGAAAGGGTTGCTACGTTATGCTCGCTGGGTGCAACCTCCTTAGCTTTAGAAAGGTTTAGCGAGCGTTGAGCCACAGTGCCATGAATACAATGAAATTGTATATACCATGAATGAAGTCGAGGTGGTTACAAATGGGAAGTACATACGAAGCGCAAGCCGTAAGAAAGTAAAAGCCGAATTCTCCGCCTCTCATTTCCCATTAGCAGCCATTGGCATGTACATTGAGCAATATCTGACTGAAAAAGTTTGCTACGTCATACTCGCTGGGCGTAACCTCCTTGGTTTTTGAAAGGTTTAGTGAGCGCTCGGTCGCAGTGCCATAAATACAGTGAACTAGTATATACCATGAACTCGAGGCGGTTAAAGGTGGGAAGTGGACCCGAAGCGCAAGCCGTAAGAAAGTGTGCGTGTGCCACCTCTCGTTAGTCCTTGGAATGTCCGCTGGATGGTGGTTCTTCTATATGGGGAATATATGATGAAAAGATGCGAGATGGTGGTACTTGGAGTGTTGAATAGATGGACGAACGGACACACAGACAGATGCATGGATGGACGCATGAACGGAGGCAGGGGCGACTGCATGGACGAACGCAGAAACAGACGCACGAACAGACGCACGCACGGACGTGCTGATGGACGCATGGACGGTCACACTGACGGACGCATGGACGGACGGAAGCAAGAACAAATGGACGGACGAATTCTTCGCCCCACTCTCCATCATTCGCTCCGTGGATATGCTGCCATTTTGTTCTGCCAAGTTATCCTTTGTTGTCCATATAGTGATGTCATCCGCACAGAAGGAGTGTCGGAAGTCGGGAATATCTTTGAGTGTTTTGGCTAGACCAGTCATGGCTATGTTTAATATCGTAGGCTAGATCACAGTGCCTTGTGGTGTGCCCTTGCTCGGTGGGTGGAATACTTTGGATTCGTCTTCTCCTAATTTGATGACAGTATTGCTTCTAGTAAGAAAGTTCAGTAAATATTTGTACGTCCTTTGACCGCAGGTTGTCGCTGCTAACCCATCAAGTATGGCCTTGTGGCTTACGTTGTCGAAAGCACCTTTTATGTCGACGGCCATGACAATGTTTTTTTTCTTGCTTTTGGAACATTTGTTAGTACTTCCTTCTTTAAAAGAAAAAGGATGTCCTGTGTCGAGAGTTTTGAGCGGAAACAAAACATGGTGTTTGGCAACAAGTTATTTTGTTCAAGATGCCAATAAAGTCTCGTATTCATTAATCTCTCAAACACTTTGCCAAAGCACGAGGTAAGAGAGAACAGCCTGAGGTTTTCTGTTGCCAATTTCTTTGCTTCCATTGCTTCCATTGCTGAAGTATAGTGCCATTTACCCAGTGTTTGTTAATTAAGTTTAAAAGCGCTGTTATGGCTTCGTCATTCATGTTGCGAATCATGGCATTGGTGATTTGGTTCGCCCCAGGCGATGTGTTGCGTTTCATCCTGATGATTGCCGCTCTGACCTCGGCATTGCAAAGCACTTCAAATAAATGTTTCGTTCACTCTCTTCACACGCAAGACTATCGTCTTTCGACGACATTTGCAGATGAACATGCAGATACGAGGTCTTTTTTTTCAGGCACTTTATCTCTCTTTCGACAGCGGTGGTCATAGAGCGCGCGGTAGAGGGCGGGGAGGAAGGAGCCAGCGCTCGCCCTTGACGCGTACTGCGGTTTGAAAGGTGACCGTTAGGGGTACGGCTCTCTCTCTCCCTTTCAACAGCGTTGGTCATTGAGCACAAAATAGAGGCCGGCGCGGCGAAAGCGTTCGCTCTTGGTGCGTGCTGGGAATTGAAAGGAGACCGCTAGGGGCGCGGCTCTTTCGCTCTCTCTCTCTCTCTCTCTCTTGACAGCGGTGGTCATGGAGTGCGCAGCAACGCAGTTCAGAGTTTCGGGCTCGCAGAGCGGCTGCGGCGTGCCTGGCGAACCTGCAGCAACACGGAAACATCAGCAAGCTAATACAGAGGCAGCGAGGGCTCGCGCAGCTACAGTGAAATGACAGCGCTGGCAGTGTACGGCCAATTCACGGTTAATGATCCACAGCAGCTTCGCCCACTCGTCATCATTCACTTGGTGGATATGCAGTGATTCTTTTTCTTTCTCTATGCTGCGCACGCCTCGAGAATCTCGACGCGCCGAAGATGTAGACAGCGTGCCATTGCTTGGTGTGCGATATCGCACTGAGGGGCGTGACGCCTTCGCGGCTTGCTTCCCGTTTGTGTGCGCTAACTTTCTCGGCTGTCGCCGGCGTTTCCAGGGTTAGCGAAGCCAATCACGTTCGGCAATAGCGACGTCAACACCTATGAGGAGCAAGCCTGTTAAGCCAAACGTAAGCGTTCGCACTGTAAGACCGTCGACACAGACGAGGTTCTAGTCAAGAAAATCTATCGTGTTCGGGAATACAGACTATGCGGGTAACACCATTCGAGACGCGACTCAAGGAAGACAAGCGCAAGCATCTTCAACGTGACCCACGTCTCGTGTCATTGCGTTTCAGGCAAACGTTTACTCGAGTAAACACGACACCGAGTTTCCCTTCAAACATTTCTTGCAGCACCCGCGTTGCACGTTTCAACCGGGTCAACGCCGTGTGCACCACTGGTGCTCCGCATCCCATCAGGATTGCCTTCGGGGAGATCGCTTATAGTTTCAGGGGCGAAGCTTCTTAAGCCATGGGTGAGTTGTGCGTCACCAATGTTTGTATGTGAAAGTAGTAGTCGTCGTACTAGAAGGTAGCCTTTTCTCCTTTAGTGCTCGGATTGTCCGCTGCATGGCGGCACTTGTATATGATGAATGTATGATGGCAATTCGGAGTGTTCACTAGATGGACGGACAGACGCATGAACAGAAAAGCAGGCGCGCGTACGGACGAACGGACAGACAGACAGACAGACACAGACAGACAGACAGACAAACAGACAGACAAACAGACAGACAGACAGACAGACAGGCAGACAGACAGACAGACAGACAGACAGACAGACAGACAGATCAACAGACGCATGGAGCGAAAGACGGACAAACGCTAGGACGGACACATGAATGGACGCTCGGAGGGTCACAAGAACGAACGTATGGAAGCAAGAACGAGCGGACGGGCGGAAGCAGAGACGGACTGATGGATTCTTCACCCCAATTATCATTATTTATTTTGGGGATACGCAGTCATTTTTTATCGTTTTACCGAGCAATATGAGCGACTAAGCTGCCTTCATTTCGTTTGCGTTCCTGCTTTGCCGGTGAGCCCAGACAACGCTTTGCGTAAAATTGGTGCATCGTTCATTAAAGCAGTTTCAGCAGTGCAACGCTCTGTATAGTTATGCGGATACAAGATTCAATCCAGCCTCTTCAAACGATCGCGTGTATAGCGATTCATCGCACAGAACCGGGCAGCCCTGTAAAATGAATGCCGAAACGACACAACATTGCTTGCGTGCATGATCTGGCATGGGCATGACATGTCCATGTAGCCTTTCGTTGATGTGTTTGTGTCCTGTGATCTTCGGGCTGTGACTTTCTCTGATGCCCAAGTGCGCAGGTAAGTAATTTCGCTTGCGAAGTCCACACTAGGTGAGTGACACTTCTACGCATCATGTTTCTGCAGCTCGTAATGAACGAATGAAAAGAATTCTTCTGGTACGAAACATCTATTTGGCAGGCAACATTTTACAGAGTCTAGCTGAAATGTCTGTTGTGATTTGACTCAAGCGCTCTTAAGGTAGCAAATGAAAAATGAAACAAACCACATTGACATCTCATTTCTATCTTTTTTATATGGGTGAAGCTCCTGAAGCCGTTGGTCTGTCTCTCCTATCTAGGGGTGCGTGACCACCTAATTGGATGATTCAGTCAGCAGGTGTAGACGGATGGAAGAACATACAGATATACTTGCGGACGGATGGACCAGGCAGACAGACGGACATACAGATGTATAGACAGAAGGACGCACGATTCACGATTTACCGATAAACCCTCGAAATCTTCGACCCACACATAATAATTCACTCTGTTGATATTGTGGTTTTTGTTTCACCTACACTCTACTTTCTCTTGATGGCACTCCATGGTTTCGCATTCGTTCGACAGCGTAATCTGGCTGCAAAAAAGCACCCCCTGTTCCCTTTTTGTGCGAGCAGATCCGGGGACGACGCCGAGCTGACGATGCGATCGCACATAAATACATGTGTAGGGGTTGATAAGTCCTTGCATTGGCTAAGGGGCCTTGTGCCCTTGACAATTCTGCCGGGAACTTTTGAGATGCAGTACAGGTTGCACCTCATAGAGTTGCTAAAGCCTAATTTTGCTCGGCATCATGAATGGCGGTCTGCAACTTTACATGGAAGGAGAATGTGAGGTTAAAAAATTGGCAGATCCCAAGTACAGTGGCAATCAATGATATGTGAAGCACGAATGAGAAAAGTTGACGTGTCGCTTTAAAATCAGCAGAAAGTTACGAGGTTGGGGTAAATCATGCCGTACATGACTTCCGTGTCATCATTATTATGTTTGGATGTGTTGTTTACCTTCGTCATCTACTCACGTCAAACGATACCAATTTTAGTATATGTTGAGCTAGCTAAATGGCCGTGGGCACGCTATGAGTGTGGTAGGTTGTCATGTTCTTACATGATACGCGTGTAAGGAATATCATGTTTGCACCAGTCATATATTTCGTCATCCAGTGACATCACGTAACACCACATTTGGTATATGTGCAGCTAGAAAATGGCCACGAGCGTGTCATGAAGGGCCAAATATACTTCAATGTAGCTATGACGTGCGCGCACGCTGGGCACAGCGGCGGTATACGTTAGCAAAACTCGAGCACTCTATAGTCTGTCATCAGGCGCGACCAGCGTCCGTCGGCGCGGCTCGACGTCAACCGGTGCGAAATGCGACATGCTTCATTTATCGCCGACGCATTGCTCAGACAACTCTGCGTCTCCCTCTTTTCGCGACGGAGCGATGCCGGACACGCTGAAACGCGCATGCGTCCAAGCAACGCAGCGCGGCGCGCGCCTGCGAGTATAAGGCAGGACCGGTGCCTGGTGTGGCAACGCCTGCCTTACACGGCTTAGTAAACGCCGGCGAGCACAGGCATCACGTCCCGTCAAAATGCATGGCCGCTTTGACTGTGGCATGTAGTCATGTTCTTACATGACACGCATCTCACGATTATCACGTTTACACCAGTCACATACCTTCGGCATTCATTGGCGTCACGTAACGAACATATGTGAAGCTGTCGAAATCGCTGCGAGTGCATCATCTGCGTGGCATGAAGGCAAGTTGTTACATGACACGCATTCAGTGATGTTCATTTTTAGGATGTCTTATTTACTTATTTCGTCTGTTTGCGTCGTGTATTACCGAGTTTGGTACATGTGTTGCTAGCGAAATGGCCGCGAGCGCATCATAAGCGTAGCATGTAGTCATGTTGTTACATGACACGCATCTCATGTTTATCATAATTTCACCAGTATAATACCTTCGTCATTCATTCACATCCCGTAATACCAAATTTCGTATAAGTGAAGCTAGTGAAACATCCGCCAGTGTTTCATGAGCGTGGCATGTAGTCATGTTGTTACATGTCACGAATTTTATGATTACCATGTTTGCACCAGTCATATACCTTCGTCATCCATTCACCTATTGTAATACCAAATTTGGTATATGTGATGCTAGCAAAACGACCGCGAGCGTGTCATGAGCGTGGCATGTAGTCATGTTGTTACATGACACCTATGTAATTATTTTAATATTATGATCTGTCGCTCGTGTTCGCCATGCAATCATGCCATACCTAATCATTTTTGCAACATGCCGTGTGAACGAAACTACCACAAGAGCTTCAGGAACTTGAAATGTAAATCATGACATACATTTCATGATTTTTATGTTATGACCAGTCAAATATGTTCTTCATATAAGTCATGTTATACTGTACCAAGTTTGGTATGATACCACAATTGAAGCGGCCAGGAGAGCTAAAAGTCGTAGGCGGCTAGAGATAGATAGATAGATAGATATATAGATAGATAGATAGATAGATAGATAGATAGATAGATAGATAGATAGATAGATAGATAGATAGATAGATAGATAGATAGATAGATAGATGAACATTTTTATGCACTTATAGATGCTTAGGCACGAACGTCAAACATAGGCACCATGAAACACTCTATGAAAGCCCTTTTTTAACGCCAATTCTTGGTGGTATTTCAAACTGGCACAATGGGAACGCAAGGAAGAAAATAAGCGTTTGTCTATAATCCTGCCTTTAATCCTAACATGTATGTTGCGTAGAGTTCTAACTTTCATTTTTCCTTCATTATTTCTGTTTAGCCATATTGGAGCCAGCCTAAGTTCCCAAAGACGACATATGGGTGCTTTCAACTGGTGATTGTTGGTTGTTTCCCTTCATGAGAAATACTTGATAAATGCGTCGTAAGACGCATCGAAACATCATCTACAAGCAAGTCGTTGACCGCGATGTTTATCAATTTCATCGTCATCAGTGTCATCGTCATCGTCTTGGGCACAGTGTATATACTTTTCATAGACTGTGGCGTGATAGCAAAAAAAGAGTGTGTGGTGATGATGATGATGATGATGGTCCTTGTTACTCCTAAGCACACCCACAAAAGGGGATCGGCCAATAACCAGGCGGCAGGATCTTAAGTAAAAGGCTTATGATTTTTCAAACACAAAGTATTTTGGACTAAAAATATTATATGGAAATAAAAGACGAAAATCGAAGACAAAGTATTTCTTAGCAGGGACTGATGCAGGCTATCAGATGCGATTTGAGACAGAGGTAATGGTGGGTCTAAAACGAATAGAGAGTACGGTTATTAACATGCTTGTTCTAAGCATGCTTGTTCTTCGCAACCACCAGCATCATCGTCATCATCAGCGGTGGCTAGGGCGCATAACTCCAGTGGGCCATTCTCGATTATAAAAAGCTTTGCCCTAAAACATATTTGCAAATTTTTGCTACAAAAAACGCCGCTTCGATCCGTGGTGGAAGGATGGAACAATGAGTGAAAATAGTGTTCAGCCTAGTTGCCCAAGTTTCTGCAATGCTCAGTGTTTGCTATTTGAATTAGGCGTATTCAGGCCTAGCTATCCCTCTCCAGTTTTTGTATGCTCTGCATACTACGCATGTGTCATGTCTTTATAGCGCGAACATTTGACCAGACTATCTCTTACGGGAGGTAATTCTTCGTTACGTGACTAGCTGTTGCGGGATACTGGCAGAAGCGCATCACTTGATCAGTTTTTACGTGAGTTTAGTCAACTGACTAGGTCTTTCATTCTGAAACGAACATTCTTTCTTTCTGCGCCGAACGTTCAAGAAAGCAAGTCACGAGAAATGGCGCAAGCTGACTAGCTGATTCCTATTATGGCGCCAGTATACATAAAATAAGGAGGGCAAAAGATAAAACATCAGGAGAGGACAATCAACATCAATTTTGGTTACAATGCCGACTATTTATTTTAATAATAAACATTAAATATTGTAGACATTTATTATGCACTTCATCCTCAACTGGACAGCATTCAATCATCATCACCTGTTCTCGCTGACAGTCATCATTGTCTTTGTACTTGCGCTTCATCTTCGGCTCCATAGCGCTTGTTAGCTCCCGATTTCACAACGAATAAACCTCGTTACAACCGAGTCGTTTTAAGATGTACTCCAATGATACAGCCGTCCTATCGTGTTAGTGTCAATTGTGGTTATTCGCCATCCACTGAAGCTGATTTATGCAGATGTGTTCGTCCTGTTTATCATCCTCGCGAGCACCAGTGCTTCATATAGGTTTACTGCTTCTGCAGTTGATAATATCCATGTTTCTGTTAGCATTGCTACACTGCTGTAAAGACCTTGTTATATAAAAAATATGCAGCTGCTTAACGCGGGCTTGTGCGTACATTTGCGCTCGATTTTATTGTCATATTATAAAGTTTCACACGATGGGAGAATCACAACAGTCACTTTCATTCCGCATGCTTGGCATAACGTCTATTATCGAAGTACATGGGATATGGCGAATTTCATTTATGCTCTAGTGAGTACCTTGGAAGTTTACTTGTATTTCAAGCCCCAGGAAACTTTACAACAAATTATAGAAATGCTGGTCTTCTAGTTTTTGCTTTGACTGCGCTGTGCTGTACAAACCCCAGGGTGTTATTTGTCTATCGTCTAAAAACATTGTCTGCTTTTTGTTTGTGGCCATTATAATAAGAACGATTGCTGTTAAAAAGATACAGTGATGTTTACTTTACCAAAATGAATTAGATAACAAATTCTTCGTATCCATGCAAAGCTGTTTGCGATGTCCGAGATCCGCCTTGTGCTTTCGAAATCATCAGCTCTCACCCTGCATGATCAATGTCGCTGAAAGAGACGTGACTTTTATTAGAGAGAGCAAACTGCTATTCATTCTGTATAATCTTGCCAGTTACCAAAGGCATCATGGTATCGTTAAAATATTACTTTGTAAAAGGCACACAAAGGCTTATTCTTAAACGTATTTCATATATTTCTCTCTACTCACTATAAACGAAACTACAAACGCTAAACAGATATTCTATGACGATACACGGCTAACACCATTGGGGAAGGTATCAGTACCAGAAGCTGAAATAAGGACGACCAGAATAGCACGCAAATCTAACAAAGTGAATATAGTGTTATCACATGAATAGAAACCTACTGAATACGAAAACATTAGTGTGTTTTGGAAATAATAACTGCTAATGTAAATTTTAACACCCTGCTCTGGACGGAAAAGCGCGCCTTGGTTATATTCGAGACATATTGAAACACGTTTTTTGGCATACCTATTAAAAACATCTTAAATATAATTCATTGGTCTTAAGTATTTTGTTTACATGAAATAAGCAGCTAGGTGAATGGCTGTGAAAGTAATCTTACTAATAAAGTGTGGGCAATGAGCTAACGGAAGCGTTGTACTCATAACGATGTATACGAGCGTTATTCGTATCTCGATAGCACACAAGGTTGCCGAACCTGGTAGCGCATCAAGAGAAGAAGACTTAGTTCTTAATCCTTATTGTAGCCTATTTATTAAACGGTATTTCCATTCCAAGTCATCCAAAGTTTTTATCTATTATTATTATGACTGAAAAATTTCCCCAACAAAAGAGCGAGTGACCTTCAAAGACTGTATGGCCATTGTGACGAAGCGATGTACGTGAATGCCGCGTGATACCCAGAGGGAAGGTGTGCTCACGTTATAGTCGTTGTGAATAACACAGGCTAAAGCCTCGCGAACGCCACGGTGCGTAAGGAACACATAAAGTAGCCTAAGAGGCGGCGATCGCTCTTGCACTGGTGGTAGCACCGGAGACTGCGGTCGTGATCAGCGACTCGCAAGCTGCCGTCCGTGGCTTCGCGCGCGGTCGCGTCTCATGTCTTGCGACCCGGATACTACAATCAAGTAATGGCAACAAGGACGGCGGCGAGCTTCGAGGAGCGATGGCCTCGGCGTCGTCGTCCTCGTATCTCAAAACTGAAAATCCGCATGTCTTCCTTCAGTGGACCCCAGCTCACACCAGTGTCCCGCTCGCAGGTAACCAGGCGGCCCACACCACAGCTCGAGATCTCTCACCAAGCCGCGGCCAATTCGCTGGCCGGCTTCATTTCAGAAAACGCGGCAACTGTACTATCCACACAACAGCAACAACTGGAATGGTCGTGGGGTGATCGACTGATCACATTCAACGACATTATGAAACAATACAGCCTAAACAGACGCAAATACCCACAACCACGCAACCAATTGCACAAAAGACAGGCCGTAACTCTGTGGTTACTGCACACAAAAACGTACCCCAGCCCGGCGATCCTACGTCTGCGTTATACTCCCCTATACCCGACAGACGCGCGTGCGGGGAAAGGGTCACACTGCGGCACATGCTTCGGGAGTGTGCTAGAAAAGTTAACGTCACTGCTGCCGCTCCCTTCGCGACGCATTTAAGGCAGGGATGAGCCCCGAGGCCAATCGCTGCTGCCACCAATCGCTGCTGCCACGCGCGAGGGTAGGGCCGGACTTTGCTGCGGCTGCGCTCACTGATGCCGATCGGCAGCGTCAGCGCTAAGAGGCGGCACTCACCAGCGACGAGCTGGCCGCCCAGCTTTGGGCCGTCCGGAAAGCTGAAGAGAACTCCCGTGTCCAAGGACTTCGAGCGGTCACCTGAGGCACCACCATCATAATCAATGGAGAGTGGGAAGGGACAGGGGTTAATCCCCTCTTCCCCCACCTCGCCCCGGTAAAACTGCCAGACGTTGAATAAAGTTTGTTCATTCTTTCATGTTTCTTGATGTTCGAAACTCGCCCTGTTCGTTCACTTATGTTTCCACTAATTGTCTTGCCAATTTGTAAGTGTAGTTTTGCGGTGACTGAGCTAGAAGGCGTCTAACAATTTAAAAAAAGTTTTTGCACTGCATTTAATAGAATGGTGATAGTGGAAACATAATGAAGTGATCTAACTGTAAAAACAATGACTTACTTGTGTATAATAATTCTTCAAGGACTTTTCACTCAAGCTACAAGGAATATTGCTGCCAAACTGTGACTTTTTTTGAAACATGGGCAGCTCAATGAACACAAATAAAATATGTGCTGGTAATCTGTTTTGCATGCTGTAACTTAAAAATAATTTAGGCAATAGAGGTAAAGCAGGCTCTTTGAAAAAAAATGCGTATCGCACTCTTTTAGGTAAGCTCTGTATTCAGTCGAAAAACTTGCCTTTGTGAGCGCAATAAAAATATACACATTGTCTATCTTGAAAGCCTAATGTATCCGCAAAAACTAGGTAAACTGACCTGAGGGTATTTTTTTAACCTAAAAATATTTTTTCCGGAAATTCTCCACTTTTTCCAGTTTATCTTCTACGCAACTCAAGTGGTACGACGCACTCGCAAGAACAATCTTTTGCAGAAGCCTACTGACCTGGTAGGGGATTGCAAGTTCGTAGTTCTCCATAGAGCAATCTAAAGGAAATGGGCTTGTCATATACGTTTCATTGTCAAGGCCAGTGCAATACAAAAAATGGGGTCAACGTGATTACTTCCAGATAAGCCATCCAGTCTTGGACCATTTATTGCCACAAGTGATACTTTTCTGGGAAGTTCTCCAATTGCAGGGTAGCAAACCGGATGTGCATCTGGTTAACCTCCCTGCCTTTCCCTGCATCTTTATCTCTCTCTCTCCAAATGCAGGAGGCATGTTTTATAGACTTATTAATATAATTATTCGTATTCAGAGCATATGTATTATAGCATGCTAGTATGATATGCTTACTACCACAGTAGACTGATAAATGCTATCGTAATACAAATGCTTCAATTTTTCCCTGCTTTAGGAGAGCAGCCTGCTCCTAGGTACCCAAAGCCTGTCGAATGACAATGCAAGAAAAAAATCAGTTCCTATTATGAACTGGTAGCCGAGACGACAGTCCTATTTATGTTGTGCGTAAAGCATTGTTGTAGAGTATGCTTTTTAGTGGCTTCATGGCTCATCTGGGAATCATTACCAGTGGCGTAGTCAGAAAGGAAGGAGAAGCTGCTTAACTCTGGCCCCCAGCCCTCACAGTCTAGGTATTTTCCAGCTGTGCGTGTGCACATGTACACGCACACATAAAAAACACACTTATGAGCGTGCATGAAATATGACTAAAATTGCCTTCCCCTCCGGAAAAATAATTTACTATGCTACTGGTCTCCACACTCTGGCCACATTCATTGTAGCGCACTTTGGTTCACAATAGAACGTAAATGATAACCCCCTTCCTTTTTCGGTTGCCCGATAGATAGCACCAAGTTCGCCACCCGCATACCAGGCCGGTGGATTTCTGGGAAGATTGCCCTTGCGAGTGCATCCTACCAGTTGACTTACGTAGGCAAAAAAACTAGCGACAATACGAAAAACAATGAAATGGTTTCTTACTTTCCACTACATTTAGCTAATTTATGGGGCTTTCAAAGAGATATTGTGCATAATTTTAGTCTTAACACCAAGGCAAGTTTTTTTGACGCTGGATACAGATCCATTAAAAATCTTAACTCCTTTTTTCAGACTGTCTGTTAAAACTCCAGCGCCTAAGCTATATTTCTTTGTAGGATGTACAACAGACCACCAGCACATACATTATTTGGGTCCTCAGAACTTGCCATGTTTCCAAACAAAACTCCAAATTCGGCAATTTTATTCAATATTGATCAAGCGAAACAAACTTGAAAAGTGATATACTCATGTGAGTCATAACTTTTACAGTTAAAACATTTAAATAAGTTCCCGCAAATACCATCTTATTGAGTGCATTGTGAAAATGTCTTTTGAAAAAAAAGTTGTTGTCTGACGCCCTCTAGTTTAGACGGTGCCAAACTGACTTTTATAACTAGGCAAGAACATATTTGGCAACGAAAATACCGAGCAGAGTGAGTTCCAAACTTCGAAAAACGTGTGCAAATTTCTTCGATCATATTGCTGATGCTCAGAACACGCTGAAATATTTGGCATAGAGTGACCCTAAAATAGAAAGAATCATTTGCTTACCATTTATTTGTAGTGGTATGTCGGAGTGTTCATTGTAGTACATGACTTTAATTTAGATTCCTGCCTGGTATGTCTAGGCGATGTATTGCTGCCTGTCTAACTAGGCGCCGACCTCCTGGACCTACAACATTTCCTCGAAGTGGCCTCTGCCATGGCATGTTATTGCGATGCCAGTTCACAATTTGTTGTGCATTTATGTTTGCTGGAAATCTTCTTGTGGGATAAGGCGCAAAACTTGGAAGTGCGAGAGCAACTGAAGGCCCGCTCTTAGGTGTTAAAAAAACAAGAAGCGTGAACGTGGCCAAGCAAAAGATTACGTCCAACGAAGAGTTCGATCTCATAATATTCTTTACACGAAATTCACCATACACTTCAACACTTGACTGAATACTGAAATAGTGTTGCTTTGCGATCCTAAATTATGAAGGTTTACCTCCTAGTCATCGTTAATTGCGCACATTGTCATTCTACTCAGATGGTTCAAGCGTCATCAATCTTGGCTTCAGCGCCATCGGTCATGGCTTGAACAAAGTGTGCCTAATGCGTTACAAGTTATAACGATCACCACGCGTCCACTATAGATCAAAATTATGCAATAATATGGCTAGCGATCAATTTGCGTAATTGAAAAAAATTGTACAGGTAGATGCCAAGTAGAAACAAATTCGTTACACTTAGCGCACCTCTGTAAGCACTACTATATATGTTGCTGACATTAGAACAGTGAAAGACAATAGAGCAGCTGGACCGGGATCGGGTGTTCTCTCTATGTAGGCATTACAATATATATATAAGGGAAAGAAGTGTATACCGAAGGGTTCGTTTTTACGAGAACACAATATTAATGAGATATAACAGACAGTAATGCCAAGGAATGTACAGGGGAAGTTATTAAAACCATGGAATGTAAATAAGAAAAAAGAAAAGTGGATGAAAAAATTACCAACAGTGAGCAGGAATCGAACCTACGACCTTCGAATTACGCGTTCGATGCTCTAACCACTGAGCTATCACAGCGGCCCTCCCTCCATCCACTTTTTTGGTTTTATCTGTGAATTTAGAAGTAGGAGTGACAGTCAGCGCCATCTATAAGCCAAACGACGAGTGTGAAAACGCTCTTATGCGCATGTTTGGCGTCAAGTAGCACATGAACTCATTATGAGCGGGCAGCTGATTAATTTTCCCTTTTATACAACCTAAACACACCAAGTCTGCCAGTACGAGACCCTCGTTCAATGAAATAAGGGAAAGAAATGTATACCTATGGGCTCGTTTTTCCGTGTTTTAACACAATATTAATGAGATATAACAGACAGTAATGCCAAGGAATGTACAGGGGAAGTTATTAAAACCAATGGAATGTAATTAAGAAGAAAGAAAAGTGGATGAAAAAATTACCAACTGTGAGCAGGAATCGAACCTACGACCTTCCAATTACGCGTTCGATGCTCTAACCACTGCGTTATCACAGCAGCCCTCCCTCCATCCACTTTTTTTGGGTTTATCTGTGAATTTAGAAGCAGGAGTGACAGTCAGCGCCATCTATAAGCCAAACGACGAGTGTGAAAACACTCTTATGCGCATGTTTGGCGTCACGTAGCACGTGAACTTATTATGAACGGGCAGCTGATTAATTGTCCCTCTTATACAACCTAAACACACCAAGTCTGCCAGTACGAGACCCTCGTTCAATGAAATAAGGGAAAGAAGTGTACACCTAAGGGCTCGTTTTTTCGTGTTTCAACACAATATTAATGAGATATAACAGACAGTAATGCCATGGAATGTACTGGGGAAGTTATTAAAACCAATGGAATGTAAATAAGAAGAAAGAAAAGTGGATGAAAAAATTACCAACTGTGAGCAGGAATCGAACCTACGACCTTCGAATTACGCCATAAATAATATATATATATATATATATATATATATATATATATATATATATATATATATATATATATATATTATATATATATATATATATATATATATATATATATATATAGAGACAATAATGCCAAGGAAGGTATAGGGGAAGTTATTCGGCCAATTGTAATGTAAATGAGAAGAAAGAAAAGTGGGTGAAAAGATAACTTGCCGTCGGCAGGATCCGAACCTGCGACCTTCGAATAACACTCCCACGTTTAAACCGACATAGATACCCAATAAAGTGGCTTGGGGGAAGGCTGTCGTGGTAGCTCAAGTGGTAGAGCATCGAACGCGTTATTTGAAGGTGTCTGTTAGATCTCGTTAATATTGTGTAAAACACGAAAAACGAGCCCTTAAGTATACACTTGTTTCCTTTATTCATTAACGTTCTCGTACTGGCAGATTTGGTGCCTTTAGGTTGTATACGAGGGACTGTTGGTCAGCAGCCAGTTAGTAATAAGTTCACGTGCTACGTGACGCCAAACAGGCTCATAAAGAGTGTGTCACACTCTCCGCCATGGCTACTAGTGGCGCTGACTGAAACTCCCACGTTTAAATTGACATAGATACCCAATGAAGTGGCGGAGGGGAAGGCCGTAGTGGTAGAACATCGAACGCGTTATTCGAAGGTCGCAGGTTCGAATCCTGCCCACTGCAAGTTATCTTTTCACCCACTTTTCTTTCTTCCCATTTACATTACAATTGGCCTAATAACTTCCCCTATACCTTCTTTGGCATTTGTGTCTGTTAGATCTCGTTAATATTGTGTAAACACGACAAACGAGCCCTTAAATATATACTTGTTTCCGTTATATATATGATATATATATATATATATATATATATATATATATAATATATATATATATACATATATATATATATATATGCAATTCCGAGAAAGATATATAACGCTCAATCCAGTGGCAGCTGCTCTGTTCTCTTTCACCTGTTCTCAAGTCAGCAATCCTTGAAGCCTCACTGCACACAGGCGGGAGTTCATCGTCGGATTCCATTGCACCAAAAGACATAGGCTCTGCATGAAGGGGTTTGATTAAGCTGATTTCAGACTTCTCGTGGACATTGGTGTCTTTTGAAACGTCTTCTCTGAGCAAGTCTTTACGGATCTTACCTTCGGTCGATAAATGCGCCACATGCAGACCCACGTTCGTCTGGTCAGACAAGATGATGATCGAAACCTTCGAGAAGCACCTGCTGGGTGATGCGACGTCCAAGGGAACGTAGGCTTGTCCATCTAAGTGTTCAAGTGATGGCTAAGATGGGTACAGCTTTCCTAATTGGTATATATGCAATAAGTTCTCAGCAAAGCTGTAGTCCGCTGTCGTTAACAGGCTCAGCTGTGCAGCGCTATGCATGCAAGCTGGAGCATACAGTTGCAGCCTCGAGGGGGAGGGGGGCTAGCTGAGCTCCGTCCTCGGCAAGATTGAGCTGCACTCACTGAAGTCCCAGGCAACCCGGCTAAAAGTGGCAATCAGGGCTGCACTTCATTCTGTCCAGGGCTCCTTTCTGACCCCTTAGTACCAGAACTATGAGTCTCCCGATGGCAGTCCACAGCCACACTCCACTTCTGCTCGGTACACGCATTGCGAAGTGCGAGAGCGTTCACGGTTGCCACCCAGTCATCAGCGTCATTATCAAAACTGTAGTAGTCTCGGTGGCAAGGTTGGTTTCACGAAGAGAGGGGAGTTTACGGGAGCAAAGTCCCAGGTTCGTAAGGTGAGTCCCCGCACCTCCACCAAATATTACTTTATTTATTCATGTACAAGCGTACTGGAAGGCCGAGGAACCAACGTTGTAGCTTGCTCTCCTGGCTGTTTTGTCGTCGTCTGGCATTTTTCACTACAAAATAAATATGTGCCAAAATTTGTTTAGCGTTACGTGACTGGCAGCTGGACATATGTGACAGGTAGTAATACGAAATTCTTGATATGAATTTTATAAACACCACGACTTATATGCTACATTAATGGTGAGGTCATGACCATTTTGCTATACATTGTAACGCAAAACTGGTAAGTGCGTTGAGGCTCTATGACCAGCAAATATATGACGTGGGAACATAAAAGCAATGGTAGAAATATCGTGTGCCTAATTAAAGGTTACTCCAAGAACACGGACTAATTAAATGAGCACACGTGCACCGCGGTAACCATCAATTCAAACTTACTTTAGAGAACACGCCCGCATATGTCTGTAATCGTTAAACTAAACACCAGATGTAAAGAATAGAAAACATGCAACGAGGTAGTATTCACGGTCTCACGGCTAGCACTTCACCGATTCATTTGGTAGGATATGTCACCTGGATTACGTCACCTGGAGAAAATGAAATTATTATTGATTTTAAGGGTGGTTGGTGCCTTCACCAATAGCTTTATCATTGTTTATAGGTATTAGCGCATTTCCTTATTGTTTCTCCAAAAACATCGGTCAATATAAATGTTGAGATAGACAGCTTGATCATTATAAACACTGTTAAACTAAAAGATTTATTGCTGGCATAGTTATTTCGGTTAGTTTCGAGAACTCCAAACAAAAATCACTCTACTCTCACGATTCTCGAAGTGCTTTCACTAAAATGACCTTCCGGCTTCTTGAAGCAACCATTTTAAAGAGAAACCTGTTTCAAGGAAAACCTCTAGGCTGGCGTGTGACAGAAAAAGCGGTCACAACGATGACGATGACGTTTCCCGGCAGAATGGCACTACCCACCATGGCGGATCGGCCAGGAGGCCTGCGGCAGTAAATTTCTGAAACAAATTAGTGTAAAGTAACATGTAATAATAAAGACAAAAAAAGAGTGGGAAGGTATGCGAAAAAAGATAATCTAAATGGAGACGAAAATATTCAACATAATTTTGGTGTTTTTTAATACAATGCTAAATAAAGTAAATATATAAACTAATAATTGGTGTAATTAAGGTGAAAGGATATATGAACCATATTGTTAGATGTCCTCATACATTCAACATGGCATTTTCTTTGATTTTTCAAATAATCTGTACAGCACCGTAAATAAACCTGTCACAGCGCCCTAGTGCCGGCGACCCCTGGGAAAGCGATGCCAATGTAGAAAGCTCAGAGACCCTTTTTAAAAAGGTGGTTTTCGAAATCGTAGCCTTAGGTTTTAATATCTTCGACACTTCAAGAAGTGTTTGACATGACCGTAGGCGTAGTGCACATGTGAGTGAAATACAACAACTGTTAAGTAATGTATGAGTTGTGAACACACAGCTTCGCGGCTACCTTATCTCCCCGACGTGGACCCTGGTCTCTCGCACACAGTCCCACCGACTGCTGCCCACGTGACTACGTGACGCTGTACACTTGGTGCCTTCTTGTAGCGCCCACGACAGTGTTCGATCGTTTGTGCTTCATTACAAAAGATACGTTGGGTGTATGAATGAACCCAGGCCAGTGTAAGTAGAAATTCGATGAAAGTATTCTGCATCGACCTGTGACGTCACAGGTCGAGCCTAATTTGTACTTTAACCATTCACCTACTTGTCACCACTAGTTGTACAAGTTGCAGATAGGCTTGCTGGTACGTCTCGTGGAACTTCTACCAGTCGTGTTTACGATGTACGAGCGAGGCGTGTGAGTCGGCCCGGTGGTAGTCCCTGTTGTTGGAGTAGCTGACAAAATGCGGACAGCTTTATATGGTTGAATAGGATCTCTTGGAAAAGCCCTGTGTCTCCGGTTATACTGTCGACCCTGGTTGACCTTGTAGGCTTTCTTAGTTTTCTTAATTTTACCATGCTCCACCGTGTCCTCAGCCTGTGTGATGCGGGCAAGTTGGTTCGTAGGCGCCTCCTCATGAGGAGTTCTGCTGGTGTAAAATCTTTTCTCCCCTGGAGTGTCTCTGTGCGCGTGCAGAGCCTTGTGGACGTTTCGCGATTTTATGATCAGCTCTGAGGGAAGTAGGGGCTGCTGGTTATGTGGCTTCATCCCCACTGTTTGACGAACGCCCTGTACTGTGCCGAAGCAAACTTAGGGATTTTGTCCGATCTTGTGATAGCTGGGGCCCCAAGCAGCGTGAATATCTGGCACAGTGCTTGTGTTCGGTTCTCTGTGGTGCTACGCTTCAACTTGAGTTCAATAAAGCGAGAGTAGTACTATTATTACGACATAGATAACTCCGTTTATGCTGAAGAGATCAATTCTTATCGCTTCCTAGGGGCGTTTGGAAAGTGAATAGTGTATCATGGGCTTGACGTGTGGTTTGCGGTGTTGTTGGCAGACAGCACATCTTGACACATAACTTTGGATGTGCTTGTTTATTCCTGGCCACCACACGGATTAAGTGGCTCGAGCCCTACATCTCCCGACGTGCTTAAAACCAGCATGCGAGCGTTCTAGCACATCACTTTGACTGCTTGGTGGAATGACAATGCGGCTTCCTTTGAGTAACAGGCCATCTACTTATGTCATTTCATCGACGAATTCTGAATATCTCTGCACGTCCAGAGGTAGTGCCGCTTCCTTGGGCCATGACGTCGTGCACTAGTCGCTGAGGTTTGCTAGAACGGGATCGTGATCTTTAGTTGACTTTATATTTGCAAGCATATCGTGAGAAGAAGGCAGAAGTTCCATAGTGAGAATTTCGTGTTCGCCAGTGGTCCTGCTGATACTTTTTAAGCACCTGTTGTCGGTTTTTCTTCTGCGGTTTTCTTAAAAGCACGTCGGGTGTGTGCATTTTCTTGCTCGGGATGTGGGCATTGGTGAAATTGAACTCGAGGAGTCTCATACGGAACCGTAGCAGGTGAGGACTAAGTTCGTCCAGGCGGCTTGATGAAAACAATGGCACTTGTGGCTTGTGATCGGCTTCCACATTAACTGGAAACCAAGCAAATAGGAGCGGAAATGCTCACAGGCCTATGTTACTGCCACTGCGTCTTTCTGTGTTGGCGCATATGGCGTCTTCGTGTTAGAGAGGGACCTTGAGGTTTAGCCAACTGGAAGTCTCCGACCATCTGTATAAGAAGTGCTCCGAGACCGTACGACGATGCATCTGCCGGCACAGTATGATAACTACAAGGGTAACAGTGAGTGAGCACTGGAGCTATAGTCAGTTTTCTTCATGGCGTTAAAGCTTACTTGCTGAGGCTTGCCTCAGAACCATTCAGCGCTGCTGTGAAGCAGGTGACGTAAAGTTTTGTGCGCAGCGAGAGCCCCGGAAAAAACTTGGCCAAATGGTTGGCCGTTCCGAAAAAAGATCTCACTTCTGCTACACCGGTTGGCTCTGCTAGGTGACACAGTGCGTTGACCTTTTAAGGGTCGGCACTGATACCGTTAGCTGACATGATGTGTCCCAGAAACGTCAATGACTGCTGGTGTAGCATACATTTTTCTACATTCGAGGTCGTGTCAGCTTCTTTCTTGCAGGCGCTGCAGTACTTTGTGCAGTCTTGCGTCATGTTCTTCCCTTGAGGAGCCGAACACTCTAATGGCGTCTTGTACACACACTTGGGCCTCAAGCCTTCTAGAACTCTTAGAATTTCTTTTTCGAAAACTTTGAGTGCTGCGGAAATTCCAAAGGGCAATCGGAGAAACTGAAATGGGCCGAATGGAATTAGGAAAGAAGTGTACTTCTCAGATTCTGGTGCTAGCGAAGCTTGTCAATCACTAGCTCTTGCATCGAGCTTGCTGAACCATGTAGCTCTGGGTAGTCTGGCCAAAGATTCGTCGACTGTGGCCTTTGCGACTCGTTTGTTTAACCCTCCAGAGTCGACGCAGATTCGAAGCTCACCTCCTCTCTTTTTGGCGACTATTATAGGTGCGCACCACTCTGTGGCCTCGTCGACCGTTTCGATGACAAGTTTCTCCAATCTATCTAACTCACGCTTGACGCTGGGCAGCAAGGGCAAGGGTGGTCGCCGTGCATACATAATAGCACTGGGCTTGGCATTGGGGAGTAATGTCATTTTGTATGTTATCTTGAGAAGGCCCAGGCATGTTGTTATGTTGGAGTATTGGCTGAGAAGGTTAGCTTTGGCACTGACCTTGTTTGTTGGCACTGTGACCTCGAGGAGGCTTGGAAGAATACCCAATTTTTTTGCTTACTGGCCACCCGAGAAGTGTGTCGCGTAACTTATCAATCACGTAGACATCTTCCCGGCACTCTCGGCCATTGCAGCACAGGGTTGTCCTTTAAAGTCCTACCGTTCAGATTTTGTCCAAGCGGGTCCCAGCAATTGTTCCTTGGCCTCCTTCAGGTGGCTCGTGACTTGTTCGTTGTATAGATCTCTAAGCATAGTGGTTATATATGCACTTGTGTCTACTTTAAACTTCGTTGGCGAGCCATGTACTGTAACACCTGCCCTCCAAGGTGCAGAGTCCTGCTGGTCAGTGAGTTGACCGAAGTAGACCTCTTCTAACACGGCTTGGTGGGCACTCTCTTTCTTCTTTGTAGAGGCAGATAAGCACATGGCAGCAAAGTCGCTTTTGGTACAGGCACTGCATATTTTGCAATCAAAGGCCACATAATGGGTGATGGTGGGTGCGTTGTGGAGCTACACCACATGCACGTCGGTGTAGTTTGGTCACGCTGTGCTTCCCTAGAGAATTGATTTGGCTTTCCTTTGAAAATCCACACGTAGCGTCTATAGCTGCAGGCGGATGTTGCTGCGGCCGTAGGTCCTTTTCATGCTGCTTGATTGTTTCCGAGTTGCGTGCAGCGGTGACGGCAGCTTCTAGAGTCAGCTTGGCGTTAAATTGCAGCTTCTCGCTTAGTTGCGTGTCTGCGACACTGACGACGAGCCTAATGCGGATCAATGCTTCTTTCAGATCTCCGTACTCGCAGATTTTGGCTAGTCTGTAGAGTTCCGGTACAAACGCATTGACTGACCTATGCGCTTTTCGCTTCCAGCTGCGAAAATTTCGCCCACTCATATATCACGCTCGTGCGTGGCAAGAAATATTTTTCGAACGCTCGTGTTGCCGCGTCATAGTCGAATTTCTCAGCGTCGAAACTTTGAGCGACGCCAGGACGTCTGTTGCTTCATGGCCCATAGCGTAGGTGAGTTTGTTTACCTGGGTTTCACAGTTTTGTTTTTTCAAACTTGAGATGACACGGTATACCGTTCCCATCGTGTAAGCCACCGCTTTCACTCGTCAGGCATCCGAAAGTCAAGCTCTTTCGGCAGTTTTACGACGAACGGGTTGAGCGGCGTTGCAGGCTAAGCTGTGGTTCCTGTATGCGATGGCATGGTTATGGCGTCCTGCGAAGTTCCCTGTTACTATGCAGGTGCTCGTTAAGCGTACTTTTGCAGTGACCTGCCCTTTTCACTGCGTTGTAAATTCCACTATACCCCTGCTGCCGCCAAGTCTTGACCATAAAAAGAGTGTATATAGGAGTCAAATACAGCAACTGTTTAATAAACTACGAGTTGTGAGCACGCAGACTCGCCTGGCTACAATATCTCTTCGACATGGACCATGGTCTCTCACGCACAGTCCAGCCGATTGCTGTCCAAGTGAACACGTGACACTGCACGCTTAGCGCGCTCTCGTAGCATCCACGACAGTGTTCAATCGTTTCTGCTTCATAACAAAATATCTATTGCAGTGTAGGAACGAAGCAAGGCCGGTGTAAGTAGAAATTTAATGACAGTATTCTACATCGCAATTTCATTACTGTAACTTCCAATTCTCTTGTGTTGCGCCATTGTTATTTCACGGATACCTAAGGTGCTGGAAACATGTGTCCTTAAGTACATAAGATTTGTTGTTCTTCGTGCAGACAATATTATCTAAATTGCGTGAACGTGTTATTGCACCATTGTTTCAGAAAATTCAGGACAGGCCCTTCAACCGATTCTGCCAATAGGTGTCCGCTGCTTCATTTAACTCTAATGCAGTGTGGCCTGGTGCACAAATCAAGCAGACGTTCCCCACATGATTTCACTTATGAATAAAAATTTGTAAGGCAGCTGGACAAGTGACATGCTACTAGCGCAGTGCACACGAACAAAGAATCATTTAACACCACTCCTGAAGAAATGTGTGATGGGAGTTTACGTAGTGCAAGAATAATTCCCAATAATTTTGCGAAAAGGGAACAGCACCTTTTCTTACAGCCTGTCCATAAATATCTACAGGCAGCTGATACAAGCACACATGCGGGGTATGCACTGCACCATACATCGTATTTTTGTGAAGTAGGGAAGCAACCTCAATGTCAATATTATGCATTCAGAGCACCTGATAGATACCTGCGAAACATCTGCGAGTCAATTAGTCCATTTTTAATACTGCATGCGCCTGTTAAAAATGACGAATATGGCTGAACACGTAGTAGAGGGTGGGAATCTTGAAACCTTGTACTCCGTGCACAATTATTATGCCCCGCCGCGGTGGTCTAGTGGCTAACGTACTCGGCTGCTGACCCGCAGGTCACGGGATTGAATCCCGGCTGTGGCGGCTGCACTTCCGATAGAGGCGGAATTGTTGTAGGCCCGTGTGCTCAGATTTGGGTGCTCAAAAGCTTAACAATGCCTAGTCACCAACGGCCTAGGCGGCATTATCATGAACAATGTCTTCAAGCTCAAAACATGAACGTACGAATATAGCGCAATAATATTAGTCATTTTTTGGCTTAAATAACGGTGATGGCGTTGAGTTCTCTTCATCTTCCTTAGTCAACCAGGTGCCTGAAATAGTAGCTTGCTTTATTATTTGTAAAATATAACTAGTAAGACTATTTGCGAAATCCTCAATGTATGTTGCGCGTGGATTCTGTTGAGAATAGTTTTACAATATTTAAGAAGAATTCTTGGTAATTCGCCAAACAATAACGAGAGCATTGATCTCCTCAAAAAATTCTGAGTACAATTTTACTGGGTATTTGTTCGTGGCCACACAATTCTAAAACACCCAGAGCTAACCTTAGACGTAGATTGACAGCATACATCACCAAAACAAGTATTCACCAAGATGCTCCATCACACGTGTTTCAAGGCTGAATACCAAACTCAAGGTGTAGAGCAGTGAGGTATGCTTATAATAAAATAAATTTTCTTGTCATGATATGGAAGCCTTGTGTGTGTGCCTAACGAGACGGGTGACTAATTATCGTGCTTTATTGATTGTCTTACTCAGATTGCACAAACTGGAGAGTGGTTTCAGTGAGCTTCAAGAAGTGAAGCCCTATTTAATAGAACTCCGATTTGTAGCCTGAAATCTCTCACTATTAAGAAGTTGTGACAGTAAGTGTCAATATTGGTAACACCTTTACAAGGCATACAACGGACACGTAATGTATGACTTCAGTGACATTTGTGAATACAAGGCAGCACAATACGTCACAATTTACGCCCCCTGTAGAAGTACAAACATAATAAACTAGTTTTAAGAAACAAAAAAAACTAATACAACCACTGCAAATGTTACTGAAATAAAAAAGTAACGGCATATCTTTTAAGTGAACCATGACCAGTGGGCCAAGCAGTGGGGCCGTTAGGCGGTGCTCTGAATCACCCGTAAAATTGACAACTCACGCAAGTAAATTAGTGTCAAGTGGTGTACCGACTATTGATTCTTTATTGGTCATAATTGGTATGTTGTGTTTAGTTGTGAATTTCGTTTTCCCTTATAATAATTGTTTTGTGGTATTGATTCTAGCCTGACGTTGGAAAAAATAAAGTGTGGGGACATTTTTCTGGTGGTTGTTCACTGTTTCGAATAGTAATAACTGTATCGCAAAGCATATCAACATGTCACCTACTGCACAAGCCAGTCGCTTTGCGTGATAATTTTAATAAATTTCTTCAATGTCATCAGCATCACCTTATGGCGTATATTGGGTAGCTCACGTGCGCTGTGCCATCGTGGCCGAATGAGAACGTGTGGTTTGAAGCGCGCTTGTTCTTTACCGCCATCAGCATCATCTTCAGCGGCGCCTACGGTGCACATTATTATTAACAACGCCAATGGACAACCTTGGACTAGAAGGAGTTTTGTCCCTGAAATCCATCACCAACCGATGGTGTTTCGCTCGGGACTTATCGAGGGGAATTCGCCCATTCTACCTGCATCCCGCTCTCACGAAACACTTCATCTTTACATTTCGCAGGGAGAACTTATTGACATAAAGTTTAACAGGCTATTTGAAGTTGAGGACCAGGCCCTATGTCATGTAGTTCAACGTTTATTTAGGTGCAAGCGTTCCAGGCGCGTATCTGAGACGTTCCGCTGCCGCCAAACCTAAGCTAAGAGCAGTACGCATTAACACCATGCCATCCAGCTTCATCGAAAATCAGCATGTCCCAAACTGTGTCAGTGGGTCGCCCGCTTACGCTATAACTCTCCATGTAGAAGAGATATAAGTAATAATTGTGAACTTAACAAGAAACATATTCCTTGTATTGTTCTTTTTTCGTGGCACGGAAAGGGGCTGGTTCAAGACAGCTGCTCATGCAACACACCTTCGACCTATTTCGTCGACGGGGAAGTGGTCTCAAACATCTCGTAAGGTGAAGCAAGCTTTGATACTCTGACACCAATTCATGCACTGCCTTGCAGTCAGCCCATTTTTTTAGGCTAGTACTGAATGCGCACCCTATTTGGGCAGCTTTTATGGCAATGAACCAATGCTTCAATCAAAACGCCGGTGCTCTTTTTTTTAGTTTAGAAGTACACGTTATTATTGCAAGCGTCATTCTTCTAAAGAATCAAACTATGCTGGTCAAAAGTTGATAGGCCACACATCTTTGGATATATATGAGCTCATCATCTTCATCATCATCATGACATCATTATTATTATTATTATTATTATTATTATTATTATTATTATTATTATTATATTATCAATATTATCATCATCACAATCAGCAGCAGCAGCAACAGCAGCTGCATCAGCCAGGCTAAGTCCCCTGCAGGGACAAAGGCCTCTCCCATGTTCAGCCAGTCAACTCGGTTCTTTGCTTCCTGCTCCCAATTTATACCCGCAGACTTCTTAATCTAATCTGCCCAAATAACTTTCTGTCTCCCCCTAACCCACTTGCCTAGTATGGGAATCCAGTTAGTTACCCTTAATTACAATCGGTTATACTGCCTACGCGCTACAAGTCCAGCCTAAGTCCGTTTATTTTTCTTGATTTCAACATTGATATTCTTAACCTCGGTTTCTTCCCTGATCCACTCTGCTCTCTTCTAGTCTCCAAAGGTTACACCTGCCACTTTCCTTTCCATTGCTTGCAGCGCATCTTCAATTTAGGCTGAACCCTGTTTGTGAGTGTCCAGGTTTCTGCTCCGTAGCTATGTACCGGCAAGAGGGAGCTGTTCTATACATTCTTCTTCGGAAATAGTGGCAATCTACCTATCATTATTCGAGAGTGCTTGCGGAATTCGCTCCACCGCATTCATATTCTTCTAGCTATTACAGTCCCGTGGTTCGGCTCCGCGGTTATAACCAGATTAAGTAGACATAGTCTTTTACAACTTCAAGTGCACTATTACCTATCTCGAAGTGATGTTCTATTCCAAGTTTGTTTACATCACTTTCGTTTTCTGTAGATCACTTTTAAGACCTAACTTTCTGCTCTCCATGTACAACTCCGTAATCTTGTGTTGCGGTTCGTCCCCTGAGTTACTCAGCTATGCATTGTCATCGGCTAAGCACACGTTACTAAGGTACTCTTCATGAACTCTTATCTCTAAGTATTAACATTCTAAGCTTCTGAAAACGTCCTGTAAGCACCCGGTAAATAGCATTGGAAAGATTTTATCCCCCTGCCTTACACTCTTCGTGATTGGCATTCTCTTTCTTTCCTTATGAAGCACTATGGTAGCAGTTGATCCCCTGTATATTTCTTCCATTGTGTTTATACCTGCTTCATCGACACCCTGATTCCACAGTGCCTGCATGACAGCTGATATTTCAACTTAATCGAATGCGTTCTCGTAATCTATGAAAGCTATATATAGTGATTGGCTATATTCTAATGATTTCACTATTACCTGAATGATAATATGAACATATGAATGTATGGCCACTATCCCATGAAATGCGTTGGATAGTGAGGGTAACGAAAAGAGCTGACTGTATGTCCAAGATGAAATTGTTTATTTGGCCGAACATGTGGCCGGTGAACCGAACATCAGGGCCAGAATTCACAAAGCTTTCTCTTTGACTACGCATTTTCTTAGCCAAAAATTCTCTTATCTGGAGGGATTACTATAGCGCGGGTATGAATTTAACTTATTCGGCACTTAAGAGGGCAAGGAGGACAAACGATAGCCGATGAAACGACAAGGAAAGAAAGAAGTGTGTGCCGATAATATCAAGGTAGCACGCAAAGCGTCTAGCATCGAGAGTATACGATGATAGCCGATGATTCGCTGCATCTAAGTTTCAGTTCCGCGAGCGTCTGCTAACCCGCTTACGGGATGCCGCGTACGTTGTAATAGACGTTTTGGTGGGCTGTGCAAAGCCAAGCACTCGCCTTTAATCAACGACTGTAGCTAAAAAAATAATTGCTTGATGGCCTTAAGCCACCGAGCAATCCATGCACTATCTCGCCAAGTACAAGTAAACAACACTCCAGGTGCACCACATAAATGAAACCACACATAAATCGATGCATGCAATGTTTGAAAATGTGCCTTGAATGTCTTCCCTTATTTAAAGCGACCACTTACCTTACATTTCATTGAAGCTGCGCTGCTACTTAACTAATTCGGTGCAATCTAGCACGGTATTGTGGTGAACGTAAGGGTGTTTTGTACCTATAGTGAAAGGTAGCCTTTGTTACAATATTCTTATTACAAGACACATGAGCGACTTTGGTGCCTGCAGACGAATTGTGCTAAAATAGATAACAGCAGTAATCAAATGAAATTGTGAGCGCAATTTCGCTGGTTCCATGCACCGCAGAATTTTTATAAAGCCGGAATGCGAGAACGTGCATACGCTTACGCTTAGGTATATGTCTACGTAAAATGAGGGAGACTCGTCGGGAGGTGTCTCAGTGCTAATGCGTTTCACAAAACACGGTGCAAATATTTCGTCCAGCGGGTTTTGAGTGCGCAAACAAAGCAAGGGACGTGTATACGAGTCTTGAGGTCGAGAGACGTTATCACACGTGCGAAAAGGATGAAGAGATAGAGAGAGAGAGACTCTCGTTTCGGCTTCGCGAAAGCTTGAAATTGATAGAGAATAAAGACAATTTTCTGGCCCAGCAGACGTCAGGGAAAGTCTCCGCAAAGCAGCGTCAGATGCTCGGAGAGCATAAAAAAAGGAGTACGTGTTCTATGGGAGTGACAGCCACTCAGAAAGCGAGATGAAGTGTGACTGTCCTTAGATGTGAGAATCATCGCTAATTAGGAGAGTTGAGTTAATGAGCCAAAACTTTCCTAAATAACGATAATGGAAGCAAACTGAGCATTCATCTAGTGAAAGTGACACTAGTGACAGTGAACTCATAATAGTTGATTAGCGTTGTCACAGGCTGTTATATATTTTTATTTTTTTATTTATATTTGGCAAACTATGAGAAGGTAGCCTACGTGAGAGCCGGCTATCCCAACGTCATGACAGTAATGTACAAGAATAAATAGCGCACACTTATACAGTCACACGTGGCGGTTACTATCTTCTAGTACCCTCGGGCAAACGCATTTTAACTATTTTTTCTATTTTTGACAAAGTTTCACGGGCGTTTTTGCATTTGGCTTCATCCGAAGGAATGACGATATATCAGCAATAGGGCGAATGCAAGCACTGCTGCAGTGGACGAGCGGTTACAGCTCTCCGCTACAATCTACGAGGTACTTGGTTCGATTCGCAGAATCACTGAGCACTTTTTTTTTTCAAGAGGTTGCCCGGCCTGACATTATGCGTGGTGGCGGGTACTAATTTTTTGAGAAGTAGGCTTTCGCACTATCTTCTTTCACTCCCCTTTTGACCCAAAAGTGCTTGTACTGTGCTCCTAAAAAATTAAACAACTCAGGGTTCATAATTTTTTCCTCCATTCTCTCTTATCGCAAAAGTGTCCAGTGCTGAAATACCAATATTATACCTGGTATATTACTTTTCACGTGTTTGTATATTCGACCAGCAATCAGTCTTCACGGTGTTTTGAAGAAAATCTACACATGCAGTGAGCTAACTGCTTGCAGCCAAGTTGACTGCCTTTGTAGGGACACGCTTTCGTTCTTATTTGGTGGGCATCATCACATGCAGCAAGACCAAAGAGCACGGACAGTTAGAGCTGACGCGAACAGAGTGATTAGTTTGCGTCTCCTCTCCCGCTATTTGTCATGCTGTACGTTTCAGTGTAATGTCGCTGTCAATGGTTAAAATGAACTATGGCAGTTAATCGAGTTCTGCTGAGAGGGTCCCCTATTGTCCAGAATGGAACAAAACAATGGCAATTTGATTTGTGTGATAAAGAGATACCCTGCTTTTGGTTACTAGAATAAATTTCTAAACTGAAGTTTATTTTTTATTAACAACAGTTCTAGTGCAGATGAAAGGTGCATGGACAAAATTTGTGTATTCAGCTTGACTAGGTTTGTGACCTTAATTGTAATTGCCAACCGGTATTAAAATATGCATAAATATTACACACATACACAACCACGGGTGATAGCTTGCTTATTCGGATTAAAATTGATATGTCGAAATTGATATATTCGACCAACGCAATGTGTACAAGATATGCCATGTAGAGTAGCTACGCTCTAAAACTAATCTTCGCAGGTTCGTTCCATTTTACCGAATTTCTTGCTCATGACTGTAGGTTGGCAAATGAAACAACTTCTTCGAACACACATATTCAGTGTAAGGTTACATTTATTTTCATGCAGTACAAAATAAATTGAAATATGTAATGGCTCAAAAGAGAAATAACTAGAAACAAATTCAGCCAAATCATTACCAAACTTACTCAACAATAATAAACGGATTCTCATTTAAAAGATACATACATACATACATACATACATACATACATACATACATACATACATACATACATACATACATACATACATACATACATACATACATACATACATACATACATACATACATACATACATACATACATACATACATACATACATACATACATACATACATACATATACGCACACACACATATACATATATACACCTATACATACATACATACACACACTCAGGTGTAAATATTAAAATGAATGGCTATAAAACAACAATTCTAATAAACTCATTTTGAATATACTACAGAAAGTAACTTACGAGAGAAATCCACCGGCACTGTTATGTCTGAACACGGTGTTTCTCGAACCATCTCGCAAAAGCTTGATGCATAGTTTTGCGCTGATGCCCAGTGACAAGCACTCTTTATAAAAAACACAAGAATAAAGCCCTTGACAATGTCATGCTAAAGAAAAGGGCTGTGCATCAATATTTTGTACATGTCTGCAATATCACTCTGTTTATTTACATAGCTTGGCTCATTCACAACCCACTAACAAAGCATGTTAGGACACTTGGGCTGAAAGTTGGCACAGCGTGAGTAAATTCTAGACAATACATGAATAATACAATTATATGCTACTAAGCTCCTTGGTGCAAACAGTGTTTATATTGACAGCTATAGGTGCCATTTTGTTTCCCCAAAACACTTCTCAAAAGTAGAATCAACTTTATTTAGCTAAAAGTTTCTATTCTGGCGCGTCGTGGTGGCTCAACGGTGGAAGTGACTCTTTCGGCCAAGAAAACAAAGACCAATTATTTTTCCAGTTCGTGAATTCACCCCATGCTAACATTGAGGCAGCTGGTAGGAGTGCTTTTGGAGAGAGGAAACCACCACATTCCCACCAAAACACTCCTCAATAAGACTTCAAAGTTTGCACCCCAACACAGTTCTCATACAGCTGTCAATTAGTCTGCTTGAAAAATATTGAGTTTACTGGTGGGCAAAGACTGTACACTATGTGAGGTGATGCTGCAGTGCACTGCATGTATGTCTTGCTGCTGGCCTCAACTGCGATGTTGCTCAGCACATATGTGTAAAATAACAACTAATACTATGCCACTGCAAAGTAATTATGTGTGATTTGCATGAAACAGGGACCACAATAAAAGAACATAACATTTGCCTTCACAACGTTCAAAAACTATAAATAAATTTCCACAGAGTTTTCACAGTTCATCTGAGGATAGTAATATTGGTTGTAAACACATTCTTACTTCCACTAACAAACTATTTTAAGATGCCAGTTCCAATATTAGAGTATACCAGCACTTTTGTAGGGCTAAAAAATTGTACACGCACCTAGCAAAACTCAAGTGAATGCATGCTATAGCTACATATAAAAATAAATACTTTTATTTCTAGTCTGAGTATAGCTGCATAGTTGATAAGTCACTTGCATTACATTATAAACAAACCTATCCGAGCAAAGTATACATTTAAAAAGTTACACTTACACAGTAGATAAGTAGACTGTTGAAGGACGGACAGGCAGTGGGATAATACCCAAGCACTAAAATCTACTGTTAAGATATACTTGGAGTAGTGATGATCCTCTTCCTTCCAAATAAAATAATCCACATAGATTCACTTCACAGAGCTTATACACTCATGGCATCATTGGTGCTATACAAATGAGTGTACACTGAAGGATTACATCGACTAAGTACATGATTACTGCATCCATGGCTTTACTTCTTGTACTACAAAGAATGCAAACACAGTTACCATTGGCGACCATGGATGCCGTGATTTCCGGCATGCAAATGTAGAGGCACGCAGGCACTTAACGCACATGTTAAAAACTTCAGCTCAAAAATATTTGCCCACTAACACTACAGCAGCCTTTAAATTAGTGTCATAGTTTGGTATCTTCCATGCAAAATTTAAATAATTTCGAATGCAAGCAAAGGGCAAAGGAACTGCTGAATAATGCACTGCTAAGAAGTTGAGCAGCAGCTGCTCCTGACATCACAATGTGCTCTTTCTGCTGTTGTAAACTTTGAGCAGGAGAACAGTCACTGGCAGTCCCTTTATACTTGTTGATCTTCTGTGCTCTGTTCTTGATGCACTGTACATGACCGTGGAGCACCGAACCCCTTGTTACTGCTGGAACTTTGAAAAATACAGATCATTGTTACAACCATGCTACATGCAAGAGTGTATAGTTGTCAATTAGTGTGCTCATATTTACAGATATTGTATTTTCAGAAGCCAATGACAAGCCTCAACACACACACACACACACACAAACAGTGAAGGCTGAAAATATATTTAATATGATACAAGAGCAAAACCACAATGTTGTAGATGAAGGCATGAAACTTCTGACAGGCATAAAAAGCCAATAGAGTTTCTTTTAATTCGACTTTACACTAGGTACGAGAAGTAGACCACAAATAAGTTCACTAAGAAACACAAGTTAGACTGCATTTCAACACAACAGCCAATGTTGATAACTTTAAGGCTGTCTAACATAGCCAGCTCACCATACCGCATATAGGAGCATTTGGGCAGTCTAGAAGACACAAAGAACTTGTGGATTATGAGTGTGCTTGTTACTGACATCTATTATTCTAAATGAAGAAAACCTTTCAAAAATGCACTGCATCAGGGCAAATAATCATACGCAACAAACACAACGGGCTCCTACAGGTGCCACCAACACTCACCATTATTGTTGATACCAGTGTCTTGCCGGATGGATATGCTGTGTCCTGCACAGAACACCAAAGGAGCGCTCCTTGACTTGGATTGCATGTGTGCTAGCTGCATCGCTCTGCTGCTGAAATAGGCTAGCCACAGACAGAGAAATGAGAAGCCATGGCTTTGAAACACACTGAACGTCACCTTTAGAGATCAACAATGCATACTTAGGTCAGGTACAATTTGTAGAAAAATATATATCTCTATGCAATCGTGGTGAACATGTTCGGCTGAAACACAAGCAGCAGCACTGAGAGAGAAAAAGCTACATTAGGTAAAAGATGCAGTCACTGGCCCTATGTCATCTGAGGCTTCTTCAGTAGGTCTCTCTCCTTGCAAGTTGTGAACAGCCAGGCAATTTTCACCCACTTGCTATTTCCTTCCAGAGCACTTGATCCACAGTGGGAGTCACAAGCTCGAGAGCTCAATAAGGAATCAAAGTATTTGTGCTCGTTTCAAAGCACAAGCTTTTGAGTCTCAGATTATTAGAGTTTCATTCATAAGCTGCAGGCTTTCAGCTTTCAACATTCTCAATTATCTTGCAATTTAGTTCTATAAATGTTGAATAAGAATTATGTGTAAGAATATTACAGGTATCCACTGAAAGCAACCATGCTTGGGTTTTCAATTTGTGCACAGTAAGTGGTGTTCACGTAATCGTATGTATTAAAGAAAAACTAACCTTGCAGCCAGCCGTTAGGCAGTTTTGTGCCCTCGAAGCTCCCAAGCAGATTGCAGTCCTTCCAGATGAGGCTGCCATGCATGCTTCCACGCCACATCCGCTGAATGATAACAGTGCGAGCAGTGACATAGGCTTGCACAGTTAGGGAGAACGTGTCCTTCCTATTTTCGTACAGGTGCTCCAAGTAATGATGAGGATTGATGTGCAAGAATGTGCAACCGATGTATCACAGGACCTTAACAAACCAATCTCTGCGATCTGTGAAGAGCCAAAAAACGAGATATTTAAAAACAATCATTAAAAGCAGTCAGTTCTAATACTTATTTGAGGAAGCTATCACTTCGTTAAAGTGACCAAAATCTGCTATAATCACTTTGAAATAAACTGAAGCCTCATGTAAAATTTACGTACCGCAATATATATGTCCTACTGAAGTATAGTACTACCACAGTGGTAATCGTCTATAGAACTAATTTTCCAAAATACCATAAATTTTTAAGTACAACCTGGCTCCTGAAAAATAAATTCACATTAACTTTCCAACTATCAAACGTGGTCAATCGGCAGGCCCAACCTCATAATCAAACAAGAGCTCACTTGTATCAAATCACAAAAAACTTTTTATGTATTTGCTTCATAATATATGTATGTATATAACAGTAGTAGTAAATTTTTCGTGCTTCAACTTACCATAGAGAAACATTACATCTGATGGGCTTAAAAACTTCCACACGTTATAGAACTGCGTGAATTATAGTACCGGTAAAATTTTGTTCTGCAAGGTGAACTCACCGATGGCAGCAATTAGTAGCCGTCGGTGTCATAAGGAACCAAGTACGGCCAAGAGGCAAAGGGCATCTGCAGACTGGAAGCTGCCAATGACAGCAATGAAGGGCTGGCCAGGCGTGCACGTCCATTGATAAAGCGTAATAACTGGCCATAACCGGCTGTTGTCAAGGCTCTAGTGCCGTGCAAAACGATGGCCAGACGAACTCGGAAACCTGTAGTTAGCCGATATTGGCCTACAACTTCATCCAAAGCAAGGCACCGGTGAAATCTTTGCTTTTTTGGGGGGCTGGAAAGAAGCTTGACGTTCACGGGCTCTCGCTGCCACATAGAACTCTCAATTTGTTACCGAAGAAAAGTCTAGGTGCGCTTTCAAAGTAACACGATCCACAACAGAATGTAGCATCTCGCAGTTTTGGTTGATCACATCACAGCGCTAGGACTATGGTTATCACAAAAAGGAGAAGTGACGACTTAACAAACAAAAGCGCCAAGCTGCCCCACCACGACTTCGCAGGGCAAAACAGTTATCAACGCTGTCTTTCAATTTTCGGTCACACGAGCACAGCTTGTTCACAAGTCTTGGAACGTCAACACAGCACCACTGTTCACAAAGAACATCGTTTCACTCCCGAACAGTACATTGCTCTCAAGTAAATAGAAGCGTACGGGCTAACTAGTGGCGAAGCAAGAACCGAGCGCGTAGTTCATACGTTTCCGTACGTACTTGGGGTCACTCAAGTAACGTGTCAAAACGCTGTCAATCTGAAATGTCGCACAGCACCAAAATGAGAGACTGGAAAGTCAAGCGAACGAACTGTTACTGGCGCACAAACACACATTGCAGGCTTCTCGAGTGCTAGTTGCCGTCGATATATCGACGCCGATCCCCGCTTGACAACCACACCGACGCACAGGCTTCGCTGCGCTTCACCGTACACCATTGCACTGCCACAGCTTTCCGCCCTGCTTACACGCACCGAAAGAGCTGCTGTAATCACAACACATCCGGTCAAACGCTGAAGTAACTCGTGCGAAAAGCGTTTGCTGAAAGTCGCACCGACCGATATGCTGTTTACGACGCCATGTTGTTTAAGACAACTGCGCAGCACTTAAGAGAGCTCTTAGAAAGTACTTGCACTATTTTCACGGCGTGAAAAAACTTTCTCTTATGTGCGAGGGAGGTGATATGACGAACAGGACAGGCGTGCCAGATGAAAGAAGTGTTTTGGCAACGTCACGGAGTGAGCTGATGTAGAGGGTATTGCTTCACAACCAATCACAAGCTGTGCCTGTCGGCCAAGCCATCGTCTGCTCGCGTTTGTCGTCTGCTTCGATCAGAGCATGCGACAGGGGATTCGCCTTCGCAACGCTATTATTCTCAGGTCAAGTGGTCGCTACGTCGCACAAAATACATGTCAGTGGCTCACTCTACCTTTGAATGATGTTTGTGCGCCAAGTTAAATGGCTGGTAATTGACGCAGGGATGAATTCAGCCAAGGTTTGCTCCAGAATCGTGAGGGTTTGCATATTTTCGGTGTCATACAAAGTTACTAGGGTCATTTCATTCCGATTGCTTGCCATAATATCACGGTCCATATCGGTGTCTGAACAATGAAGGTGAAGATGCATGATTTGTTTGTAGTTCCATGCGTAATCACGCGCACCCCTAATAAGCTTTGGTTTACAAAGTACGCTTTGTTCCGGATCGTCCCAAAGTGTATCGACAGCTGTATTTTAGAGATCGCAACCATTGGACAGTTAGAGCCAATGAAAGTACACTAGAGCACAAACTCTAGGAACCACGCACTGAAAACTTCCTCTCATTTTTATTTCCAATAGCGTTCAAAGAATGTGCTCCCATTAACCCCTTTGGTGGTAATTTCCACCAATGAGGCAAGGATATCGAGTCGCACTTTTAATCGGATGAGATGGGGCGCAACACAACAACATAACAAATAAGGTTGATCCTATGCCATGTCGCGTTCGAATGCACCGACCATTCACGTATCACATTGGTTTTCATCCAACCACAAATCTTTACATGCGTAGTTTTATGCCATTGACGCCCAATAGAATTCTTCAATTACTGCGACTTCGAACTTATTGGACGACGGTGGCTGTCAACACCATACACTGCGTACAAGGGAAACAACACGCGAAGCTCAAAGCACCGAAAGAAATAAAAACGCACCATCAGTCATCAGGCAACCCTTGATGGGCGTGAATTAACTCAAAACCAGCCAGGGCACCAAAGTATACCGCTGCGGCAGCAAGTTCTAAGTAGCCACATTGTCCCTAAGAGTGGTCCGGACCACTCTTAGAATTTTTTCTCAGCAATGCTGTTTTTACGCACAATTTCGCTTCGTGAATCCACTCACGAGCACTTTTCGGTGACGTAAGCAAATATAGCAACTGCATCACCATCGCTGACATGTTCCCGGGCAGTCACAGCGCGCTTTATTTGCAGCGGCCGATGTGACAAGTATGGCCTCTTACGACGCTTTTTCGTTTCGTGAATCGACTTACGCAAGAAAATTTCTCTTGCGCAAAAATGTTTTCGTAAGTGAGTTTTGTGAATCCGGGCCCAGATTACAGTGATACACACTAGTACTGGTAGCGGCGAACCGAGCGTCGGCCACCGATAAACCGACAAGCGGTGAAGTTCATAGGCATTTATAGATGAGCCATTGGTTATTCTAGTTTTATCACTGGTCTTCGCGCAAGCTTTGGAATAATCTCAAGTGTTTGTGTCTTGCGCGCAATCCTAACAGAGCGATCGACAATATTCGAGAGCCTTTTCGAATAATGAGCCGCAGTTGGCGCTAAGCATTCCCAAAATACTTTGTGGGTGGAAACCGAATCAAACAAAAAAGAAAGGAAACACGCGTTGCATTGGCACACTTCGAAAAATCTTCCTCCCGGTGCTTTAAGAGAACACAGGAGGAAGATGCATGCAACGATAAAAATAACATCAACAAATAAAGAATGTACAATCAATAAGTATAAGCAATAAAGTACCTCAAAAGAAAAACAAAGAATACAGGCCTTAAATTTTTTAACGCGCATAAAACGGCTTGAGGAGCAGGACATGATCGACTTAGAGTCGCGTTCACCGCCGTTGAGAGTTCCTGAAGCCGTCGGAGACAACCTCGTAGTCGAGTGTCCCCAGACATGAAGTACTCTTTGTGGTCTGAAGTTCCGCCACGGAAGTTTTCACTGAGCCTGCATTGGTGTTTCGACAGTCCATACCCAAACAAAGTCACCAGGATGGTATTCCACGAAGCATTGTCGAAGAATGTAACGGCCATGGTCGGTTGTCTGCTGATTCTTGATATGCAGGCGGGGAGTTGACGAGCTGCTTCAGCGCGTTGAACATATGCGGTGACGTCGGGGTTTTTAAATGCGAATCGATTCTTAGCAAACTTCTGCGACTTTGAGCATGTTTATCTATATATATATATATATATATTATATATATATATATATATATATATATATATATATATATATATATATATATATATATATATATATATATCTTACGTTCTATATATCTAACCGCTTACGTTTGGATGCTCTCGTTGTCACCACCTTAACTTGGCGTGAACCAAAATTAGTATGGGAGGGTACAATGGTTTGACAGATATGATGCGATGGTCAAAATATGAAGAAAGTCGCAATCCCGTTGCGAACGTCGTCAAACACTTCCCGCCGGACAGTGGCACATGCCAACGAGCGGGTATGTGACACTAGAAGGTGGGTGAGTGCCACAGGTTATTTATACTTAATATGTAACCAGGAACGACGAGAACGCACATGGGCAATTTTAACGCGCGAACGTTAAGAAATACCCGACATCAGTAGCGTTGATCCGACAAGTACAAAGAATTAAATGTTAGGATCCCAGTAGATTCGAGCCCAAACATTCTGCGTGGCAATCAAGAATTCTACCACAGAGGTACTCAAGGTATTGGAAGTACTTTTAATAGACGCTAATCTTCGTGAAACGTGAAAACTGCTTGCAGTGCTGCCTCCCCATTTCTAAAAACAATACATATGTACTGCTTTGATAAATCGGTCGCCTCGGGTTAACGTCAATTGTGGTTAGTTACCATGCGCTGAAGTTCATTTATGTAGCCGTGTCCAGGGTTAGCATCCTCGCGAGCATCATCGTTTCATATCATCTTCTGGTGTTGCTAATACGCATGTTCCGGTTGGCATCGTTGCGCAAGTGGAAACAACTGGTTATATAAACATCTTTAATTCGTCAACATATGTATGTGCGTGCTATATATTTGTATATCTATTAAGCGTCATTTCATGACGTGTCGCTCAAGGAAAAATGCAACACGGTCAACTTCACTCTGCATGCTTCGCATAACCTCGATTCCAAGTATGTGGGTTTTGTCAGTTTTCTTTGTCAGTGACGTTTGGAAGCATAGCGTTGAGCGTAATTTCCAGAGTTCTTCCATTGACCGACTTGCAGGGCGTCATATGTGTCGTTTTTTGGAAGGCAGTGTTGTACGCGAACGTCACAAGCGGAAGAATAACATCTCATGTGCGTGTTCAAGGTTGACGTAAATGGCGAAAATGTCAGCGATGGTCTTGTGGAGATGCTAGTTGAGGCCATTGGTCTGCGATTGGTAGGCGGCTGGCCGGCGCTGGCTCGTTTGGATGTATCGCAAGATTGCCTGATATCATCGCATTCAAAGCATGAGACGCGTACAACAACAGGCTAAAATGATAGCACTAAAGCGTATTTTGTTCCATACAATTACTACTTTGCGGCGATGATCGTCTTATCTGAAAGATGGACACGTGGAATGTTTTCCCGCTTGCTCGGTATATAAAGACTTACGCTTTCAAAACGGCTACAGGATGTAGATGAACGCTATAAATCGTAAATATGTCAGTTGGGCTCTCTACTGAATTCAATAAACGACTTAAGCGTGTGTACATTTGCACCACAGAAAACGTTCCGGTGCTAACTTCGTTCAGAAATGAAGTGCCTAGGCAGTGTCCAAAATAGCAAGTTTTGTAAAGAAATGGTACGAAGAGAAAGGTGGAAGCTTGAGATGAAACACTTTTAAACAGAGATTGTGTAGAGTTCCAGTTTCGACAAGCGAAACTCTTCATCCCAGCCTTGTGAAGACAAGTCAGCTTCTCAAAACTTTGGCTCGAGAGAACCCCTTTTTACGGATTTTTTATCAAGTTTTGGAAATAAACTTTTGATTGCGTGTATTCACAATTGTATTACTCAGCTATCTTCTGCCGCGTCAGGGAGAATTATTTTTTATGAGCTGCTAATATAAATAACGATTATATTGCATGCGAAACTCAAATATTTTCACAATTACAAGTTTCGATTCAAAAATACAAATATAAACCATTTCAGACTTCTGGACTGAATAAACTAGTCAGGGCAGTAAATAAGAACAACTGCTCTAACTAAACACAAATTATTTTTCAGGCAGAGCATGAATGAGATTATTTTAGTTACCATACACATTACATGTAATTTGTGTTTGCTTTATGGCAGAGGCTTCGTGTGATCGGATTACGGCTGCGGCGGCTGCATTTCCGATGGAGGCGGAAATGTTGTAGGCCAGTGTGCTCAGATTTGGGTGCACCTTAACGAACTCCGCTGGCATAAATACCCGGAACCTTCCACTATGGCTTCTGTCATCCTCATATAGTTGTTTTGGATTGTTCAACGCCACATATCAATCAAATATTGCAGAGGCTTTAACTCTGTCATCCGGAAAGTCGATGTGGTTCATTTGACTTTCGTATTTCATTGTATATCTTTTCAGTGCAGTGTTGCGTTCTAGGCAAACTTAAGGGGGAGTCCACTGGCCTGAAAAGATCAGCTACACTTGGGAAAGGCAATATAGCTACTAGAGCTATTAAAAGTGTTTTTTTTAGTTTTTTTATCTGCTAACAATAGAAAAAATGCGAAGGCTGCAAATACCAGAATAATAATAAAGCAAGACAACTTTCTCATGTTAAATCAACACTGTAGTTGATATATTACACCACCATCTCAAGTTGTTATGCACAAGTCTTCTTATAGGAGAAAAAGTCTATTCTTGGAGACCTAATCCCCATGGTTATCTTCTTCTGTTTCTGCATAGTAGAACATTAATGAAAGCTTGTTCCATTTCTCTTCCTTCTTATTTTTGCGCTGACGTAGTTGGTACCATGGTGTGACACGCAATATAACCATGAGACATTATTTTAGTGTGCAACGGATGATGTGCGGATCACTGGCTTAACAATCTCTTGTCACCAACGGCCTAGGTGGCACGATCATGAACAATGCCTTCAAGCTCAAAACATGAACGTATAATATAGCGCAATATTATTAGTGCATTTTTTTTGCTTAGTGATCGATGATGGCGTTCAGTTCTTTTAATATTCCTCAGTCATCAAGGGCCTGAAATAGTAGCTGTCTTTAATATTTAAAAAAATAAATAGTAAGACAATTTGCGCGATTCTCAATGTGTGTTGCGCGTAGATTCTGTTGAGAATACAATATTCCAGAGAATTTCTTGGTATCTCACCAAACAATATTGAGAGCGACGACCTTCTCAAAAAATTCTGAGTACAATTCTATTGGGTATTTGTTCGTGGCCACAATATACTGAAAAACCAAGAGCTAACTGTAGACGTAAATTGACAGCCGAGATCAGGAAAACAAGTCTTCACCAAGATGCGCCACGACGCGTGTTTCAAGACAGAATAGCAAACTCGAGGTGAGCACCAGTGAAGTATGCTTGATATAAAATAAAATTTTCTGTCATGATATGGAAGCCTTGTTTGTGTGCCTAACGAGATGGCTGGCTAATAATTGTGGTTTCATAATTGTCTTACTTAGAGTGCACTAACTGTGGCATGGTTCCAGTGAGCTTCTAAAAGTGAAGCCCTACCTAATGGCGCTCCGACTGGTAGCCTGCAGTCTGTCGCCGTTGATAAGTTGCGAAAGTAAGTGTGAATATTGGTAAAACCTCCACAAGGCAACCGACGAAGACGTAAAGTATGATTTCAGCAATTTTTGTGAAAACAACAAAGCACAATACGTTACAATTTTATACCCCTGTAGAAGTACGAAGACATGGAACTAGTTTTAAGAAAAAAAAGAAAACTAATTGTTATGTCCGGTGTTGTCGTCGGCCCGTAGACGTAGGCGTTGGTCGCGGTAGTCCAAAAAGCTCAGACAGCCTCGAACGGTTAAAAACAAGTTTATTCCTATACGGATGGAGGCGGCGGCCGAACTGCCGGGGCAAACGACGGTGGCTCGTTTGTGCCGAGCGGGGGAAGGGGAGGAGTCAACATCTGGAAGCAGTTTCAGAAACCGGTACTTCGCGGGTTCGGATGCTCGCTCCACTTTCAATTCTCCTGCTATGCGGAAGCTTTTCTTCCTCCAACGGTGCTTTCGCTGAGGGCTCCGGGACAATTGCTGTCAGCTGGGTTCTCATTTCTCGTCCGAACATCAATTTCGTTGGCGTTTGATCAGTAGTGCTTTTAACAGTGTTGTGCTGTCTGAAGAGAAAGCGCGCGATGCGGCGTTGCATTGTCCCAGTCTGGTCTTTAGTAAGGGCGCGCTTTAGCTCAGCCACGTAGCGCTCGGCTTGTCCATTCGTAGCCGGGTGGTAAGGAGCTGATGTAACAGACGAGACGCCGTTGTCGCTGTAAAACTTGAGAATCTCCATGGACACAAACGGAGTGCCGTTGTCCGAGACCACCTTGCGTGGTAGGCCAAACGTTGCAAACAACAACCGCAGAGTGTCGATAACTGCTGCCGATGTCGTTGTAGCCATTTGTTTTACCTCCAGCCACTTGGTGTATGCGTCTACAACCACCAGGAACGAACACTCTTCGATAGGTCCAGCAAAATCAATGTGCAGGGTGTGCCAAGGCGTGTCTGGTCTTTCCCATTCAGGAATAGGGGCTCTCGGCGGGCTTCTGTGGTTGCATTGGCAAGGCTGGCAATCGTGAACTGTTATTTCTATATCATGGTCGATACCAGGCCACCACATATAACTTCTGGCGCACTTTTTCAAGGCAACAATGCCTCGATAACCCGCGTGGACAAGCGACATGGCCTGTTCGCGAAGTGCCACTGGAATTACAACTCTTGATCCCAAGATGATGCAACCGCGATGAGTGCTTAACTCCGCAGCTCGCTTGCGGTAAGCGTGGAAGTGTTCACCCTTTAGATTCTGCACGTTGCCTTCTTGTATAGCTGCGTAGACTTCCTTCAAGACAATGCACTCCTGCGTTGATGCTGCTACCGTGTCGGCTGTTAGCGGAGGGTTCGGCAGCGCCTCGAACATGAGTGTATCACCCGGCGGGGGTGGTTCATCTATTGTGGTGTCTAGCGAAAGGCGGCTTAGTGCGTCGGCGTTCTGGTGTTTCTTCCCCGTGCGATGTACGAGTTCGTAATCGTACGCCGACATCTTGATGCACCATCGTGTCATTCGCGGCGACAATGTCTGTGGCATTGGCCCACGATGACCATGATTGGTTTCTGGGGACACATAATACCCAATAAGAGCCGGTGATCTGTTATGAAAGTCACTTTCCTGCCGGTAATGTACTGCCGAAAGTGATCTGCTGCGCAGACGATGGCAAGTCCTTCTTTATCTAGCTGGGAATAATTGTTTCTGCCTGCGATAGGGTGCGCGAAGCAAAACCGATCGGGGCTACCCGTCCGTGGTAGTCAACTTGAAAGAGGACTGCTCCCACTCCGTATGGTGATGCATCACAGGCTAGCAGTAGGGGTCTCCTTTCGTCGTAGTGTCGCAGAACAGTAGACTTGCGAAGCAGTTGCTTAAGGGCAACAAATGACTCTTGGTGGCGTGGCAACCAAGTCCATGGGACTTCTTTCTGCAGGTGCTATTATAGATTGTTGGCCACTGTAGCTCGATGTTCTAAGAACCGGTCATAGAACGTCAATAGCCCCAAAAACGACTGCAGTTCTTGCTTGTTAGTAGGCGCTCGTGCTTCGGTGATTGCACGCACTTTGTCTTTAGTGGGATGGATACCTTGCGCGTCAAATTGATGTCCAAGAAACTTCACTTCAGGCACCGCACAAACACATTTTTCTTTACTGATGCGCAAATTAGCATTTGCTAGCCTTTCCAAAATGAGCTCCAAGCGTTCTGTGTGCTCTTCATTGGAGGCGCCACCGACAATAACATCGTCCAACTAGACGCAAACACCTGGGATCCCGCTAAGTGTAGACTCCATACATTTCTGGAAGATTGCTGGCGCTGCAGATATTACGAATGGTAGCCTTTTAACTTTGTGAAAACCCTTATTAGTGTTTATTGTGAGCAGTTCAGACGTTGATTCGCTCACCTTCAGCTGCTGGTAGGCTTGTGTCAAGTCCAAGGTGCTGAAAATTTTCCACCACGAAGCGTGCTAAAAACCTCTTCCGGTGTCGGCAGTGGGTAGGAAGATGCTTTTGTCGCCAGGTTGACAGTGCTCCGGTAGTCTCCGCAGAGGCGTAGGGTACCGTTCTTCTTTCGGATGACAACGAGTGGTGTAGCCCATTCCGAATGTTGCGTCAGTTCGATGATCGCTTGTTCCTGCAGTCGGTCAAGCTCAATCTCGACTGATGTTCGTAGGGCGAAAGGCACCGACCTAGCTTTCAAAAATTTCGGCGTCGCATCCTCCCGCAGCTCCGGTGTGACTGAGGTCCGTTGTTCCCTGGTATTTCTTCGGAGAAACCGCTTTGTACTTATCTTGAAGCTGCTCGACTGACGAATAACTGGGTGTGTGGTGAACTCCGCCAATGACCACTCCAAAGGGAGTGAACCAATTTCGTCCTAAAAGGCTTGATCCAGAACCGTGGACGACTAGCAAGGGGAGCTGATGGGTCTGCCCGTTGTAGTACACGTCTACGTTGGCACAGCCCAGCGGTGGACGGGAATGTCTGGACCACGTTCTCAGCTGCGTGTCGTCTTGCTGGAGAGCTGGCGCGTTCTCACGCCAAGTAGCGCGAAAAGTGTCCTCGCTGATGAGCGTACATGCTGCTCCGGTATTCACCTCAAACCTGATAGGGCGCTGGTGTACCATAATTTCAGTTGTAATCTTTGGTCTCGTTCCGAGGTTCACAACGGCGTTTAAGTCATATAGTGCCGATGACTTTAGTGCTGTTCGGCTTGTATCTTGCGTCTGGCCCTCCTGTGCGTCGACATTGTTGTTCCGTTGCATTGAAGTCTTCGGTCCGAGTTTTTCGCGCTTCGAGATGCATGCCCTTTCAATGTGTCCCAGTTTTTGGCAAAAATTGCAGGTCGCTGTCTTGTATCGACATACCTGGGGATCGCGCATGTCGTCGCATCGCCAGCAACGCTGTCTCTTTCTGCTTGATTTCGCCTTAGACGTGAAATGACCCGACTGCTGACTGGTGTGACGCACCGGCTCGACGTTCCGTCGAATATCCCTCTGCTGGTGACCGGCGCTCTCCGCTCGTTGGTCGATGTCGTAGGCTTTGGAGAAGGTGAGACCCGTCTCCGCGAACAGGCGTTGTTGTAGGCCTGCGTCACGCAGTCCGCACACAAAACGGTCACGCAACATAAAGTCCAAGGGGAGCATAGTGGTGTTAGCAGGTGTGGCAGTTGATCCTCCCTCCTGCGCAGTAGCTGCAGCTGTCGCGGTCAACGTCCCGAAATTGCAGTCAGCAGCGAGCTTTTTGAGAGCCGCTGCGTATTCGGCCACTTTTTTGCCTTCCAGTTGGTCTCGCCGTTGGAAGCGGGCTCGACAGTAGACCTCCGATGGCCTTGAGTCATAGTGTTCTTGTAGCACTGCTACGATGTCGTCGTAGTCAACGGCTGCTGGAGTGCGTGGCTAAATCAGGGCACAGACTGTGTCGTATGTCTGCTCCCCACACAGCGTCAGAAGGTTGGCCCTCTTCATTGCTGCATCAGTGATGTTGTTAGCCTCGAAGTAAAATTGCAGGCGTCCAAACCACAATGACCATGATGAGCCGTTGAATTCGGGTAGCCGATTTGGGAGCCCGTGCGTAGCCATAGCTTGTAGCTTGTCAATATCGTTGCGTAGCGTTGGTCCAAATCCACTTCCTCGTCGCCAGTGTTATGTCCGCTGTTGTCGTCGGCCCATAGACGTACGCGTTGGTCGCGGTAGTCCAAAAAGCTCAGACAGGCTCGAACGGTTAAAAACAAGTTTATTCCTATTTGGATGGAGGCGGCGGCCGAACTGCCGGGGGAAACAATGGTGGCTCGCTTGCGCCGAGCGGGGGAAGGGGAGGAGTCAACATCTGGAAGCAGTTTCAGCAACCGCACCTTCGCGGGTTCGGAGGCTCGCTCGTGACAGAGGGGTGCTTGGAACACAACACTAATACAACCATAGCAAATGTTACTGAAATAAAAAAGTCATGGCATAACTTTGAAGTGAGTCATCATCAGTGGGCGAAGCAGTGGGGCCGTTAGGCGTTACTGTAAATCACCCGTAAAATTTACAACTCACGCATGTAACTAAGTGGCAAGTGGTGTACACGTTATCGAATGCTTATTGGTCATAATTCGTATGTTGTGTTTAGCTGTGAATTTTTTTGTTATAATTATTGTTTTCTGGTATTGAATCTAGCCTGACATTGTAAAGAGATAAGTCTGGGCACAGTTTTCTAGTGGTTTTTCACTGTTTCCAGTAGTAAAAAGTCAGGTCAACTACTGCACAAGCCAGACGCTGTGTGTGATAATTTTCATATTTTCTTTATTGTCATCAGCATCATCTCAATGGCGCATAATGGGCAGCTCACGCTCGCTGTGTCATGGTGGCCGAAAAAGAATCTGTGGTCTGGGCAGGCTTGTTCTTTACCGTCATCAGCACCATCGTCAGTTGCGGCTACGGTGCACAACATTATCAACAACGCCTACGCACAACCCTCGACTTTAGGAGTTTTGTTTCTAAAATGGAACACCGAGCGCTACTGTCTGACTCCGGAATTATTGAGTGGGAAGCACACATTCTACCTGCATCCCATTTTCACGAGACACTTGATCCTTACATTTTGCACGAAGAGCTTATTGGAATACCAATGAACAAACTATTGGAAGTTGAGCGCCAGACCCTATGTCACGAAGTGCAACGTTTCCTTTTGTCCCAGCGTTTTGGGTTGCTATCTCGGACGTTCTGCTGCCGCCAAACCTAAGCTAAGAGTAGTACGCATTAACACCATGCCATCCAGTTTCGTCGAAAATCAGCATGTCCCAAACTGTACCAGTGAGTCGCCAGTTTACTCTACAACTCTCCCAAGTAGAAGACACTTAAGTATTAATTGTGAACGTAACAGGAAACATATTCCTTGTAAGGTTCTAATTTGTGGCACGGAAGGGGGATGGTTCGGGACAGCTTCAAATGCAACACACATTTGACACCTTTCGTCGACGGGAAAGCGGTCTCAAGCACCTCGTAAGGTGAAGCAAGCTATGATACTCTGACACCAATTCATGCAATGTCTTGCAGTCAGCCCATTTTTTATATTAGTACTGAATGCGCACCTAGTTTGGGCAGCGCTTACGGCAATGAACCTACGCAATAACGGAAATCCAGAGGCACTTTTTTAGTTTAGAAGTAGACGTTAATAAAGCAAGCTTCGTTCTTTCAAAAATCTACCATTCCTGGTCAAAGGTTGATTGGACACACATCTTTGGAAATACATCAGCTCATCATCATCATTATCATCATCAGCAGCATTATTATCAGCCTGACTACGTCCACTGCAAGACAAAGGCCTCCTCATGTTCCGCCAGTCAACGCGGTTCCGTGCTTGCTGCTGCCACTTTATACCGGCAAGCTTATTCTTATCTGCCCACCTCACTTTCTGCCTCCCCCTAATTTGCCTGCCTTCTCTGGGAGTACAGTTCGCTACATTTGATGACCATCGGTTATCGTGCCTACGCTCTAAAAGCTCGGCCCATGTGCATTTTCTTTTCTTCATTTCAACTATGATATTTTAACCACAGCTTCGTTCCCGATCCACTCTGCTCTCTTCTTGTCTCTTCAGGTTACACCTACCGTTTTCCTTTCCATTGCTCGCCGCGTCATCTTCAATTTGAGCTGAATCCTCTTTTTGTGTCTCCAGATTTCTGCTCTGTAGCTAAGTATTGCCAAGATGCAGCTGCTGTATATCTTCCTCTTGGGAGATAGTGGCAATCTACCTATCATCATTCGAGAGTGCTTGCCAAAAATTCTCCACCTTGTTCTTATTGTTCTAGCTACTACAGTCTCGTGGTTCGGCTCCACGGTTATTACCTGCACTAAATAAACAAGGACTCTTACAACTTCAAGTGAACTATTAGCTATCTCGAAGTGTTGTTTTCTTCCGAAATTGCTGTACATCCCTTTAGTTTCCTGTAGATCAATTATGAGACCTAACATTCTGCTCTCCTTGTATAACTCCATACTCAAGAGTGGCGATTCGTCACCTGAGTTACTCAGCTGATAAATGTCATCGTCGAAACGCAGGTCACTAAGGTACTCTCCATTAGCTCTTATCTCTAAATATTCCCATTCTAGGCCTCTGAAAACTTCCTTTAAGCACGCGATAAATAGAATTGGAAATATTGTATCCCCAAGCCTCACACTCTTCATGATTGGTATTCTCTTGCTTTCTTTATGAAGCACTATGGTAGCAGTTGATCCCCTGTATATTTCTTCCAGGATGTTCAATCTTGCTTCGTCGACATCCTGACTCCGCAGTGTCTGCATGACAGCTTGTATTTCTTCCGAATTGAACGCCTTATTGTAATCTATGAAGGGTATAGATGTAGAGGTTCGTTATGTTTTACGCATTTCTCTATTAACTGATCGATACTATGAATGTAAGGCCACTATCCCACGAAATGGGTTCGAGAGTGACGTTAACGAAAGGAGCTGACTGAAGTTCGATTTAAAATTGTTTTTTTTGGCCGAACATGTGGCTGGTGAACCAAACATTCGATTACAGCGATACACTAGCACAGGTTGCGGCCAACAGAACATCGGCCACGGATCAACTGGCGAGCGGTGAAGTGCATAGCCATATATACATGTGTCATCGAATATTCTAGTTTTATCACTGGTCTTCGCTCAAGCTTTGGAATAATCACGAGTGTTTTTGTCTTGCGCGCAATCTTAACAGAACGATTTACAATATTCGAGAACCTTCTCGCGCAATGAGGAGCAGTTGGCACTGAGCATTCTTGACATAATTGTGGCTGGAAACCGAATGAAACAAAAATGAAAGTAGGAAACACGTGTTGCAATGGCTCATTTTAAAAAAGCATCGTCACTATGCTTTAAAGAGAACACATGAGGAAGATGCATGCAACAATAAAAATAACATATGTAAATAACTAAATTAAAAATAATAAATATAGGCAATAAAGTACTACAAAATAAAAACAAAGAATACAGGCCTTAAATTTGTTAACGCACATAAAACGGCTTGAGGCGCACGACACGAACGACTTCAAGCCGCGTTTGCCGCCGTTGAGAGTTCGTGATGCCGTCGGAGACAACCTCGTAGTCGAGTGTCCCCAGACTTGAAGTCGTTGCGACTCTGTGCGGTCTGAGGTTTCGTCGCAGAAGTTTTTCACTGAGCCTACTTTGGCTTTTTTTGTCGTCTATACCCAAACACAGCCGCCGGACTGGTATTTCACGCAGCTTCGTCGAAGATTGTAATAGCCATGGTCGGTCGTCTGCTGATTCTTGAAACGCAGGCGGGAGTTGACGAGCAGCTTCAGCGCGTTGAACGTAGACGGTAACTTCGAAGTTTTTAGATGCGAAGCAATTGTTAGCCAATTTCGGTGACTTCGAGCGTGTCTATCTATCTATCTATCTATCTATCTATCTATCTATCTATCTATCTATCTATCTATCTATCTATCTATCTAGCTGCTTACGTTTGGATGCTCTTGTTGTCACCGCCGTACTTGGCGTGTACAGAAGTTAGCATGGGAGGGTCAGATGGTTTGACGAATTTGACGCGCTGGTCAAGACGCGCAGAATGTCGCAATCCCGTTGCGTACGTCGTCAAACACTTCCCGCCAGACAGTGGCGCATGCCAAGGATTGGGCATCGCCACTGGAATGTATGTATGTGTCACATGTAATTGACACTTAGTATCTAAGCAGGAGCGAGCAGGAGCGATGAGAACGCACATGGCCAATTTTAAAGCACGAGCGTTATGAAATACCCGACATCGGTAGCGTTGGCCGAACGAGTGCAAACAATAAACGTCCGAAATACCCGACATCGGTTCCAGTATGAATCGAGCCCAAATATTCTGCGTGGCAGCCAAGCATTCTACCACACAAATACTCGAGGTCTTGGAGTTACGTTAAAAAAACGGTAATCTTGATGAAACCTGAAAAGTGGTTGCAGTGCTACCTACCAAATTTTACAAACATTACATAAGTACTCCTTTGATAATGCCGTCACGTCAGATTAACGTAAATTGTGATTATTGGCCTTGCGCTGAAGTTTATACATGTAGCAGGGTCCAGGGTCAGCATCCTCGCGAGCATCATCGCTTCATATCAGCTTCTGGTGTTGCTAATACGCATGCTTCGGTTGGCATTGCTGCACAAGTGCAAACAACTGGTTGTATAAACATCTCTATTTCATCAACATACGGCTCTGCGTTGCAACATTTGTACATATATTTGTCGTCATTTCATGACGTATCGCTCAATCATAAAATACAACACAATAATTACAATCATAAAATACAACCCTCCCTCCACATGCTTTGCATAACCTCGATTCCAAGTATCTGGGATTCACCGATTTTCTTTGTCAATGACGTTTGGCAGCATAGCGTCGAGCGTCATTGCCAGGCTCCTACCATTGACCGGCTTGCAGGGCGTCATATGTGTCGTTTCTTGGAAGGCCGTGTGTAGGGGAATTTCACGTACTGATGAATGACATCTCATATGTCGTGTTCGAGGTCGACGTACATGACGAACATGTCAGCGATGGTCTTGTGGAGATGCTAGTTGAGGCCATTGGTCTGCGAGTGGTAGGCGGCTGTCCGGGGCCAGATAGTTTGGCTGTATCACAAGATTGCCTAATATCATCGCATTCAAAGCATGAAATGCGTACAGCAAGAGGCTAAAATGATAGCACTAAAGCGTATTTTGTTTCATACAATTACTACTTTGCGGCGATGATCGTCTTATCTGAAAGATGGACACGTGGAATGTTTTCCCGCTTGCTCGGTACATAAAAACTTACGCGATCAAACTGCTACAGGAAGTAGATGAACGCAATAAATCGTAAATATGTCAGTTGGGCTGTCTATTGAATTCAATAAACGACTCAAGCGTGTGAACATTTGCACCACGGAAAGTTCCGGTCCTAACTTCGTTCAGAAATGAAGTGCCTAGGCAGTGTCCAAAATAGCAAATTTTGTAAAGAAATGGTACGAAGAGATAGGTGGAAGCTTAACTGCGATGAAAGGTCTTTAGACAGATATTGTGTAGAGTTGATGTTCCGACAACCAGAATTGTTCATCGTAGCCTTGAGGAAGACAAATCCGCTTCTCAAAACGTCAACTTGACAGAACCTCTGTTTGCGAATTTTTTATCAAATTTCGGAAGTAACTTTTTCAATGCGTGCTTTTGCAATTGTATTACTCACTTATGTTCTGCCGCGTCAATGAGATATATTTTTGTGAGGAGCTGATAATATATATATATATCAATAACATTGCATGCGAAATTCAAATATTTTCACCATTACAAGTGTCGATCCGAAAATACAAAAATACACCAATCTCAGACTTCAGGAATAAATAAACTAGTAGGGGTAGTAAACTAGAACAACTGTTCTAAGTAAATGCAGAATTTTTTTCCATGCTGAGCATAAGATCATTTTGGTAACTGTATTAATTACATGTAATTTGAGTTTGCCTTATTGCAGAGGCTTTCATTCTGCCGTCCGGGAAGTCCGTGTGGTTTGTTTGGCCTTAGTATTTCATTGTATACCTTCTCAATGCACAGTGTTGCGTTCTAGACAAACTAAATGATGAGTCCTCTGGCCTAAAAAGTTCCGCTATAATTAGGAAAGGCAATTTAGCTCCTAGAGCTATCGAAGGTGTTTTTTGTCCGTTAACAAGAGAAGACATTGGCCCCGTTTCTGCATATGAATCTGCAAATGTCGTCGAAAGACGATAGTCTTGCGTGTGGAGAGAGTGAAAAAAACATTTATTTGATGTTCTGCGGAAGAAACTCGGTGAATGGTATTCTCGGGGCGCTGTGTTAAAATGCCTCGAGCGTGCAGCGGAAGCGTACGAGCGCATCAAGTCATGTCACTGGTGAGACCTTAATGCCATCTGGCAGTGTTCCAAGAAACCAAAGCGCTTGACTCTGAGACGGGTGTGCGCGCCCATCTCAGAGGTTATATCGTGAAGAGCTCAAAACCACAGTCTCGTCTTCGCAACGCGTTTGAAACACTCGACCTTCCGTGCAAGCGTTGCATGGTCAGCGCAGCGTGATTAGCGCTAAAGTCCTTAAAATTACTTATGTATGCTTTTTGTAGTAAAATACGCACATGCAGAATATATACGTGTTGTTATTGTACCCCAGGGATGCGCAGTAATTTCTTTTTAATTGACAATTGCACAAGCTTGAACGCTCAACCTTGAGCAACATTGGTGGGCACTGTGGATGTGGTATGCCGTTTCAAGTGCCCGATGCCGCTAAAAGTGGACAGAAAGACAAACGTACAGATAGACAGACAGACAGACAGACAGACAGACAGACAGACAAAACGACAGACAGACAGACCAAAAATTTTGCGTTGAAGGTCCACAAGAAAGACTATCGTCTTTTAAAATGTGAACGCCGCAAATATTAGAATAATGTTGAAGCAAGACAAACTTTCTCTCGTTAAAAGAACACTGTAGTTGAAATATTAACCCACACTCGCAAGTTGTTATGCACAAGTTGACATATGGGAGAAAAAGTGTATTCTTCAAGACCTATACACTAGGGTTGTCTTCATCTGTTTCTGCATGGTAGAACATTACTGAAGGCTTGTTCCGTTATCTTTCTTTTTTTATTATCTTTATGCCGAAGTAGTTGGTAGCTCGGTGTTACACGCAATACGAGCACGAAACATTATTTATGTATGCAACGGATGATATGTACATCACTGGCTTAACAATGCTTTTCAACAATGGCTCAGGTGGTACGATCTTGAACGTTCATGCCTATTTGCTGGAACCGCTGGTGAGGTAGCTTGATCGGCAAAAGAAAGCCTGCTGGCGTAGTCGGCGGTGTCTTCTGTCGCTTACAGTCTCCGCAGGTCTTCACGTAACGAGTGACGTCGGCGACAAGTCATGGCCAGTAGTACTTCTCCCTTTTCTTGCGGGCGTACGGGAAACACCGTCGTGTTCAGCGTCGGGGTCGGCGTGTAGGGCCTCAAGAACTTTTGGTCTCATTGCTGAAAGAACTGCGAGAGGGTGCTTGACTAGTAGAGCACGTTCTTCGATAGGAGAACACCGTTTCGCAGAAAGAACGACGCCAGTTTTCGCTTGAACATCTTCGAACTGTGCTGTTGTTACCTTCAAGGCACGAAGAGGTGTGCAGTGGCTTCAGGTAGCCCTAAAGCCCAAGTTCGGCCAGGCCTGCGTGCTCGGTTTGGGTCGGCCGAGGTTTTCTACTCTCTGGCGCGAACTGGGCTTCAGCTTCCCTCTTTTCAAATGCGCATGCATTTTAAGTCGGACTATTTCAGGTATCAGGTGACCTAGCTTGACGGCAGGTGTTGTCTCTTCGTCCTCACTCCCTCTTCCTTAGAAACAGTGGCGGGCGCGCGCGCTTATCCTCACCCCTAATGACCGTAGCACGTGTTGGTAGAGAGTGTAGAAGAGGGTGGGTGCTGTGCTTCGCCGCTCTTTTCCTCGCTGTTTCTCTATGTCCTCCCTGCGCACCACTATCCCGTCCACTCGTGCCTCACTCTCGACCATCCGTTGGCTGGACACCTCTAAAGGCAAAGACAGAACTCAGTGAAGGCGAATGTCTGACAGCAACGGTACCCTCTCCTGGCGTAAAAAATGAATTCGCATTTCCCCACGATTCCCTTCGGGGAATTGGGGCCACATATTTTTCGTCAGGCGGCCCGTGTGAGATGCCAATTCTGACTGAAGCTGGAAATATGGACGTCCCTGTACTCTTTTTTTAACTTGTAGTGCATTCATGTGTGACCAGCCCCAATCCATTTCTCGGTTCTTGTTCGCTTTACCTAGCTTGAAGGGGCCCTGAAACACTTTTTCTAGTAAACATGGAACGAATTTACTGGAAGAGCTCATTGCCTCACGAATTCTACTCCGCAAAAATTTCAAGAATTTGTTCAGTGCAAGTGGAGGTACAAAGGTTTGTCTCATGCTGAAATTGCATTCTCTCTTCCTTCATCCCGAGAAAAGCGCTAGAAGCTAAGCAAAGAGGGGTGTGAGGGGCAAAAAAATGTGTGATTTGTCGAGAGAAGAGAAAGCGATTTTCAGCTGACTTTGATAATTAATTGTAAATGCCAGGCCGCGTGCTGTCTCATAATACTTGGCTCGAGTGTTGTCAGGAGCTTCTGCTACCGATCGGTAGCATTTTCTGACTATGCTCAAAAAGTGTTGCAGGGCCCCTTTAAAGCAAGGACGGAGGTTGATGCCATACCAACTGAGCTTTTTCATTGGGCGTACACCCTGAAGGATTTTATCTGAGTATTAAATTTCTTGTATAACGAAGAGACTAAAGTATGAGAAGCTCGGCGTAGTTGCATAAAACATAATGGTGGTTTTGGTAACAAGTGCGAAACGCGAGCATACCTTAATAATTGATTAATTTGTGGGGTTTCACCACATTATTATGATAGACGTCGTAGTGTAAGGATCTGGAAATTTCGACCACCTGGGGCTCTTCCATAGACACCCAAATCTGAGCACATGGGCTTACATCATTTTCGCCTCCAACAACAGTGCAGCTGCCGCAGCCGGGATTCAATCGCGCGACCTGCGGTTCTGCGGCTAAGTACCTTATCCACTTGACCTTCGCGACGGGGCGCGAACAGGCCTTCAGTTGGGCGGGTTATATATAACGCACTAAAGCCGCACATCACTGAATCCTGAATCACTGGACACCTGAATTGCACACAACTTGTTATTGTTGCATAAAGGAACTGTAATGTCTCGTTTGCTTACGTTTAACTTTGACACGTAGAATAAAATGGCACGTTATTGGAAAAGCACATCTTCTCTTTGAAGCAAACCATCATAACAATAGGCCAGCCAGGGCCGGGTCATAGCTGTATTTTTGTACACTGGGCTTGGGGTGCATGGGGGAGCATGGCCCTCTAGCGTCATGCTTGTGCGGGCCTTCAACGCTGCCATTCAGCCCCAACCAGGGTCGGGTCCTCAAATTTGGGCCACAGAGAACTCTACGATGTATTCCATTAGGCTCCTGAGAAAAGGTTCAGCTCGTTGTCACACAGCGAAGCCGTCAGGGCTTATGGTTGCCCAGAAGGTGTCATCATGGGGATCATCCTATGGCAGTGGTTGGACGGGGGCACGAGACAGGCAGTCGGCTTCGGAATACTTTCTTTCGAATTTGGAAACGACGGAAATGTCGACTATTTGCAGTCTCACGCTCCAACTTGCGAGGCGACCTGAAGAGTCTTTAAAATTTGCCGGCCAACCCAAGGCATGGTTATAAATTAAAACATTTAAGGGCCTGTATTGAGGCGAAACTATGATGCAGCGTAGATGATAGCAAGTCACTTTTTGCGATTTAGAATTGTTGGCCTCTGCCTTTGTTAGCGACTGGCTAGCAAACTGATGGCCCTTTCCATTTCATCGGTCATCTGCACAAGAACGGAGCTGAGTCTTCACTCCTTGCGTCGGTGTGTATTTCCGTCTCGGCGAATGCGTCGAAATTCGGAAGTAACGAAGGTTCCCGAGGCGTCGTTTTAATTCTTGAAATGTTTCCTTCTGCGGAGTTTCTCACCTGAACTCCACGTCGGCGCTGCTGAGGTAAGTGCATCGCTCCACAATGCGGGCAAAGTTTTTGACGGACCACCTCTGATAGGTGCACAGGCAAAGAAACGGGCACACAGCCTGTTTGTCTACGGGTGGCTCAAAAGCGGCGATGGACATTCTTTGCTGTGCATCGGGACGAGCTCCAGACTTGCCGACGTCAAGGCCTAAGAACAAGAGCACTTCTTATGCGAAGCGACACTTCACTGGTTTCAGCGTAAGTTACGAGGTCTCTATTGCTTGCAGAACAGTTTAAAGGCGCGGGATGTGTTTGTCAAAGTCTGAGCAAAGCAAAACGATATCGTCCAGGCACACAAGGCAACCTGCCACTTCAAGTCAGCCAGTATTGTATCTATAACGCGTTGGAAGATAGCGGGCGCCGAGAAAAGACTGAAAGGCGTGATCGTGAGCTCGAAGAAGCTGTCTGGTGTTATAAAGGCAGCCTTTTCTCGGTCTGTCTCATCCACTTCGATTTGCCAGTAGCCTTTCTAGAGGTCCATCGGCTAAATGTACTTAGCGTTGAGGAGTCGATCGAGGGTGTCTTCTATCTGTGGAAGACGATACACGTTCTTCTTCGTACCTCTGTTTAGGTGACGATACTCGATGCATAAACGTAGGGCTCCGTCCTTCTTCTTCACCACAACAACGGTATCTAGGGAGTCTTCGACGGTTGTATTATGTCTTAGCATAGATTTTAATCAATTTGTTTCCTTATGGGCTCGCGTTCTCACGTAGAAACTCAATAAGGTCTCTCACGGGTTGATCTGGCACTTTCTTTTGTTATTGTGCAATATTTCGTGACTGGGGTATGTCGAATGCTTGACGATGGAGAGAAAGTTGTGCTTGAATTACAGGGGCAGAATTTTGAGCTGGTCTTGCTTATGCTTCGGTAAGCTTGGATTAACGTCGAAATCGGGTTGCGAACGTTCATTCGTTGAAGCAGCTTCAGAAGTATCAGAGATCGCGAAAGAATTGCAGGTGTCAACGGATTCTTTCAAGTAGGCGACCATCGTACCAATGTTTACGTGTACGTATTCATGGCCGAAAGTTGCCACCATTATCTTCGAATTCCCATGAATCAGGTCAGTGATACCTCTCACTGCGTAAACCTGATGGCCCAGAAACCCGTGCCTGCTGCTTTCGATGGTGCCTTCAAAGTGTTTGGATGCCTCTGCGAAGAAAGCGAAATGGTGAAGACTCTTCTATGCCTCCTGTAGCTTGGAGTTGCCTTCACGAACGCATTGTTACGAAGTGCGCCTCCGACGACGTACGAAGGGCGCCACGATATCTCAACGCTGCAACCACTGTTCCGAAAGACGGCGATGCCAACACGGTCCCGCCGGGAAGGTCACCAGCCGTTCGGTAGCGAATGTTTCTCAGCTCGCGATTGCTTCTGCGCAGAGCTGATAGACGAGCGGACAAGGCGACGGTGAGTTAAACAAGGTTTATGTGCAGCATATATACAGAGGCATTACGAATTCGGCACTGGGGCTGACAACGTAGAGACTCGAAGAGCCGAGCTCTCCTCTCTAACACATAGGTCTGCGGCCAACAGATACCTCAATTCTCAAATAGGTCTGCTGCTCGCGACGCACCGCAGGGCTTCTTTTATATGCACCGGGTGGATTCTTTGAGTAACCAAATGTCCAACCAGAAGCGCCGCTGGTCATGAGGTCAGACTCCTTCAATGGGGTCGCCGCTGGGCCGCATCATTCTTTCTCATCGAATCTGGAGCCGCTGCGTTGCACGTGGCTGCACAGAAGGACGAGTGACGTCGCCACGCATTGCGTCAGACTCGCCAGACAGGAAGGCGCCGGCTCGCTGACTGACGTGACTCACTGCACGTGCGCTACAGAAAGGCGCCGTCGCGTGTTGACGCCGTTGAGTTGTTCATCGCGTCAGGCGGGCTCGCGTGCTGGCCTTCACACAGATTTCTTTTTCCGAGGCATGGACGTTCGCTACGGACTCGCAAACATAACAGCATACGCCTAGCTCATCGGAATGGCCAGCTCCTCTACATGCGCGTACTTCAGCTGCGAAGAAACCATCACGCACCTTCTATTTGAGTGCACCCACATCAACGCGCCAAGACAAGAACTGACGGCTGCTCTGGATAGACTGGATGATCGGCCTTTGTTGGAACCAAAAATTCTGGGTCATCGGCTGAGGCCATTCTCAGCCCAGAAGGCTTTGAAAGGTTTGCTGCGCTTTTTGTGGACAACTGGCCTCAGAGACAGACTTTAGTGTCTTATACTCTGTGATGTAGCGTTTCCTCTATTGCTATTTTTTTGTAATTTCTCTCTCTCTCTCTCTCTTCGTAACATCTCTTTATAATATCTTTTATTCCCCTCACCCCTTTCCCCAGCACAGGGTAGCCAGCCAGTCTATGAACAGGCCAACCTCCCTTTCCTTCCGCTTAAACTTTTCTCCTCCTCCTCATCGTCTTCAAGCACATTCTGTGCGTGCTTCCTGGGCGTCGAGGGGGGGGGGGGGAACTGATAGCGTGCTTTATAATGTTAGTGCTATTGACCCAGACCTTAGATGATTGATAGCGCCAAGTTGCCCCAAGAAGTCCATTCTAAATATCACATTCCAGCCGCAGTGCTGTAGAATTACATGCTCGCAGGATAAGTATGGGTATTTGTGGTGGCTCTTGCTGTGCAGGATTCTGCCTGTAATATTAGATGACCTCCAGTGGTCCGGATTTTGGTGCCTTCCCAAGCTGTCTTCACGTTTATTTATTTATGTATTTATTTATTTATTTTTTTATTTATTTATTCGAGTAACCTGCATCGTCCAAGTGGCCATTATAGTAAGGGGTTGAGGAAAAAATTAATATTATAGCCGAACAAAGGGCACGTTCACACCATCGAAAATGGCATACATTTGCGCAGCGAATCCTGCACATTCACAAAAAGCGCACGTCTTGTAGTGACAGACGAAAAAAATTGGCTGCGCGATCAACAACACACGCATCCAACTCATTTATTTCGCGAGTGGTGAAAGGAAAAAAAGTATTTGCAAAGACACCAGTACAACAGCTCACCTCGCGGAGTTTTTTTTATTTTTTGAGTGATAACTTTCATGTATCACGTAGTGTCGGCTCATCATGCAGAAACTTGTTTTAACAATTATAATCACAGAATATAGAATAGAAACACTTTATTCGCAAAAGTTTTCTGCGCTGCTCAAGAGGCTTCCATCGTAAGTTACTTTTTAATGGATATAACAGTGGAGTTAAATTGAAATTGTTACTGATAAAGAGCGCCGCACGGTTTGGTATGCGTTCAATTATATAGACTAGAGTTTGCCCATGAGAATTCCACACTGTAGAGGCACATTCAAGGACAGTTGGGACATATATACCATACAGAGCCTCTTTCAGACTTTTTGGGGCAGACTTGAAATTGCGTGTATTAAATTTTAACACACCGTTGGCCTTGCCGGTTACGTTACCAATATGCAACACCAAGGTATTATGTTACCAGACTGCATACACCAGGGTATTTAAATCTTCAACACTGTATAGTTGTGCTCCTGACAAGCTATAGCATGAGTGAAAAGGTTTGCGTTTTCTGGTAAAACAATGGAAGCAATTTTTTTCACATTCAAACACATCTTCTATTCCTCACACCATCTTACCAGAGGGCCAAGATTACGTTGTAAAAAAACATTGTCCATACTGTGTATTGATTTATAAATAAAGCAGTCTGCCGCGTACAGCCTCCTTTTTGATGTTAGCGTGTCTGACGAACCATTAATGTATATCATAAAGAGTAAAAAAGAACCCAATACCGAACCTAGTGGCATCTCCGTAGTTACTCTGATGTATGAAGAAGAGAAACCAATTACTAGGACTGACTGTTTTCTAGAAGTTAAGTAATCACTCAACCAACCAATACCAGAAGCAGGCAGACCTAACAAAGATAATTTATTTAATAAAGAGCATGTGGAACGGTGTGAAACGCTTTCTGAGAAACTAGAATTACCAAATTGACTTTATAACCTTTATCATGTGAACTTAAAACATCATGACAAAGGATGCACAGTTGTATAACACATGACAGACCAGACCAGAAGGCTTTCATCGTCGCGGTCAATAGTCCACTGATAACGGGATAGTCGGCTGTAGTGTCGACGAGAGTGGTGACGTTATGTCCGTAGAATGGTACGTCGATATCGCTAGTCCGTTGTCTTGCTGCTTCGTCATGGTGTCGGATCACGGCTACGTTGGTTTTCTGTATTGCTTCCACGCGGCATCGTCCGGTTTCTTTTCGGCTGCAATTTTTTGACGTTAAGGCTCTGTTGGGCATGCGACGTGTTCTATGAGCGTCATCGCATGGTCCTCGACGGCGACGGAGGATCTTTAGTATTCCGGCGTACAGCAGCCGCCCTTTCACAGGTTGCTGCCTTAGTTTTTGTCATATGAGCTAGGTGACCGGCCTGGTTAGCGTCAGTTTGCTGCCGGTGGTTCGGTGACATGTAGCGGCTGGGTGATGGTGACCAAGAAGATCTCCAGAGTGTACTCTGCGCTTCGGCGAGACAGTCGCCGGTATCACGTGGTATTCAACTCTCTGTGGACGGGACGCGCGTGAATGGCGAAACCACATAGTCCCAGCTTGCGGTACTGACAGCGGCGGTACGCGTGCCGACTTCGCCGCAGTGATAGCATAGTGGGCTGTGGTCAGGGGAGAGCTAGACGTCTGTCTTCGAAGGAGCGTTGCACTCGCCGGCAGGTGGGTGGTACTGCGTCAGTGGTGGTTGCAGTGGAGTCTGGCGGTGAAACTGTGGCTGCATGGGTAGCGTCGTGACGCAGCATTGGAGGAGCGTCGAGGCGGACTGCAGCGACGAAGCCTATATCTTTTGCTTGAGAGTGCGCTGCTTCGTGGATCCCAAGTGAAGCAGCGAAGGAAGCAGGCTGTAGGTACAAGATGAACGTCGAATTTATGGCTGGTAAACGAAATGTCACATTACAGCAATACACATTAGCACAAACAACGACGAACAGACTGCCAACGTTCCATCAACTGACAAGCGGTGAAGCACGTCAGCATTTAAAACATGGGTCGTCGAATATTCCAGTCCTAATATATGGTGTTCATGCAAGGTCTAGAATAAACTCGAACGTTTGCGTCTTGCCCACGATCTTAACAGAATGATCCACTATAATCGAGAACCTTCTCGAACAATAAGGCGCAGTTGGCGCTTAGCATTCTGAAGGACTTTGTTGGCGAAAACCAAAGGGGAAAAAGTGAAAATTAGGAACGGCGTTTAGCAATAAATAAACAGCCACCGCCAAGGAGAATTAACATTGTGTTAAGTTCAGTTGGGGCTCGTGCTTTAGCAACAGCTTTACAGTCCTAAACTTGGACGTGCAGGCTTTTCAAATTTGGTTTTTCGAAAATATGTTTTTGTTACGCTGCAATAAGGTACTGTTCAGGACATCAATGAAACCGTGACGTATTTATTGCGAGTATGACCAGAAAGACAAAGATAACTTCATGGACATCTTGATGAAGAGATCTGCGTTCTCTAGGATGGCCCATGTTCTTTAAGGACAAACATCATTCTCCTTCTTCGTTAAATCGTCTGTGTAAAAGAGAGAAGACGAACATGAAATCAATATCGCCAAATCTATTTGATCCTCAAGTACCGGTAGAAAAATATCTAAACGCAATACGAACCAGCTGTGGGATTCTATCCTTACCAAAACAAAGTTATGTACGCGCGTGATTTGTTAGACAGACCTAAGCCTGGGACACCTTCGTAAGAAAATCTCCTTTTAAAAGCTACTGAATTATACAACGCCATAGTATGCCTGCTTAACAAAACTTGAAAATATATAGGGGTTAGCAAGCTCGTACGAAGTAGTGGAACGCAAGCTGTCCAGTGAGTGATAATATGTAAGCAACACTTTGCATCGGCACTTTCCTCTATGCCTGAAAGACAATGTTCACATATTTACAAGTTTATTCGTCCGACGTACACATTCAAGTCAGAACAAAGAACGCTTTAGCTAATTTCACGTAATTGCTACGAAGGAAAGTAGCTGAATGGCGGTTTCCACAAAGCTCAAGAAGCTTTTGTAAACCTTGTCAGCTGAAGTATCATGATATCGATAACCACTCGGGCCCTTTGAACCAAGGCCTAGCAGATTTCGGGGGGGGGGGGGGGGGCGTGTCGCAGAAGCAATTATCCCACAGATGTTTGGTGCCTAAGGGGCGCAGCGTGACGAGAAGGGCATGAAATATTTTTGCAGCGCACTCCACCGTTAGATGAAATACCAATGGTGAGTTGCCACCTGCTCAGCCAAGAGTCTTCGTAGCCTTTAGGAAATATTATATGAAAAAAGAGGAGGTAGGGGAAGGTATGCTTTCGGAGTCAGTGGAGTACCTCGCCCAACAACAATCGAACACGCCACAGTGTTAAGTAGACGTGGAGTTTAAATGAGTGTAGTGACAGTCCCTGGCGCGTTGCTTTTGAGCACCGATGATTTGAGTTCTCAAGATACCTCCTCAAAGGACGTATTTTGCGGCCACTGCACTGGCATTAAAATTTCATCAACGTGAAAATTTTTTTCACGTGTACAATAGTTTGTGTCTACTTTCCGTGTTGCAGTATAGATGATGTTTTTCTACTACCATGAAATTCAAAGAAATGTCATACACAGCCATAGATTCAGACTTTTTTTTAATGCGAAGCATTTCTTAGCGAGCATCCACGGATTTGAGCGTATAGATCTATCTATCTAGCCACCTACGACATTTAGCTCTCCTCGCCGTTCCGATAATGGTATCGATGCCAAACTTGGCATGTCCTAACATGACTGTATGAAGAACATGTTCGACAAGTCGTAACATGAAAATCTTGACATGTATGTCAAGAATGTCGTGTTTACATTTCATGCTCATGCACCTCTTGCGGTGGTTTCGTTCGCATGGAATGTTGCAAAACTGGTACGCTATGGCATGATTGCATGACAGACACAAGCGACCAACCCTAACATGAAAATCATGACATTCGTGCCATGTAACAACATGGCTACATGCCACACTAATAATGCACTGGTGGAGGTTTCGCTAGCTTCACTTATACCAAATGTTTTATTACGGGACGTGAAAGGATGACGAAGGTGTGGTACTTGTGCAAACACGATAAACATGAGATGCGTGTCATGTAACAGCATGTCTACATACTGCACTCAATATGCGCTCACTGCTGTTTCGTTAGCTTGACATGCACCGAACTTAGTATTACGTACGCGATGCCAACGAACGACATAGGTAAATGACAAATCCAAACAAGATAATCACGACATGCGTGTCATGTAACAACATGACTACATGCCACACTGATGATTTGGATTGATTGATTGATATGTGGGGTTTAACAGTCCCGAAACCACCATATGATTATGAGAGACGCCGTAGCGGAGGGCTCCGGAAATTTTGACCACCTGGCGTTCTTTAACGTGCGCCCAAATCTGAGCACACGGGCCTACAACAATTCCGCCTCCATCAGTATGCCAAATTTTGTATTATGTGACGCCAATGGATAACGAAGGTATGTGACTGGTGCGAACAGGATAATCATGAGATGCGTGTCATGTGAGAACATGTCTACATGCCACAGTCAATGCGCAAATACATTTCGACGTGACGCAGGGCAACGCGTTTTGACGAAATACATTTCAACGTGATGCGTTGACTTCGTAGCGTCACGCCGGTGTTCCCACACCAGGCGCCAGTCCTACCATATACTCGCAGGCGTGCACCGTGGTGCGTTGCTTTGACGCATGCGCGTTTCAGCACGTCCAGCGTCCCTTCATACGAAAAGAGGAAGACGCAGTGTTGTCTGGGTAACGCTCCGGTGCGAAATGCAGCATGTCGCATTTCGCGCCGGTTGCCTTCGAACCGCGCCGACTGACGCTGGTCGCGCCTGGCGTCAGACTGTAGAGTGCTCACGTTTTGCTAACGTAGCGTCGCTGTGCCCAGAGTGCGCGCTCGTCATCGCTACATTGGAGTATATTTGGCCCTTCGTGGTGAGCTCGCGGCTTTTTTACTAGCTCCACTTATACCGAGTTTGGTGTTACGTGACGTAATTGGAAAACGAAATATATTACTTGTGCAAACATGATCATCCTGATACGGGTGTCATGTAAGAACATGACAACATACCACGCTCATAGCGTACTCACGGCCGTTTCACAAGTTCTACATATACTAAATTTGGTATCACTTGACGTGATTAGATGACGAAGGTAAACGACACAACCAAACATAATAATCATGACACGGAAGTCATTTGCGGCATCATTTACCTCCACATCATAACGCTGTGCTGATTTTAAAGTGACCTATCAGCATTTCTCATTCGTGCTTCGCATATCATCGATTCCCATTGTACTTTGGACCTGCCAATTTTTCCACATGGCTACGACGTATTGTTCAGATATACTAACGATTCGCTTGTAGTATTCTGCGTTGTACCAAATAAGAAAAATCGCCTGTCGAGATTGAATGCCTTGGTTTCAGCACAAACCCCTCAGTGGAACATTATCGGGGCGAGGCTCGTTAGAGTTAAGCCTTGTTACCACGTAGGCTTGACGAACAACTTGGAGCACCCGCTACAGGTGCTGCGGCCCGTGCTCGCTACCAGTGCGTGGTTTCTTTTTTTTCCATAGTGAAGACATTTAGGCGATCGCTGCCAGTGTTTGTTTTCAGTTTGAGCAGAGTCTCCTAGGGACACTGCGGTGTCACTCGTTCGAAGCGCATGGTCTCTCTCTCTCTTCAACAGCGAAGACAATGAAGACTACGCGGCAAAACTTCATGTGCATCTGAAGGTGCCCAGAGCTGCTGCAGCATAGCAGTGCAGCCAAGTGGATGCAGAGTCGCATGTAACGAAACCGCAGAACTATCAAGCTCACACGGGTGTGAAAGTTAGCGAAAACGCAGCAGTGTGGTAGCACAAACAAGTGGACCCGAAAGCTGTGCGGACTTGCGAAGTTTCTGCGGTACATCGAGGCCAGCGAGCATTCCCACAGGCGACAAGAGCGCGAAAAGCGGCTGCAAAAAGGCGAAAGCGTTACGTACAGCTGTTCATCAAAATTTTATCACTTAGCTGCTTTGAACAGCGTAGTGAAACGTACAGGGACGTTTTAAACGTTTTGTCTACGTGGTTGAAAACAGTTAGGAGCAGTGTTGCGGAGTTTACGACCCCTGATGGGAGTGATTCCGGAATCATTCCACATTTTCGTGACCCTGGATTAAAATAGGATGGGAATGGGACAAGGCTTGAAGGAATGGAATGGGAAATAAATTAAGCACAGTTTCCTTGGAGTGAAGTAGGAATAGACTGAAGTATTTTTTCGAAGATATCTAGACCGTGTTTTGTCCTCGCGCTGTTTTTCAAACTTCATACAATACTAAATCATAGCCTCGAATATAACAATAAAGCATCATTTTTAAACTCTCTCGGCTGATTACAGGCAAGGCAAATCTATAAGCGACACGCCTACTACAGCTCTGTCCTCTTCCTCCGAAGTTTGTCTTTCGTCTTCGCCTAACCCTGGTCAAGCAGAACTACGGCATCAGCATGCCCTCCCCTTGCCTCACCCTTTATCCTTTCTCACCTTTTTTCTCTCGGTGGCGCCCCAGCCACCTACTGTCTCCCCACCCTTCTCTTTTTGCGCTATGTCGCTGTTGGCGATTCAGAGCACTCCGGCGCTTGTTCGAAACAACGCATCTTTAAGTTGCCATGCGTATTCACATTGGCGCGATGGTTTTGTTCACTGCGAGCTTCTGTACACCAGCTTGCGCGCCTTCTCAGCTTATACTCTACCCCCTCCTCTAACAATACCTTCCCGCCTGTCTAAACACATCGGCGTCTTCCGCGAAACTTTGTCGGCGAAGCTCTGAAGGTCACCGCAGGACACAATCGTACACGATGAACTGTAGGCACTCCCCCTCCTTTCAGACAGACAGAGGGAACAAACTTTTGAAAGCACTGCTTAGAAATCCGTCCAAAGCCAGAAAGCCAGTAATCACGGCCATGGCAGCGCCTCCCTGACTTCCGCGGGGCGAGGATTTGCGCCGAAGGGAACCGACGGTTGACTTATAGCGTGCAGGAAGACCCAGGGGGAAAGCCTTCGCCACCTCACCTGTTGGTTGCTAGAGCAGCACAAACACTTGCATCCACTGATCCACGCTCGAGCAGCTCATTTGGTGAAGCAAGACGCATAGTTAAGTAGACGCAAGTTGTATCTCAACTTTTAGAACCAACCGTTCAAAAACTATCATAAGCAATTCTGGTTTTAAAACCTACTGGCCATTCGCCCATTTATCTCGTAACATTTTGTGGCAATATTTCCTTCGCTAAAACGAAAATAACGCGTCGTTTTGTACCTTGTTCGGCGTGCGACCTTTCAAGAGGACACTTAGGCACTTTTATTGAGGTAAGCTTGGTCACCGAAGAGCTATAGCCAACGATTGCCGAACGTGTTCAAAAGATCAAACATTCGGAAAATTTGGCTCAGGTGACGTGCCCTCCTGAATTCCGAGCTGATAGCGGACCATCCCGCGCTCGCACTGCTCCAGTGTGAAATCTTTTCAGTCATTATCGTTGTTTTTGTATCTTTTTTTCAAATTTTGCTTGGTTCGTACGAGTCGGCATTTATTCGTGTTTGAATCACCAAACAAAGATGACATTGTGGAAGAACGTACTGTTATATCACACTCAAAGGTAGGCTTGTGGGCCTGAGTACATGTTATATCGAAGTGGAAAGCCACCGTACATTCTCTATATCCACCTTTAGCTAGCCAAAGCCAAATGTTGGCGTGGTGTGAAAATAAGAGCAATCTGCCTATTTAAAACAGAGAAATCGAGGACGCAGTTAATGTACAAACAAATAGATTATCTGAGCAGATATCAGTGGGAGAAACAAATTATCCCTGCAAATCGATTCACATTGACATCCCACACTAAAGCGGGGAATACCGAATGTAGTGCCTGATCTTTATCTCACGACCAGTTTAGTACCTGACACATAAGAGTAACCTTTGCGACAAAGAAGACATTGGCTACCCGTGTGCAAGCGAACCCAAAAAAATTCTCCCCTCTGCATTCATGTTTGTGAAATGTGCTCTTGACAAGTGTGAGTGCTGACAAGCAGTGTGGCTTACTGTTTCGTATTCGCTGCAAAAGCAGAAGTTACCCGAGTTGTGGTGCACTGTTCCTACTAATACCAGCAGATCTAGAAGGTTTAGTGCCCCATTAAAAAGCAATTCACCAGGCTCCTAAAGCACATCTCGTCCTTCTTGCCGCACTACTGTGACGTATACAGTAGTTACCGTGACGTCTACAGCGCACATGCTCTCAATTCATTGATATACGCGAAATATCACATGCAATTTGTCTCCTGGCCTGCTTTGCCATGCAGCCGCCTATCCGTTCTTCATTATCTCGCATAAATATTGTGCGTAATGAGCCGATAAAACTTCATTTTGCGTATTTAAAAGTGCGCAACAGGCGATAACAGCGTGACGCCGAGAAGCGGGAAATCCGGATAGGCTCTAGTGCTTAGTGCTTATATTGTTCACGTGCATTCAAGAACTAAGGGGTGAGGAGGATGCATCGTGTGTATGAAGTAGAGGAGAAAAACTTTCCCCTCGTCTTTAAACGTGGGGTGGCGAGTAGCTCTTTAACGACAGTGTAGGAAATCATAATTTTCTTCATATTCACAACCACTCCACACACGTGACAAAACAGTTAGTCTTTTTGAACGCTATATTTTTTGTCAGATGAAATATACCCTGTAATTCTTTTAGCACTAACACATTCAAGTTTACACATTACTAAAACATCACAATCATTGAAACACGCTCACTATACAATTACTAATAGATGGCGGGAGAACCGCTCCTATAGAAATTTATTTATTTATTTATTTATTCACAATACTGTAAGCCCTGTCGGGCTGTTACAGAGTGGGAACTACATCATACAATGACAATTCTAATTTATCAACAAAAGATTCAACTGTGTCTACATTCTCAAAGAAATCGGCGGCAGGACAGTTCCAGTCGACAATCGTTCTGACAAGAAAAGTGTTTTTAAATGTGTCAATTCTCGGTGTGTAGGGCATAATTACGTGTGGGTGATTGGTTCTTGATGAGACTCTTCCTGGGGGACGCAAATAGAGAGAAGGGTTTAAATTGAGTTTATTGTTGTAAAGCTGATATAAAAACTTTAGTCGATTGATTTTTCGGCGAATGGCAAGTTGAGGAAGTTTAACCTCAGTGAGCAGGGTTGTTATTGACTGCCTCCTCTCATAAACGGAAAAAATAAATCGCGCTGCTAGCCTCTGAACACGCTCCAGTTTATCTATTTGATATTGGTGATGCGGGTCCCAGATCATACTAGCGTATTCTAAGGTAGGCCGAACAATAGTTTTGTAAGCGGTTTTTGCCACACCACATCTGATATGAAGCTACTACATCTCTGCTTTTGAACATGTCTTGCGTAACTCTCCAGATTTTAAAAGACCTCGTCATACCCACTTTATTCATTCTTACCTAAAAAACTATGGTGATGTATTTCCGACATTCAAAAATTACCGGAATGAAATTGAGCTGTCTGGCCATTCCCGGAGTGGGAATGCGCTAAGTATTCTTTATTCTTAGAAATTGAAGGAATAAAATTGCGGCAAGTTTTAATTCCTCAGAATGAAATTGGAATAGAATCGAGGCACCCATTCCACAACACTGGGTAAGTGATTCCCGCTCTTTGCCCACTCACGATCATTCACTTCATGATGATGCGGTGATTTTCTTAGCTATCCCCAACATTTTACTGACGTACTTCCATCTTGAATTCAACTTCGCTGAAATCCACATGAACACAATGTAAAAAAGTAACCAGTAGAAAATGTTTTGCTATTACAAGACCCAGGGTTCGAACCAACGCCCTGTCGGCCGCGGTTATAGATAACAGGTGCCCGACTAACAACACAATGATGGTGGATGGACAGAGAACTTCAAAAGTTTATATTTAGCAATCATTCTCTCAGTATCTGCGCAATTGTTTTGTTGGGGTGGTACCACCGCCTACCGGAGGAGTAGAGAAATAAAGCATTGCCGCCCTGCAGGCGCGCTTATACTATAGTGACACGACACCGATTTCGATTTGTCGACTCGACTGCCTTTCGAACAGTCTTCGACGTGTCGTGGTCCTTTTTGAACTGCAACAATGCCAACAGTCGGCCGATGGTCTCAAGCAGATTCCGCGTCCGTCCTGCGCGCTCTCAGCCCTTATTCGGCCGATGCTCTGAAGGTGCTCGCGATGACACTGACAAACTTACACGATGATATTGAAACAGGTGACCACCTAATCATCTCACTCCCTCGTTTCTAGCCATGCTTTCTTCTCTGCCATAGTCCCTCTTCGGCTACGCAGTGCAACTCCCGCCAAGCCCCACGGCTCGAAGGACGGGGTGTAGATAAACAAACGGAAAGCGAAGAAACATCGGCTGGGTGTGCTAGATGTCCATAAAGACGGTTTACGGGTCTCATGGAGGCCTGCTTATCTTCCCCCAAGATTCGCCCTTTCTCATTAGAAGCAACAAAATAAAAAAATTTTTGCTCAACCACGGATCTCCCGAAATCTGCCGACAAGCCTGCAAACGCGTTTTGCATGCGTTTTCGGTCTGCCATGATGTCGCATATTGTATTTAATGAACACATATTGTATTCAACGAAAACATATTGTATTTAAAGTCATCCGCGTCATGGTAGGGTTGATGTCACCCCTTTTCTTGCGACTTTACCGGTACGTGACTGGTTGGTCAATTGTTTTCGTCTGCCTATGCGCTTACATGTCGTGTCGCTCCAAAGGAAACACAGCTTGACGAGCAGAAACTTAAGATGTGAAGGTAGTCTCTGGATACTCAATGGCAGCATCCAATAAACGCTGACATCAGGGCTAATCAGGGTGCCCTGCTCGCATGCGCTCCGCACTTAGCTCGGACAAAGCTTCAGAAGCCAATCTCGGAGGCCACGAGTTATTTGACTCGGTGATGACGCAGTTACATGCTTTGTCTTTCGCGTTGTGCTAGCGTGTGAAGCTTCCATGTACACCAACTTGTGTCTCTCTACCATCCCTAATACGAGTGCAAAGGCGCCGACTCCTGGAACTGCTGCAATAAGCCACCGAAAAACCAAGGGTGTCGATGGACCAAAGTCACGCAAATCAATTTGGTGCTGCAAGACACACGTGAAGAGCGAATAATAGATTGATTTGTGGGGATTAACGTCTCAAAACCACCATTTGATTATGAGAGACGCCGTAGTGGAGGGCTCCGGAAATTTTGACCACCTGGGGTTCTTTAACGTGCACCCAAATCTGAGTACACGGGCCTACAACATTTCCGCCTCCATCGGAAATTCAGCCGCCGCAGCCGGGACGTGAAGGGCGAGCAGGAAGATTCGCGAGTTCACTGCTCAAGCTGAGAACTAGCGACGCAAGTGGCTGCTATACCCATAGAGTTTCCCAAAAAGAAATAGAGGGCACTCTGGCGCTGCGATCGTTCAGAGACCATGGGAATGATGGGTAGTACACACATTTGTCTAGTCTTCGCACTTGCGGGCGGCGAATCGTACTTGCGGCTTCGTTTATTGCTGGTTACATTTTTGTTTTGAAAGAAAGAACGAACCCTTTTGAACTTAGTGACTTGATTCGAAATAGTAAGCCTAAAAGAATAAGGTTGTGAAGCGGAAACGGTGAACATTTGCTAATTTATGTTTTCGTGAAAAAACAGCTCCAAGCCACACGAACACGCATGGAGCCAGAAGCAGGCCAGAAGTACGAAAACTAGACAATTGTGTGTACTACCCATGATTCCCATGCTCGCTGAAGCGCCATGTTTTGCAGCTCCCATAGACACTAGCGCCAGAGTTCTCTCTAGTGTATGTTAAGAAACTCTATAGATATACACACACCGAAACAGGCCGAAAAGATCAATCCTTCGCTGAAATGGCCCAACAGCAGGAGGCTGCTCGCTAACATCCCCGGGACGGTCACCGACCCGTAAATCATGCACGCTTCCCCATAGTGGATCGTAAGTTCACGAAACATTTTTGTGAAATCCGTTCGGTTTCAATTGTATTGTTTTAGAAAGCATGTGTTCATGTGTGATATGCACGATGCTCTGGTGCGTGTAATACAATGCCTCCGAAAAATGTGTGCTGGTCACAAGTTATTGCTGGTCGTGTTAGATCAGGAGCGTCACGAGGCGTTCACATGGGTGGGTGAATGGCTAAGAGTGCTGTAGCCTCCAAACACCAATATGCAATAAACTATAAATTACTCCTCTGACGACATGTTAGACTTACATCAGACAAACCAATGTGTTTATCAATTAGATAAACCATTTTCACTTAGTTTTTCCTTGGAGATTCCAATCTTTCATGTCAAAGACGGACAGCCAGTGTCCGCACCGAATCATTGTTGAAAATTTTATGCTCCAGAAAGCAACGAATTGCGTGAATTCGGCGTGAATCAAAAGCTGAACACAACAGATATGTAGCATGTAGCATAAGTTTGTGAAACGCTAAATGTTCGATTAAGCTAAATCGCCACTTTGTCTGGGAATGTAACTTCGAAATAATTGTTTCTACTGCACTTGGCTGGTATTTACGCAGTTCCTCGTGTTCGCCCTTTCTGAGTTGCGCGTCGCATCCCAAATCGCACTTGCCTTTGTTTTCCTTAATGCTCAAGAGATATGTAAATACTTGCTCATAATAAACGTGCAAAGCTATGATAGTTACGGCGATAGGTATCACATCTCAAATGGGCAGCCCACGTCCGCGAAAAAATAGTAAACGGTGTGTGCCAAATATAGGACGCCATGCAATAGAGGAATCGAATGGGAAGAGTTAAGGATAAGAGTGAATGGAGAGTATCTGCGATTCCCTGATGACATTGTGTTGATATATAACACAGGAGACAAATTTCAGGTCGTGTCCTAAGAACTGGACACGGAAAGCTTAAAAGTAGGTCTGAAAATTATTATGCACAAAACTAAAGCAATATGCAACATTTTCGGCAGAAATTAGCACTTTGAGATAGGCGGAAAGACGTTGGAAATTTTAGAGGAATGAGTGTACTAGGGCGCGAAGTAACCATGGAGCCAAACCTTGAGAGTAAAATAACTAGAAGGATAAGAATGGGGTGGATCATATTCGGCAAGCATTCTGAAACCATGAATGGTTATCTTCCTCCACCCCTCAAGAAAAAAGCATATAACATCGGCGTCTTGCCAGTATTAACCTACTGAGCAGAAAGCTGGAGGTTACAAAGAGGATTCAGCCTAAAAAGACGATGCCATGAGCGATGAGAAGGAAAATGATAGGTGTGACCTTAAGAGTTAAGAAGACAGCAGAGTAGGCCAGGGAACAAACCAAGGTTAATGATATCATAGTTGAAATGAACAAGAAAAAACGCCAGGCCTGCACGGAAGGCGCAGCACAGTCACAGCGAAAGCTAGAAGAGCAGCCTTTCAGAGCCTTTTCTGAACACTGATTGGGTAACTACTGCAAGCACACTTGCTTGATACCCTCTAGGGCATTGCTAATTAATTTATTTGAGTAGTAAGCAAGCACTTGCTATGCTGTTTTTTCGTCAATCATCTGAGAAGTGTGGTATCCGCTAAACACTTGCAAGAAATTTTCTGCCAATTGCTCATGCAGTGGCTGACGACGATGAGCAATGGTCGCTGAAGTGGGTATGCGCCACAGTTAATAGGGCAACAAATACAAGCTTTTTTGATGGATTGGAACATTGGGCAGCCCACTCGTTACGCTGTTCGCATTGTGCGACGACTGGTTGTTCAATCGCTGTTTTAAAACGCTTTATAAGTTGTATTACCGTGATTGTTTTCTGACATCAAGCCAGCCTAAGGCAAGTTCGACAAGTTGTAAGCACCGGCGTAATTCAGTGGTAGAACACTGGGCTAGCACCCAGTGGACTTGAGTTGTCGCCGCACTGTGCCATTGGTGCTAGCTTTGTTTTTCTAATTTCATGCGATGTGGTTACGGACACCGGTGATGGCGGCGGTTGACAACAGCGCGTAACCCGAGTTGGGATCTCTTAACAGCTTTTGCTGTAAAATGGACATGGGCCGGTTACGTAGCAGGTAGGCTGGATAAAAGCTGGTCATTAGGGGTAACTGACTGGATTTCCGGAGAAGGCAAACGCACGTAGGGGAGATAGAAAGTTAGGTGGGTCAATGAGATTAAAAAGCTTGCAGGTATAACGTGCCAGTGGAAAGCACAAGACCGAATTGATTGGCGGATCATGGGAGAGGCCTTTGCCCGGCACTGGGCGTAGTCAGGAATAGTGATAATGACTGCGCTTGGCATTCAGACTTACACAGTCACCAGCTTGATTGCAAGCAGTAAGCTCTGATACAGCGGGAACTTTTATTTGTTGTGTACCCAGCGTCGCGCAAAATTTTGCTGTTGTTGGTACATCTGTGAGTAAAACTACAATATGCAGTTTCGATGGTTGATGGCACATGAGTAAATATCACGGGAACATGCGGTTACCACGCAAACAATATTCCTCCAAAAGTCGGAATTCTCTGTAATAAAACGCTAAAGATCAACCTATGTCATACCAGCTTTGATAACTATTGTTTTATTTGTGAACATTTTCTAATCTCTGGCCATCTCTCATCAATGCATTGTCGTTATCTCCAAGGAAGAATACAAAATTCAGTATTTTGTGTCAAAAACAAAAATACAATTGTTCTTGAAACTGAAATATTGTAATCATTACTGACACTCGACCTGAGAGTTCACCATTTAGGCAGGTGTCGATAAAGTTAGTTGGGACACCTTTAGCAGATTCTGAGAGATGTTAAAAACATAGAAATGCAACATCCATTGTAATATGCACGATAAAGCTGCTTTTGCTTACCTTATGCATGAAGCGCCAGATTTTTTCTGCGTTACAATGGAGGCCTCACATTCACCGGCCTTAATGGTCTGTGCCGCCTTCTTATTGCATTCTGCCTCTGAAGGGGAAGTCCAGGCTTTATAGGTGGGCCATAGCGTTCAGGAATGGGTTTAAGAGGTGGCTTTCTCATGAAGAAAGGAATCTTTATTGCTAAAGCTGGAGAAGGTCCACCGTTATATTCTAGAGAGAGCAGAAGCGTGAACGCCGTGAAGACGAAGAGAGCATTGAAGCAAGAAGTTTTTCTCATTATAAAGAAAATACGCAACCAAAATGACACTGTGCACTCTAGGGGAACCGCGCTGAAGCTTTCTTTGAAACTAAAAGACGCCTTCCACTACAGCACTTGCATCTACACTGATATTTCAACTTTTCGATGGCGCAAATTTATTGAAAGCACAATACTCTACTTTCTTCATGTTTTTTGCGCAAAACTTATTATATTACTTCCACACGTTTAGGAGCGCGATTTATTACCTCACTCATTCACACTAAATTGGACATGCAAAGCCGCATTTGAACAATGCCCTGTAACCTAAAAGCTATTCGGCATGACCATCAATCAGAAATCAGAGTTGAAGTAAGCTTGAACATATGAATATGCAACGCGAATAACTTGTGTTTTTTTGTTAGTCAGGTGATGACGAAGCTCAATTTCGTGCTCTCTGTTTAGCACCCATGAGCACGCCACCTGTTACTTGCCTTTAGTATTGCTAAGAATTGATTGGTAATGTCCCAAAACCACCATATGATTATGAGAGACGCCGTAGTGGAGGGCTCCGAAAATTTTGACCACCTGGGGTTCTTTAACGTGCACCCAAATCTGAGCACACGGGCCTACAACATTTCCGCCTCCATCGGAAATGCAGCCGGCGCAGCCGGGATTTGAACCCACGACCTGCGGGTCAGCAGCCGAGTAACTTAGCCACTAGACCACCGCGGCAGGGCTAGTATTGCTAAGAAGAAACTTACAAAAGATTATAAAAAAAAATTTTACTTGATATTTTATTTTTTAGCAATGCAATACTTCCTATCTAACAAGGGAAGCAGTGCATCGAGAGCATACATAAGTGCGAGTTGCAATGAGCGAAAATAGTAGTAGTAGTAGTAGTAGTAGTAATAACAATAATATAGATAATATTATTATTATTTTTATTATTATTATTATTATTATTATTATTATTATTATTATTATTATTATTATTATTATTATTATTATTATTATTATTATTATTATTATTATTATTATTATTATTATTATTATTATTATTATTATTATTATTATTATTATTAAAACATGAAAATAAATAAAACAGGACAGAAATAAGATATCACGTGTATTGTGTAAATTATTTAGCCTACACGTGCATTCATTTCCAAATGTAAATAGCTACTTGATATCAGCTTCTAAAAAAATATACATCAACTAAATGTACACCATTGTTCTTAAGGTCCGGCGGCTGTGAGCCGACACATGATCTGACCTTTGCCTTGAATAGGATATACGTAATTCTTCAAAGTGTTCTCGCGTGGCAATAACAGAATAACTTTCGAGATATGATGTCCCAACACCAGGCTATGATTATAAGGGGGGCTGTAGTCGAGAGCTTCGCAAATCTCGACGTTGTTGCACTTTAAGGTGCACCTAGATCAAAACCTACGGGACACTGTGTGCTATATTTCGATGAAAGCGAAATGCGGTCGCCATGACCAGACTTGATGTTGATAATATATGTTTAATGGCGCAAAGGCCAGTTGATGGCGAGAGAGTGGCAGTTCATTAGTCGAAGAGCATGGATAACGATTCGCGTACGTGGCTGTTTAGGACCCTGAAATTGCCCACGCTAAAGGCAGATAAAACATAAAAGAAACGAATTCGAGAGAGTCGCGCTGCGAATGCGCAGTGAGAATGAACAAATTGTGGTGCTAGCGTAGCACTGACTGCGCCAGTGCTAGCCAGTGCTATGACAGATAAAGCAATAAACGGCAGTCCACGACATCTGCCTGCTGGGCCCCACTTAAAATCAAAGAGGTGCCCCCCCCCCCAAAAAAAACAACTGCTAACATCTTTGACAAGTGGTCGTGACAATAAAATTATGGAAGGATGGCATCAGCACAAGGCCTGGTCAACAGCTCTTGGGTTCGAGGGCCGTAGGGCAGGTGAAATCGTTATTGTAGCTGCAGCAGCAGCAACTTCCATTCGGAGTTCAGGCTACGGTCTGACTCAAAATATGACTTTTAGGTCCTGTGAAAACGCCAAAAATAACTCCCGTTTAAAATGCTCTTCTCTATCCAAGTACTATTGTGCAATGTCCTTAGTAATGTAACGAAAAGTATTCTCTTCTAATGACATTCTTGCATTCTACGAAAATATGAAGCATAGGGACAGGTGTGCCACATTTCTTCCATCAGCACACGATCGAATGTATATGTGTGTATAGGTGTGGTGCACTGACAAGTTTCCTTCAATCTCGATGTGCCCGAGAACCCAGAACAATAAGACATGCTATTTGGCTGTGTCCTCCCTGCACAAGAGCGAACAGAGCGAGACAAGCATCAGATCTTTTGGTTTTTGACAGTTCTTAGCGCTGTTACCAAGCTCAAGGAATAAGTGCTTATTACCGTCTTTTCGAGTTTAATTTGTGGAATGTGCATACTTCCCGCAAGTTTCGCATAAGCTTCTGCTAAGAGGATGTTCGTAATGGGGTACAGAATGACAGAGAACGAAAGGAATGGTCAAACCCTACACCCACTGTTTGTGGCTCATACCCGCCGAGTTTCATGCCAAGATAACGTGAAATTTAGAACAGCTTCAGCAGCTCCGGTGTCAAATGACGTTTCCCGAAAGCTTGTTTGGAATCTTTTTGAAAAATTATGAAATGAAATATAATGTGTGTATCGAAGGAACAATACTTCAGGTATTACTTGCTGAACGTCTGTGCTAGGTCTGAATGTCGAGCAAGTTTTTCATGCTGGTAATTAATTCGCCGCCACTTTTGATCAGCGTGTGCGTTAAATTGCCTATGTCATCAACAGAAGCTCAGAAAAGTTTGTTTAGGTTTGTATTTGTATGTTCATAAAGCGAGCGTAATTCATACCACTTTCGCTCTAACCCAGCCCGTGCGTCAGTCACAAGAGAAAATCATCCGCGTCTATAATAAAGGGAATTACTTAGCGATCAATAATGAATTTGAACAATTTTACGAGGAGTACGAAGCAACATCTCAAGAGCGTGACATTCATGAAAACTGGTTTCTTTTCAAATAAAAAATAGCATATCTAAAGGATAAATATATTCCAACATTATCAATCAACGCTAACCAGCATAAACCACGGTTCACAGAAAACGTTAAAAAACTTGAAAACAAGAAAGAGCGACTTTTTCGCCAGGCTAAACAAAACCCACAGCATGATTTATGGGACAAGTACCACAAAGCTGAACGTACATATCTTACCGCTATCCGGCAAAGCAAGTGCACCTCCTTTTACTACGACCTGGCTAAGATGATCAGTGAAAACGCTAAGAAATTTTGGCAAACCATCAACCCACAGTCAACTCGCACTATGGCTTTACCCAACAAACAGGTGGAAATGCTGTCAGATAAAGACACCGCTAACATGTTTAACACCGCGTTTTCTTCTGTTTTCACCAAAGAACCTAATGAACCACTACCTATGTTTTTTGCACGTTTTGATGCTACAATACCTCCTATCACCTTCTCGATAGACAGCATTTCAAACATAATTGCCTACATTCAACTGTAATCATCCGCTGGTTTCGATAAAATCACATCAAATTTTCTGAAGAACACCAAAATTATTTCCACGGCTTATCTAACGCTGTTGTTTTCCCAGTCACTGTCATCGGAAATCCTGGAAGCCTGGAAACTAGGGGAAAATGACCAAAGTCTTTCAAGGCTACAAATCTGGCAGCAAGAGTACACCCTTAAACTACCACCCCATTCCCATCACATCAGTGCCTTGTAAGATCATAGAGCATGTCATATACACTCATATAATTAGCTTCCTTGATTCTCAAAACATTTCTCACCCTTCTCAGCATGGGTTCTGCAAGGGACTATCCTGCGAAGCACAATTATCTGTCTTTATTCATGACCTGCACGTCAGTATAGACGCTAACACTCCAACTGATGTAAGTTTCCTAGATTTTGGGAAAGCATTAAACAAAGTTGCTCATCAACGCTTACTACTAAAACTCTCCTTACTAAATCTAAACCCCACAGTACTATCATGGATTGAGCAGTTCCTCACTAACCACCTGCATTCAGTGCGCGTCAATAGCAACAACTCAGAGCCTCTCGCAGTAGAATCCGGCGTCCCTCAGGGTTCGGTATTCGGCCCCCTACTCTTTCCAATATATAATAATGACCTACCATTGCATGTTACTAACAAAATCCGAATTTTTACCGATGATTGCATTATTTATCAGTCAGTTGTTAACATTACTCACGAGTCTGCTTTTCAACAGGACTTTCACAACATCAAAGACTGGTGTCAATGCTGGTTGATGATTTTAAATACTGGTAAATGCAAAACAATGTCGTTTTCTCGCAGTCCTAACCAGTTAAAATTCAAATATGAAATAGCAAACCAGCAACTAGAGACCTTATGCCAATATAAATACTTAGGTGTGACGATATCGAATAATCTTGACTGGTGTGCGCATGTGAACAACGTTATTGCATCATCTAACAAAACATTTGGGTTTTTACGACGTCATTTACAAAGCGCTCCACAGCATGTCAAGTTACTAGCTTACAAAACACTAATACGGCCCAAACTAGAGTACGCATCAGCCATTTGGGATTCTCGCCAGATATTCCTCAAAAACGCCCTTGAGGCGTATCAGAATCGTACCATTTCTTTCATTCATTCCGCCTTTTCATACGATATAAGCGTAACATCTTTGAAATCGGCAGCCGATTTAGAAGCACTTTCTAATCCACACCACATTGCTAGTTTATCACTTTTTCGTAAATTCTACTTCAGCGCGTCAAATCAAGCACCGTAAATTTTGCCACCATCATGCATATTCTATCGCATTGGTCACCCCTCAAACGTTGCCCGTCCTTATGCTCGCACAGTCATCTTTGCATCCTCTTTTTTTTTCCTCGAGCAGCCAAAGACTGGAACGACCTTGCACAAGAAATCGCTAACTCAAGCCCTACTGCCTTCATTGAAGCGATCACATCACAATGTATCATATAATAAAGTGTTCAACTTGTTGCATATATTGTAACCCACCCCTTATGTAATACCCCAGGTGGGGTCTTTAAGAAATAAAAGTGAAAATGAAAATGAAAGTGTAGTTGCAAACAATTCACCATGTAGTTAACATATTCAACTTCCGGCAAAATTAGTCAAAAAATGTTTGGTTAAATTAGTGTTCGCGCTTTTGGAATAGCTTTGGAGCAGCTTTAGAACAGCCTAAATTTAGGCGTACATGCATTTAGTTTTGGAGGAGACGCTCTAGGTGCCAACCAGTGCGGACACGCAAAGATTGGCTCCTGCTTTCAGGAGTGCTTTTTTGTGGTATCCACGAATTCGTCGCCGACTTTTCAATCAAATCGTGCGCCTAAGTTTTCAAGAAATCAGCGGATACCATCTTTATGCTGGTGAGTAGACTTCTAAACCATTTTTACTCGGCCACACCAGCGGAGGATTAAAGACTAACCAAGGCGGCGATTGCTGCCATTGCGCCGTCCCGGCGCCAACGCGACTTAACGCTTTGTGCGTTTCAGGACCTGCAACTGAGAATTGAATACGAAGTAGATGGAGAGGACATCTCTCCAGAGGATTGTACAAGAGACATGGGTTGGAAGGAAGCCGAAATGAGATGCTCAAGGAATAAGCTAGCCGCGGTTAGCGTTCCCGCTGCCAAGGACTCGACCAAGGCTGGCGTTGGGGGAGACGCTCGAGCCAGTCGTAGTAGGCATGACACCAAGCATACAATCATGCGAGCTGGACGCATGCCGCCACTATCCAAAAACTTTAGCAAAATTGTGCTACGACCACGTGCAGAATAGTATATCTCGAGAATCGGTGCTGGAGTTATGGCAGATGCGATAGTACTGGCGGCCGGCGTCAAAAAGGAGAAAGCCATGCAGGACATCATCACTTCCAACTTGCAGCAGAACATTATGGTGGCAAGCACTCTGGACCAAGACAGAGCTTCATGATGCCTAAAGGTCAAGCAAATTGACATTGAAGGCAAAGTTTTCGAGGTTCAAGCGTACGTCACGGCACCCCACCATACTTGTAAAGGAGTGATCCACGGGATCCCCGTAAGCGATACTCAGGACATTGTTACCCAAAAAATTGTGAACGTGGACAACCCACTCGCTCTGAAAGCCAAGAGAGGTAAGGACACTGGGACAATCATCATAGCGTTCGAAGGACACAAAGTGCCGAGATTTCCGAGATATGAACCTTCACTTTTGCAGCGCTCCCTTCACCGCAAGAACATCGACATTTGTTGCGTCTGTGAAAAGTCGGGACATCAGTCTGACGTCTGTCTGAACCCAGCTGACACTATCTGCAGAGGCTGCAAGATCAAGAACCCAGATAAGCTGCACCAGTGCAATCAAAGATGCAGGCTGTGCGACGGTCACCATCCCACGGCAGACAAGGAGTGCAAGAACGGGTTCTTAGAGCCATACGTCGTTAGACACAGACGTTGGAAAAGATCGTGAGCAGCCGCAGAAGCCCTGGACGCATCAATCACATCCAGTCCAGAGATCAACGACAAGCAGCTTATTCCAGCCTATGGGACCCAGAGCCTTCAACTACACAAGAACAGGAAAGGCTCGAGGGGGAGGTCCCGTTCCAGAAGAATTTCTAGACCAAATTTCCGCTCCCAATCACGGGGCGCTCGACTTCTCATGGTCACTTTCAAAGTCGGGATAAGCCTGGAACGCACGCGAATGGCCAGCTGCCTGGCATTCAGTTCGAGATCACGCTTTCAACACGAAGAGAACGCCTGCAGTTACACCGAACACCAACCGAACGACCATGTCACATATGAAAGAGGTCTTTTACACGCTCAGCAAGGCAGTAGCCAATCTTAGCAAGTAGATTGGCAGGCCACAATCAAGCGTGGCGGCACTAGAAGAGCATATGACTTTGCGCGTTACAAAGGTCGAAGCATATCTGCACCACAGAGCAATGCCTCCTCATGCAGCAAACTCACCTCTTCGGCCACCAATACTTGTGGTACCAAACTTATCGATAAGTGCAGCATCAGGCTCTGGCGGCCCATGTAATAAGCCTGATGGCAGCTCTACGTGAAGCACTTCGTACCTGGCAATGGAACTGTAAAGATTACCCTAAAAAGACGGCCACCCTACAGCAGTATATCAGGAGCAGCCAACAAAAGCCTCGTATTATATTGTGGTAAGAAACCCTTTCACCACAAGCAACGCTGCTTGTATTTTGGCCTGTAATAGGGGATACTGAAAGGAGGGTAGTCTGCAGCTTCGTCTGCAACAAACTAACGCACGTAGCCCACGACTTCAAGATATAAGCATGATTGATTTGATTTGTGGGGTTTAACGTCCCAAAACCACTATTACATTATGAGAGACGCCGTAGTGGAGGGCTCCGGAAATTTCGACCACCTGGGGTTCTTTAACGTGCACCCACATCTGAATACACGGGCCTACAACATTTCCGCCTCCATCGGAAATGCAGCCGCCACAGCCGGGATTTGATCCCGCGACCTGCGGGTCAGCAGCCGAGTACCTTAGGCACTAGACCACCGTGGCGGGGCTCAAGATAAAAGCAGGCCGGTTGAAACACGTCATGGTAGAGATCGTGCCAGGTACCAGCAACCGTCAAAAACTTTTAATTATTAACATATATTGCAGTCCAAAGGAACAAAAGCAAGGGTTTAGGATGGTTCTAAAGGGAGCAGTTACTGCCGCCGGGGAATGTCTACTCGTCATAGCAGGTAATTTCAACGCGCTATTCATACATGGGGTTACCAGTACAACACTTAAAAAGGAAATTGACTGTGGCAAAGTGCCAGTGAAGTTGATCTCACCCTAATCACGGGCCCCAGCCTACCAAGAAGGCTTGGTACATCTTGCTGCAGGGATTCCACCCCGGACTTTACATTTGTAAGGAACATCAAGAAGGCCCTGTGGATGAGCCTCGCTGTAGACCTAGGGAATGAATGACCACTGCATTCTTGCCACTACCTTCTCCGTGGAGCGTAAAAAGCAAAAGCTGAGAGAATTCCACTTCATAGACCGGGATAGAATCAGGAAGTTAGGCATGGAAAGGGAACAAGATGACATCAGATCAGGCTTGAAGCAGCGGGTCAAACAGATTAAAGAGGACATCAAATCCGTCTCCTCCATTTACCATACGTTTCTCGGTTGAAAGAATGACCGGCTCGCTCAACTTCTTGAGGCAAAGCAAGCACTACTAAACCGTTGGAAGGGTCAGCGCCTCAACCGAAGACTGAGAAAAAATATAGCTGAGGTAAACAGATCAGTCGAGCAAAATTGTCGCGCACTCTCCAGGTAGCAATTGGACAAAATCTGCAACTCCGTCGATGGTCAAATGCGCAATGGCAAGACATGGAATATGTTAAAACATCTCCTCAACGAAAACACCACCAAAACAAATCACAAGCATGTTATTGCTCGAATTTTGCATAGAGAGATAGGGTGCTATACATAACAGCAAGTTGTGCAGCGGCTCGTGCATAACTACCTCCCTATCAAAACAGGAACACTTGGCTGTAGCCCTTACCCTTTTGGATATCAATAGATCGCAAATCTTCACCGACTCAAGGTCAGCGGTCAAGCCTTTCGCCTCTGGTTCCATCTGTACTGAAATATTTAAACTACTTGAAAATAGGACACTTTCTTCACGTACCATTACCTGGTTTCTTGCACATGTCGAACCCCTACTAGACTCTCAAGTAACCTCAAGTCTACCACCAAGTAGACAGTACCACGGCACGCCCAATCCAGGTCTTGAAGGTGACTTCAGCATCGAGGAGATCAGAAGAGCCTTGTATAATCTCAATGGCAGGTCGGCCCCTGGCCCAGACGGTTTATCAAACAAGCTCCTTCGTAACATTGATGACGATTCAGTTGACACCCTGAAGGATATGAATAATGCTGCATAGAGAGAAGGCAGGGTGCCAGAGCCATGGAAGCTGGCCACCCATGAAAGCCCCCTAACTTGGACAACTTGAGGCAAATATTCTTGACATCATGTATCAGCAAGGTTGCAGAACATGCCATGCTGCACAGGGTAAAATAAACAAATACTTGGAAGATAACGACGTATATACGCACAATATGGTTGGATTCAGGGAAGGGCTATCCAAACAAGACGCAATGAAGCTTCTCAAACACCAGGTAATCGACAACAAAACCAGAAACTTGAGAGCCTTTCTGTGTGTAGATCTAGGAAAGGCGTTTGACAACATTTACCACTCAATCATACACGAAGCAATTTCCAAACTTGGTGTGAGGAAAGCCCTTTATGATTACGTTTGGTTCTTTCTTACAGATCGGAAAACTGTGATGAAGATTGCTGATATCGAGACCACAGCAATCAAACTAAAAGCAAGGGGCAGGTCACAAGGGGAAGTGATTTCACCAATGCTGTTCAACATTGCCATGATTGGACTGTCGAAGAAATTATTGAGCATCGAAGGATTGAAGCACAGCATCTACGCAGATGACATTACCATCTTGTGCACAGGTGCAAGTGAGGGACAGATTAAGAGTGCCCTGCAAGAAGCGGTTGACACCGTAGAAGAGTACCTTCGTCCTTTTGGGCTCAGGTGCTCCTCAAGTAAGTCAGAGCGTTTACTTTATCGGACTACACGCCAGGGACCAAAACCAAGGGAGTGGAAGCCAGTAAACCAGATAGATATCCACCTCCATACAAATCAAGGGGATGCCATTCAGAGAGTCGACTCCATCTAAGTCCTGGGCTCGCTGATGGAGTGTACCGGTGCTAACAGCATATCTATAGCCAAGTTAACTTGGAAATCAGACAGTGCGGTGCACCTCATACGCAGAATGGTAAAGAAAAAAATGGGGTCAAGGAAGACAACGTCATCAGGTTGATGCATGCGTTTGTTTTAAGCCACTCCACGTACGGTGCAGCAATGCGCAACTGATCTAGAGCAGAGCCCGAGACAATGAATATGCTCCTCAGGAAAGTTATCAAGAAGGTCCTGGGCCTACCCATACATACTGGAACCCACACCAGTACCTAGTGTCTACTTCAACTTGGTACTCACAACACGCTCAAAGAAATAGTAGAAGCCCAAGAGAGAGCACAGTTTGCAAGGTTATCTACAACAAGGTCGGTGAGAATAATCCTGCAGGAGCTGGGCCAACACCCAATGACAATTAGACGCAATTACAATGATATCTCCGTTAACATCATGGAGAATATCAGCGTATCTCCTATTCCACGAAACCTCCATCCAGAACACAACATCGGAAGAAAAAAGCGAGGGCCCGGACTATATTTTGTCAAGTCTCAAACGAGGAACGAGGGGTCGTATTTTTTGACGTGGCTTCCTACGCCAATGGGAAAGCTTTTGTGGCAGTGGTGGTCGATGGGGCTGGCCGTGTCGTGAACTCAGTGACAATCAGGCCGAAAGACCCAATCATTGCGGAACACGTGGTCGCCAATCACCTTAGCACTCAAGATGGATTACATTGAAGTCGTCTACAGTGATTCCATGACAGCACTACGGGCCTTCGCAAAAGCGACAGTCTCAGAACAAACGCTAAGAATACTACAAGGCAAGAGCATAACGCATTATCTTCTGAAATGGCTCCCAGCTCACCTTGGACCAATCAACGACTCCCCTCCCAATTTCAATGAAGCAACACATGAGGTGGCGTAAGACCTCGCCAACTGTGCCTCCCCGGGAACGCGTTCCACCGTTGAAGGGGACAACCGGGAAATTCTTACAACATATAACAAGGTCACTAAACATTTCTGCCTGTCTAGAAGAATTTTTCCTCCACCTCACGAAAATCTAACTCGCCCCCAAGCACTTACTACGGGGCTTTTGCAAACGCCGATGTACCCTATCTTGAAAATATAACACATGATGTACCCTGACCTATACCCAAGTAATCTTTGCCGGAATTGTGGGGAAATAGCTTCAATAGAACATATGATCCAGAAGTGTACCAAATTCACTCATGTATCGAACATCACCTCTGCCAGATGGGATGCGCCAATCCGCAGCTCGTCCTTGGCCGATCAGCTCTGGGCTGTCCACCAAGCCTGCGAGGCGGCTGAGGAGGTCGGCATCTCAGTCGCCACGTGGGAGCTGCCCACAACGCAGTGATCTGTGTTTCGGAGGACCAAATAAGAGTTTATCTGGTCCAATGCATTTCATTTTTTCAGTTTCGTTTTTCAGAATGATGTGTTTTCTTAACACCGCATTAAAGTACTGCTCAGAACATCAAATACACAACACATATTTATTGCAAAAACGACTACGAAAGTAAAGAGCATAAGTTCATAAACTTCGTGAAAAAAATGTCTCATTTTTTGTGCGCCCCATCTTCTTCCAGGTAAAGGGCTGTTCCTCTCCTTCGCAAAACCTGGGTAATATAGAGGGATGGAGAACATGGAGTGGAAATCCCAAAGTCTAGTTCGTACTCATGGACCACACTGATAATTTAGAAAACTAAGTTTAGACCCGTGTTCACAAACGCACCTCGACCTGAAACTCGACCTGAAGAGATCCTCGAGATTTTTCGCGTTGCAAAAATTGCAACGCGAAACAGTACTTAAGGATTCATTGATGTCAGGTTTCAAGTCGAGGGGCGTTTGTGAACATGGGCCTAGCCGTGTCATCTTGTCATTACCAGAAATAAAGTGATGTATATGTGTGATTTGTTACACAAATCAAAGCGTATTCTTCAAACGCCTTCATACAAGAATTTCACTTTGTAATGAATGAACGGATTTGTACAAGGCCACTCAACATGCACGCTTCACAAAAATGGTGGAAATAGAGAGAAAAATACTTCCCACAAACCGGTGGAGCTGAAACTGTACACTAGGTGAACTTATATTGCGAACACCTTGCATTTGCACTTTTGTTATGCTTTCGCAGTATTGCGTGCCAATTTACGAATTTAGGCCCCCACAGTAGATATTTATATAGGAGGCTTAAGAGCACTGGCTGGTATTATGTAGGTGATAAGAACGAAAGTAGCTGAATAGCAATTTGCCGAAAACGTGAAATGCTTCGGTGGAAATTCCGAGACATGTTGTATAAACCGCAAGAAAGTGCTTGATCTCGGTTTCCGTTGCCAGTAAATATTCACACAGATTATTTTTCGTCGTGCGCCTTTGTGGTACTCACATGTAAATATTTAGTGTAGGTACTGTCTGTCCCTGAAGCGCTCCTTTTGGGTGCCAATGACATGCGTTTGTTCTTCCCGTCTTATGTCAACTTCTTGAAATACTTCCTCAGACGATGAATTCCCCAGTCACTTGAACAATTGCTTGGCACTATATTTTTGCAAATTCCATGTTTTTATGATGTGTGTAATACTTCTTCACTTTACATAATGTAATAAAGACGATTTTTTCGTACTACCGTCCACTTTGATGAATATTTTCATAGATGGTCACAACTTTAGAATTTTAGCAGTGATGCCGTTCTTAGTTGACGTTTTCATGTCCGGAGTTTTGTTAGAGCTTACCACGCGGCCATGTATTCTGATGACAGTGAATCTCGATTAGAAAGAGGAGGCTGTGTGCGTCGCGAGAGACGAGGACTTAAGTTGTTAACCTTGAGGACGTACTGCGAGAGGTGAGGCCATTGAAAGAAAATGTCGAGGGATGAACCCTCGAGAAACCCGCCAAGATGGGAAGAAGGTGGAATACAGTGGAGTGCAAATTGACGTGGCACTTCTTTAGTTCAGGAGTTCGCGCTTCAAAGATGGCGAATAGTTTTATTTTTTGTGAGAAAAGAGCCACCTTACGTGGCCACACCAGCGAGGTTGATGCAAGATTAGGCATGCCGCAGCCGCGCCAACTGCGAAGACGTTCTGAAACTTAGATATGTCGACAGTGTTCTTGAGGTGGAGCAGGCTGTATATTTTTTTTCACGACGACTCCAAGGCAGTTCTATGGTTCATATGTACTGACAGTGTGCAAGTGTTAGTCCATATTTCTATGGCAAATTAAATCGTCTTCAGGGTACGCCGGCCTTTGTTCAAATCCGTGTAGCTCAAAGAAATTTCAATTATTTTGTAAACTTCTTCTCGGGGGCTTATCGTCTTATAAGGACGCTAAATTCAACTATCAAGTAAACGTTTATTGTTGAATTGGCGGTCTAGAAACCTCGTAGTGTTACTTTTGTGCCAAGGAGTGGCCTATTTTGAAATAAAATTACGTTTTAGTGGTCCACATCGGGTTAGCGCTTTTGAAATTACCCGCCTAAAGAAGCGGACCAACCGGACTGACTCACGTCACTGCTGCCGTGCCCAACATTGCTCGTCTACATTGCGCTAGTAACCGCAGACTGAAAGCAGTGGGAGCCACAGCAGCATCAACGGCCATTCAGCAATTTTCCTTCATTGGCTCCGAGATTTCTGGCGTTTTCGTTTCAAATGTAACCCGCGAGATGACACCACCTGTCCCGTGTAACCACGCGAAATTTAAATTTTCAACCACTCGATCAATTCCCGATCGTAATGTTCGGCAGTTCCTTTTTCCGAACAGAAATAAAATGAACAAGCGGGATTTTAGTGAGTCTCTTGATGCATGGAAGGTTCTTTATTTAGTGCAGTTAGATTGATTACTAGTGATTAATTCTCAGGGACCGTCTTATGTCATCGGGATCATTTTGCAAAATGTCCTATTGCGGCGCTTTTATTCTTGTGCATTTACCTTAATTTCTCGCTAACTAGAGCACGGCATTCGATAATATTGTCGAATTAGGTGTTGTCATACCTTGGCCTTTCAATGTGACGTAAATTGTTATTTGACTTGATTTAAAGCTGGTGATTTCACAGCTTGATTTAAAGCTGGTTCACACCAGCGACTAGCACCAGTAGTGCTACCAATTGCGACTGGCTACCGAAAAGCGCCTGATGTTCACATCGACAGAGGCTGCATAGGAGCAACCAGAAGTCGCAAAGGTGGAGAGTCATGTCTGGATCTCGTTATTAGTGAGAAGTCTGGAGACCTATGCCGATAAGCTGATCAAGATGCCAGCCAAGAGAGCAGAGTGAACTGAGCGCGCCACATTTATTGTTTCCGTCCGTTCTCACGCAGTGTTTCTGGCAGCGTCATTGAGTCTGATTCGAGCGGAGAGCAGGAGATTCTTATGGCGCAAATGCGCAATGCCTTGGCGTCCGCGCTGGCAGCACAGAAGCTTCGAAAGAAAAAACAATCACATAATATCTACTGCCAAGAGCGTCTACGAAGCGGCCAATATACCAGGGGAAGTCCGAGAACGAGACACAATCTGCCTCAACTACCAACAAAACATCGTTGTGGTCAGCACTCCTGTCGAAGAACATGCCAATAAATACCAGCGAATTACTGGTATGAAAATCGGCATGAAGCTTTTGAAGCCAGCGCTTATGAAGCAGCCCCAGAAATTACCTCCAAGAGAGTGATCTGGGGAATACCGCTAGAAGACACTGCCCGAGATATAACTGAAAATACCGTAAGCCCCAGGAACCCAACTGCACTCGTGTCTAAGCGAATACCGTGATAGGAGCGCCAAATCCTGATCTTGATTAAGAATTCAACGAAGCCAAGATACGAGCAGTTCTACACAAGATAAATACTACGTTGGCACCAGGCCCTGATGCCATTACGAACAAAACACTGCGAAACCTAGACGATACGTTCATAGGTAAATTAACAGACTTTATGAATGCTGGAGACAAGGCCACAAACCGCAGCAATCGGAAACGGCGCACGTCGTGCTTATATCTATGCCTGGCAAACGCTTACAGCTTGAAAACCTAAGACCTATTTCTCTGACTTCCTGCCTGGGTAAAGTAATGGAACACGCCTTACTGACCCGAATGACTAACTGCCTAGAGGACAACAACGTACTCCCATGTACAATGATAGGATTTAGAAAAAAATCTCTGTACACAAGACGCGACGCTACAATTTAAATACGAGATCATAGATGACCCTAACAGAACAACTCAAGCCGTGCACGGGCTTGTTATAAAAAGGCATTTCATAATGTCACCCACCAAGCCATACTGAATCATGTCAGTGTGTTATGTTTAGGTGAGCGCATGTATAATTACATCCAGGACTTCGTACCGGATAGGCGAGCCAAAATCGTTGTAGGAGGCCTCACATCTGAGGAAATATCTATGGGTAGTGCAGGTACACCCTAAGGGTCAGTTATATCACCTATATTATTTACTTAGTCCTAACTGGCCTCTAGTAAATTAGAAAAGATAGAAGGTTTGCACCACACAATATATGCAGATGATATTACTCTGTGGGCAAGCAACGACAGTGATGGGACAGTTAAACAACGTTTAAATAAAGCGATCGACACCGTAGAGCAATACCTAGAAGGTACTGGTCTCACGTGCTCAGCCGAAAAATCTGAGCTTCTACTAAGTAGACCAACATCAAAGGGCTGAGCTCCCAAGCACCACAACCCACATACCTGCACAGACATACAACTTAAAACACGAGACGGACATACTATACCCATTGTCGGCAAAATAAGGGTACTGGAGTTAATACAAGCCGAAGGCACCAACGCGGAAACGGTACGCAATATCGAAGCGAAGGTTTCTCAAACAATGCGCCTAATCAAAGAAATTACGAAAAAGCATAGCGGCATGATAAAGGCAAATGTCATAAGGCTCATCCACGCGTTTGTCATTAGGCGCATTACGTATGTTTATGAATATCATAGGTGGTTCGCAGCAGAAAAAAAATGAAATTAAACAGCCTCATCAGAAAAATCTACAAACAAGCGCTAGGGCTCATGCAAAGCACAAGTGCAGGGAGGCTGTTAGAGCTATGTTTGCATGATAGACTTGAGGAACTGATAGAGGCGCAACGTATTCCACAGAACGAGCGCCTCTCTAAAACTAAGGCTGGTAGATGCATCCTGCAAAAATTATGCATCACTTACCACACACAATTTGGCCCCAAATGCGACATTCCTCGCGACGTACGAGCTGAGCTCACAGCGCCTTCGTTACCTAAAAACATGCATGCCGTGCACAACGCAAGTAGAAGGCTGAGCAAAGCCAAGACGATGACAAAGAGCTACGAAAAAAACAAAGAAGCAGTCTTCGTAGTTGCCGCCCGTTACTAAAAGAAAAGCTGCTTCGTCGCGGCTGTAGTTAACCACAAGAAACAATGCAGCACCAGGCTGACAATACACGCGAGACGCGTTGAAATAGCGGAAGAGATCGCTATAGCTCTGACCATATCACAAACTGGCGCGTGTTATATAATCAGCGATTCACAAGCAGCTGTACGCAACTTTGCAAATGGCAGAATCTCCCCTTATGCACTGCGTATTTTTAAAACACGCAAAACCTAGGACAGGCTTTAGCAAGAAAATCATGACATGCGTGCGTGTAACAGCATGACTACATGTTACACTCGTGATGCGCTCGCGGAAGTGTCGCTAGCTTCACTTATACCAAGTCTGGTATTACGGAACGCGAGTGGATGGCGAAGATATGGGACTGGTGTAAACAAATAATCATGAGGTGCTTGTGGTGTAACAGCATGACAACATTGTCATGCTCATGATGCACTCGCGGCCGCATCGCAAGGTTCAAATATACCAACTATGGCAATACGTCACGTAAATGTATAATGAAGGTATACGACTGGTGAAAACATGATAATTATGAGATGAGTGTCGTATAAGAACATGCCTACATGCCACAGTCAAGGCGCCAATACACTTCGACGTGACCCGGCGCGCGTGCGCGCCGGCGTTCCATTTTTCGCGTTACGCTGGCCATGCCACGCCAGGCGCCGATCGGCCTACCATATACTCGCAGGCGCGCACCGCGCTGCGGTGTCTGAAAGCACCCGGCGTCCCCCCGTCATGAAAAGAGGCAGACGCAGTGCTGTATGGGTAGCGTCGTTGGTGCAAAGTGCAGCATGTTTCTTTTCGCACCTGTTGCGCCTGGCATGAGACGATACAATCAGCGTGTTTGACAGCGTGACGACGCTGCGCACAGCTTGCGCACACGTCAACGTTACGTCAGAGTATATTTGGCCTTACATGATGCGCTCGCCGCCCTTTCGCTATCTTGATATTTTGAATTTGGTATTACGGGACGTGAATGAAGGAGGAAGGTATGTGACTGGTGCAAAGATCATAATAATGACACGCGTGTCATGTAAGAAGATGACAGCATACGAAGCTCATGATGCGCTTGTGGTCGTTTCGCTAGCTCCACATATACCAAGTTTGGTAGCTCGTCACGTGAATAGACGACGAAGGTAAATTACACGTCCAAACATAATAATCCTATGCTTGTCATGTGAAGCATGACAACATGCTACGCTCATTGTGTGCTCACGCCTGTTTTCCTAGCTCAACAAAATTCGGTGTTACTTGACGTGAAAAGACGACGAAAGTAAATGACACGTTTAAACATGATAATCATGGCATGCGTTGCATGTAAAACTTCACTATATGCTACGCTCATAGCACACTCGTGGCCGTTTCACCAGCTCCACCTATCAACATCTCATTTTTCACCTATCAATCCTCCTCAGACGTGCTTCGCATATCATTGAATCCCTCTGTACGTGAAAACTGCCAATTTCCTCCGAGTGTGATGTATTCAGAAACGCTCCTTGAATCGAACTTTACTTACGACAGCATCGCTAATAGGCACCTGACAACGGACCAGTCGGCATGAAGAAGCTTTTTGGGCCGCCTCAGCATTGTTGGTACCCACCACCAGGGATACCGATAAAATGAAATGGTCGCTCAACACGGTAACACGCTGAAATGTCAGTGGCCTTTTTGGTACGTTTTCAAAGAACTATTCCTGGGCGCTTACATAATCAGCCGTGACTCTCCTGTTCACAACTATAAAAGACAACGATATGCACGCGGAAGTCCAATTTTGCTGTGTCTACTCGCTAGACTACACATTAGAAGACTCGGTTTTGCTGCGCCTGATCGTCAGGTTGTGTGCTCTGGCGCTACCATCAGATCTCGTAAACTGCACTGCCACGTGCCTGTAAAGTTATTCATGCCATACCATACGCCCACCTCCTATGCAGCCCAAGCGTGTCTAGAACGTTCTATCTTAAGGCGGTGCCATGGCATGCTGCACGAACGCGTTCTAAACGCACTGCATTGAAGGCGGCTTGAGTCAATTGAAGACAGAAAAGAAACTATTAATAATAGGGAGAAAGATCGTGCACAATCCAATTCCTCTTTATTTTTGTGGTTTTTAGCTTCTTGCGAAGGCGGCCACGTAAATTGGCACTTTGCTTGATAAGGTCTCTAAATGAAACAAATTTTCACGGTAGTGACGCCTTTCTAGTTCTTTCTCGCCTATTTCTCCTGGCCCACCCCCTTGAATGTTCAAAAATTTCATCAAAAAGCGAATGTTTGGCTTCAGTTGCTGCTATGAATAGATGTAAATAAAAGAAAACGGAAAGAATTTGTCGTAGAATAAACGGTGACCTTTATGAACACAAACAGTACAACACAAGGGCAAGCGGGATGTACGTTACACAGCAGACAACCTTGTGCAGTTCTATATTTTACACTACAAGACATGGCGTCTCACGTCGTACATAGTAGTTCGTCCAGTTATAACTAGTCCAGTTTTCCGAATGTGTTTTCTTTGTGCTTTACCAGAGTGAATGCGCTTCTTGCTTGATCCTGTCAGTGACCCCGGGGCGCGACGTTGTGACGAGTGACTACAGCCGGCTTGTGCCCACTCAAGGAAAACCCACGGCCAGACTGGTACGTAAGCTTGACTAGCAGCACTGCGATGGCGTTTTTTTATGTGTCCTTTACGAAAACTGTGATTCCCGGTGATTGTGGTGCGGAGTGCGGGTCTTCCGAAAAGTGAGAGTTCTACTGGTGAGGTGTCCCGAAACAGCATATTTTGGCTTCTTTATGCCGTGTTCTGATCAACTGGTCAAGCGTTAAATGTTCCTCAAGGTTCGTTGATTACACGCTCTACCTGCTCTCTATAGGCACCCGGCAATGCAGTTTACGAGATCTGATGGTAGCGCCAGAACACACAGCCTAGCGAGTAGACGCAGCAAAACGGTGTCTTCCAATGCGTAGCCTACCGAGTAGACGCAGCAAAACCGGACTTCAAGTGCGCATCATTTTCTTTTTTAGTTGTGAACAGGTGGGTCACGGCTGATTATGTAAGCACCAGGAAGCGTTCTTTGAAAATGTGCCAAAAAGGGCACTGACATTTCAGCGTGTCACTGCGTTCAGTGAGCGTTTCATTTTCTCAGTATCCCTGGCAGTCGATACCAACAATTCTGAGGCGGCCCAAAAAGTATTGTCGTGCTCTCTGCGTGCATACGCTCAATTATTTGTAATTTATAACAACTGACATGCACTAGACGCGAATTAGACGCGCTCCTGGTGTTTCAATCAAAGCCAACAAATAAACTCGCTTTGCATATCCACGTTGACGGAGTTGCACGAAAACCTTCGCGTGAAATGATTTATAGCTACACTTCACGGCGTGCTTCATTTCGGATAGCACAAGTTTAGGTGAAGAGAGCGAAACTGCTTTGTTTTTGTTTTCAGCAACCCGACATTGTTGAAAAACTCGGATATTGCATTTCAGAAGAACCGCGAAACGATCTTGGACGACTTGGAGCTAAGATAAATGCTCCTCCCCTTCAGTTTATGTCCTGGCTACGGTTTCTGCGAAAATCCTGCTGCAGCCATATGCGCATGGTACTCGTTTTGAACCGTTTCCCTAATTATAAATAACACCACCAGTCATTTGCAAGATCACGTGCAAGAAATGGAACAATTACAGACGCGGATGGCAGGGAAAAGGAGGGGTAAGCGAGAGAGTAAGGAGGACGGCTCGAGAACAATTACTGACGCTACATGGGAAACGTGTTTCATTTAGGGTCTTTAGCATGAGGTGCTGCGCCCCGCCATCGCCAAGTCAAGTACTCCGTGGGGGCCATGATGGCACAGGCCCGAAGAAACACACTTGTTTGTTATTGCGCTGACGACAGGGCACCAGCGCAATCAATAAAAAACAATTAGCCTGGATATAAAAATTGCCGGCGTCACTTCTGGGCATCGCTAATTGGCTCCAGCAGCTTAGCGACTGCAGTACGTTGCGCGTTAAAAAATCAGTCACGAAGCGTCTAGCCATAGTTGTCGCTTTGCAACCGATGCCATTGTTTGCGACTGGTCGCAAATGATCGCGTGACAAGTGCTAGTCGCCGGTGTGAAGCAGTCTTTAGGCGTCAGAGACGGACAGGTGACGTTCTCACCCAATCGAATATGCATAGAACAGTTTACGCTCTTAAAATTGACAAATAACGATAATGATGTAGGAACCAAGAATGGATTATGTAGGAACCATTGATGCAGGAACCAATAACCCAGGCCACGCTTCTATAGAAATACATGGCATTGAGTTGAGGTGAAAAAACTTTATTTGTCCAACGGTTGTTGCTGTGCCCGGGGCTAGGCTGCCAGGAACACATCGTACGAGGAACATCTTCCGAGGTCCTCGGCGACGGCCCTGGCCCGCTGGAGGGAAAATGTCGTCTTCGGGGCTTTGCTGTGAAAGGCAGCTTGCCATCGCTCAGCAAGGCACCCCGTTTCTGAGTGTCACTCAGTTGACGTCGTCCTTTTCACGACCCATATTCATCTCTTGTGCATTGCCAGAGTATATGTGTCATATCAGTCCGTTCGTGTGCGCACCACGGGCCGCCAGGTGACGGGTGCAGCGTGGGCAATAGGCGGTGCAAATGTAGGGGTTGGTTAACATGCCCAGCTGCAGCCTTCTTAGGTTCACTGCCTGCGACCTGTCCAAGCGCACGTGGGGTTGCGGAAGTTTCTTCCGGTCTTTCCAATAGTGCTCAAGCACGTCGTGGTACGTGGCAGGCAATTCTTCTGCATAGCAGTCTGTCCACCTCTATTGCCTTGCCTCTGCTGCACCAACTTCGGTTGGCGCAGCAACGGAGGTGGTGGGTGGAAGTGCCGGTGCCTGTGGCTACCACCATGTCTCGGCCGGTCCCCTTCCAAGCACGGTGTCAGCTGCTTCCTGGGTGGCTGCGTCGCGGCGAGTAAGTTGCCTCGCGACGAGTTGGGCGCCCTCGTTATGGTTGGGCGGGATGCCAGTGAGTCTTTGGCTGCTGGCATTGCGGCTTCTGGTTCTACGGCTGTTGGTGTTGACAGTCGCAATGTCCCCCTTGGGAGCGGGAAACCACTTGTGGGCCTTGTCAGTAATCTTGCCTGACGTAAAGTCCCCAGCCCTGGCATTAAGCATGCGTGCCCTCTCGTCCGACCTTTAACATAGCTCCGAATTGCTGATTTAGAATCGCAAATAATCAGGGTGTCGTTCGCACCGCTGTGGAGTAACGCTAAAGCTATCGCCATCTCTTCTGCAGCTTCGGCTGATGGCAGCCGTGCTGATGCCCAGACCCGAACGTTCCCGTTGTATCCAGGACCGCCATGGAGAAAGCAGGTCCCGCCGCCTTTGAATGGACTTGCTGTTGATGTTGCCGCTTTCACTGCCATTGTCGTTGTCGTAGCATTAGCAGTGGTGGTGGTGTTAGCACTTCGTATTTGTCTCGCTCATTCACGGGTAGCGGTGGGGTTCCCATCGTCTTCCGTCGCCGCTGCCGGCTGACAGTGGATACCTGGCTGCATCGGTGAAGAGGACACCCTCTTGGCTTCCGTGCGTCTTCAGGATTGCCGTGACTCTGCATTTGCATCGTTGCAAGTCGTGAACGGGGTGCATGTTCCTGGGGATGCTTTCTGTCAGTCTGACGTCCCTGAGTTCCCGTTGCAATGCTTCCTTCAGTTCCCGGGCCTCATGATATCGAATTCTGAGCTGGTGGAGGATGCGTCTTCCCGTTCTTGTGCCAGACAACCTCTCGAGCTGCGCGATTCTCTGTGCTTCTGCTATCTTGTCGAAAGTGTTGTGCACACCCAGCTCGAGAAGCTATACGGGTTTCTGTGAACCAGGGCACACCCAGGGCTACCTTGAACGCTCGACGAGTCGCCGCGTTCAGCTTCTCAGTTTCCCTTCTGTTCCCGTCGTCGTACGCGGCGACGTACGCTATGTGGCTCAGCTCGTACGCATGTATCAACCTGTAACGTTGTGTTCCTTCAGCCCTTTCCTCGTTTTCGCTACTCGACGCACAAGCTGCCTTGTGGCGGTCACTTTCATTAGTTTCTTTTACAGTCACGCTACCAGCTCGCGGTTCGCACCGTTTTGTTTCATCCACAGGCCGAGCACTCGTATTTGGGACACCATTGGTATTTGGGTCCCCTCCTTCGTCATGACGCGGATGCGCAAGCGACGAGCGTCCAGTACAGCCTGCGGGTGAGATCCTTTCTTGCGTGGTCTATGCAGGAGGATTTCCGATTTATCGGGAAAGCACACAAGCCCCGTGCCATCGAGGTGCCGCTCACGGCCTGCTGCATTCCTTCTTGCATTTCCCCAACGTTCTTGTTCGCTGTGGCCCACTCGGTCACGGTTTCTGCGTAAATTGTGGGATTGATGCCCTCTACTGCGTCGAGACGCTCCAGTATTTTCATTATGAGGAGGTTGAAAAGCACGGGAGAGAGCACCAAGCTTTGCGGCGTACCCGCACCCCCCATGTCAACTGTTCGTGGCGGGGCACCTTCGACCTTTACCGTCGCCTTGCGTCCAGTGAGGAAGCTGCTGACATGCCAGTGCGACCTTGAACCAAGATCTATATGGCTGATCTTGTCCAAAATGACCGCGTGTTTTACTGTATCGAAGGCGCTTTTGAGGTCTATTTCGAGCAGGGCGCGCGCGTGCATGCTTGGTGGGTTAACGACCTGTTCCTTGATCTGCAGGCTAGCATCCTGCGTCAAAAGTTTTCGGTGAAGCCGGTGATGTGAGTGCTGAAGGCATCCTGCCTCCCGAGGATCGTCGTCACCTTGTTGAGGCAGGCGTACTCCATGACTTTCCCGACGCAGGACGTCAGAGATATCGGTCTCATATTTCGAACATCAGGTGGTTTAACTGACTTGGGTACAAGTATGACATCTGCTGTCTTCCATTCTTGTGAAATACGGCCTTCGTTCCAGCATGCGTTGATATATTGACGGAGCCTCTCGATGACAGCATGGTTCAGGTTCCTCCGAATTCGGTTTGTGATCTTGTTAGAGCCGGGTGCCGATTTGGTTTTCAGTAGCTGGAGGACAGCTCTATTTTTCTGCATGGAAAATTCTGCATCTAGTTCCCCGTTGGGAGCCCTGCGGTATTCCACGTGACTCTCACCTGCCGGAAGGGTGACGTGCGTCTGGATAATCTCCTCCACGAAGGCCTGCGGGTCGTCATTGTACTTGTGTCGCAGCTTAGCCATCAGGACACGAGTCGCCATACTCGTGCTGGTTGGGTCCAGCAGGTGCCTGAGAATTTTCTACGAGTGCCCTGCACTCATGTTTTCGTCCATCGTATCGCACAGCTCCTGCCATTGTTGTTCGCACTGTCGAACGCTGTGGGCCTCAATCTCTCGATTGATCTCGGCAAACTTCTTGCGCATCTTCCTGTTTAGTTTCTGCTGACTCGCTCTTCGCTGCATAGGTTTCTTTGCCACTACAAGATGCGCAAGTTGGCTGTCCACCCTGAACGGCTCGGGAGCGCTTGTGTCGAAGCTTCCGCTGGGCTTGTCACCACCTTCAGGTTCTTTTCGCCTATCTGGCCATTCTATTTCTTTTGTAGCTTTTTCTACGTCCGCGAATAGTCCCTGCACCATTCCCCAATATCATCAATCGGCCCTTCCTGCTTCTCTCGTTCTCTCTGGTCTCGAAACTTGTCCCAGTCTACGACTCTAGCTTTTTGGCAGCCGTCCACCTTGCCTTCATCTGCTCTCATAGTCACGCACAGGACTCTGCGGTCGCTCCCCAGATCCTCAAATGTGTTCGGCCAGGTGATCGCGCTCACGTGTGACCAAACGAAGAGATCAGAGGACGTGTAGTGGCAGGCGCCCTGTCTGATCCAGGTGTGCGATGCCGGTTCACTTAATAAAACCAAGCCAAGCTCGTCCATCGGTTCGGCTAGCCTTTTCCAATTGCGCGAGTCGGCTCCGTATTCCCATTGCGTGTGCGGTACATTGAAGTCTCCGCGGATTAAGGGAGTACTGGAGGAGGCCTTGGCTATTGCTTCGCGAAAAAGGGTACCAAAGTTGTGCGTGAGGCCCCTTTTCGAAGAGGGGCTGTACACGTTAAGCACGAATAGGCCGGTCTTCCTGTTTCCAATGCAGTGCACGACCTCAATCAGGTTGGGGTCTATGTCCGACTGCTCACTGATAATAAGTGAATGGTCGACAAAGGCCGTCTCTCTGTAAACCAGGTTACACACCTTGATGTCCCTCCCTGTGCAATCGCTCGGAGAACCACACGCCACTTAGCCCGGTAGCTGAGCCCGGTGGAAAGGTTATTGCAAAGCAATCAGGGCGGGAAGCTTGCCTTTCGAGAGGGTTTTCATATATTGCACCATTGTATCTGTTTTTGTTTTCAAAGCCCCTATAGTTCCATTACCAGACGAAGCGTCTGCCGACAAGCTTGCGGGACTCAGCCTAGGTTGCTATTCGAAGGCGTTGGGGGAACATGACTGTCCGTGCGTCACTCCTTATTCAGTGTGGGTGTCGTTTACGTTGCTGTTTCTGTTGAGATAGGTCGAGGCGCACTTCCCGATTAGTGGTGGCCCTGTAGCTATTGCTGAAGCTGTGCCGTCCCGTGTTCCTGAAATTCAATGCGCTTATTCACGGCTGCAAGTTTTTTATTGGCCGCGGCATACGTTGCGTTCTTTTTCGCGTCAGACGCCTTCAGCCGAACGAGGAGTGTCTCAAACAGTCATTTTGTCTTGTTGGTCAGTTTTTCTATCATTTCTTCGGTCGTGTCAATCTATCGGGCCTACAAAAGGGTTGACTAGCCCGCCTGTCTACCCTCGGTAGACAGGCGGGCTAGTCAACCCTAGTCAACCCTAGTCAACCGGTCTTGCCCACTACGGTTCTCGCGCGTGAATTTCCGCGCCTTCAAAATGTTGAGAATCGCTTGGGCTTTTACGCATAATGCCCACCGCCACCAACGCTTCATATTCACCCCAACAGCACATGTCCGCGTCCCCGTCTTCCACTGTTTTGTCACGTTCACTGGCATCTCCATGGGACGAGGAGGCTCCAGAGGATGGGGTCTCTGCGGAGGGTTTGCCCATTTGCTTGAGGATTTCGTTCAGTGTCAGTTGTAGACCCTCAATTTTCCGTGTTGATTTTTCATTCTGCTTTCTAGCCTTGGCCAGCTCTTGTCTATGCTCCCTATTCTCTTTCCCCATGTTCTCCACCCTCACCGCCAAACCGGGCCGGCGGCTGCCCATGGGGGGCCGGAGAGATACTGCGCCTGCGTAGAGTCTGCCTTTGTTCCCGCGACTATGTCGCACCAGGTGATTTTGTGCGGCCCTTTCTGTTTTCCGCATTGTGTGGCCCTCTCCTATCTCTTGTTGGGGATGGTATCGGTTCTCACTGCGCCTCCTGCTCCGATTCCGACATCTGCTCGCACTACGACTTTTGCTCCGTCTTTTTACCGGCGAGGGAATCCGGATCTGGTTGAGCGACCCCTGACCTGTTAGGAGAGGGTTCTGGATCTCTAGCGACTAGGGCAGCCTCCTTCCACCACACCAGCATTGCTATCTGATTGCGACGGGGTTCGCCTCTGAACCTGGTCTTCCACCTTCTCTTCTTCACTATTTGCGGCACCTTGTATTAGGACTTGCATATCCGGTCGGCCGTAGGGTGCGCTTCACCCCGTATTCCGCACTGGGGCTACACTCGTGTCCATTAACGGGGTTGTTTATTCCGCAAATTCGGCACAGTTTGATATCTGGTCTTGGGCACACGTCAGGTTTGTGGCCTAGCCTGCCAAGTACATTCCTTGCAGAGGTCTATCTGTTTCCCGTACAGATATAGTCTTATCACAACGCTGTTGAAGTAAACTCACATAAGAAGTTTGTTTTCTTCTTAGAGCAGTATAACGTTGGTCCTACTGCCAAGCCTCTTCGCATACGTTAGAGAGGGCTTTCTTGTATTCACCAGCGCTTCCACGAGCTGATCTTGATTATATTTAGGAGGTTCATTGCGTACAATTCTTTTAGATGCGGAAGCATCTTATACTCGCGCCTTGTAGTGTGCCATCCGCGCCGTCCGCACCGCTTCTCAAACATTCGACAGCTGACGCGCGCGCATGCGCCGTCGCGCCGTCGCGCCATCGCCATCTGTGCCGCGCGCGCGCTTCTCCTTCGAAAACATTCGACAGCTGACAGCGCATGCGCCGTCGCGCTGTATATATACTCAAGGTCGGCGCTCGCTCGCTCAGTTGCCACTCGTCCGTTGGTTTGTACGGCGCGTGGACGTCCGAAGTCGCCGTGAAATGAGTGCCAACGAATCCACAAACAGAATGATCGACGTCCCTTCGACCAGCGCCGGCCAAACTGTTGGCGGAACCGCTTCCGCATCCTCCTCAGTGTTCCCCCGAGGGAAGCTGCAGGCAATTTTTTGTCATATGGTCAGGCACGGAAACGTATGCCTTCATGTCGTATCTTTCCGTTAATAGTCAAAGCCTTCATGCTGGTGATTTTCATTACTCTGTTTTCTTCTGTTGTGCTTATCACAAAAATGTTTTGCGTTGGGTTGGGGCAGATCACGATCATCTCGTCATCGCCCACTCCTGCTTCATTGCGTATCGCCTCACCAAGACTCACACCGCACGTGCTCCTTACATTGAGCCCATCGCTCGGTCGAGCAATTATATTGATATCGTTTCTGGGCAGTCTGGGCATCTTACTTGCTCGTGGAACCTTGCTGATGATGCTTCGGCGACCTTGGCGCATCGGGCTTTGTGAACGGCGCATTCTTGTCTCATCACCTTGTTTTGGCTCGCGCGTCCTCTTTTTTTCGTGTAACTTCAATCAACGCCGACTAAAGTTCAAGGCCGAAAGGCAGCCGCAGTGACGTCAGAGGTCGGGGGCCCAGTTGCCCAACTGAGCATGCTCAGTAAGACTTTTTTTCCGCATCTTTTATTCGGCCCAATCAAGTCGCAGCAGCGGCGAGAGCAGGAGCGTTGGTTCTCCTAAAACGTGAACGAAACACCGGCTTTCCACCACGTTCGCGGCGTAACTGGGCCCCCACCCTCTGACGTCAGCCTTTCGGCCTTGAAATTTCGTCGGCGTTGCTTCAATCCACCCATCTGCAACGCTGTCAGCGTCTTCGTCTTCACTAGTGGAAATGCTTCTTGTTTGTTCACTTGTGTGGTCAGTGGCTTCCCCTGTCCATCGCGACTAATCTTTCAGTCTTCGAGTTCGACGCAGTACGCGCCAGGCCCAACGGCCGTTAGCCCTAGACGCTCATTCGTATAGTTCTTGCAGTTTACGATTCTTGAAGCTCGTAAAGCTCAGGCTCACCTAAAAAGCTGCTATACTTGGTTTGCGATGACCTGATCTCTCCGATGGTTTGCCATTTTCAAGGGTAGAGTTTGAAAAGCCCACAGAAACATTCACAAATTGATGGAGCAGATGTGACATGCGCTTGCTCCCACTGGCGACCATCTGAAGACTACATAACATAGGGGCCTCAGAACTTTCGATCCTCAGTACGTGTGTAAGTTAGGCTAAAATATGCTGTTTGTGCACTTACGAGTGCATACTGATTGATTTGTGGGGTTTAATGTCCCAAAACTACCATATGATTATGAGAGAAGCCGTAGTGGAGGGCTCCGGAAATTTTGACCACCTGGTGTTCTTTAACGTGCACCCAAATCCGAGTACACGGGCCTTCAACATTTCCGCCTCCATTGGAAATGCAGGTTGCGCGTTCGAATTCCGGCTGCGGCGGCTGCATTTCCGATGGAGGCGGAAATGTTGTAGGCCCGTGTGCTCAGATTTGGGTGCACGTTAAAGATCCCCAGGTGGTATAATTTTCCGGAGCCCTCCACTACGGTGTCTCTCATAATCATATGGTGGTTTTGGGACGTTAAACCACACATATCAATCAATCAATCCGTTGGAAATGCAGTCTCCACAGCCGGAATTTGATCTCGCGACCAGCGGGTCTGCAGCCGAGTATCTTACCCACTGGACCACTGGAGCGGGGCTACGAGTGCATAAATTAAGAGATTCACTTCAGCCTGTGCATCAATAGTAAACATTTTTTGTCAGAAATTGCACACGTGTAGGAGGCATAACATGAAGCGGCAATGTGTAATATAATAACATAAGTAATCATTCTGTTATAAGTTTTACAAGCTACTAGCATTCTTTCTCAAGAAAGAGCTTGAGGTCATGCCAAAATAAATACATATTGATGTTTCTGCTATCGAAAATGAAAATAGCGTTCTTCATAAAAGTAATATACTGTAAGCATTGCTGACGACAGGGAAGTAAACCAACATGGGCAGTGAGGATAAAGACCATTGAAGCTGTTTTAAGAGAATATTAGTGAACGTATAGAAACGAAAATGCAAATATGCACTACAAATTGAATTGGCGAGAAGCTTACGCTTACCTTGTGCATGAAGTACCACATTACCTTCTGCATCAGTGGACGAGCATTACGATCAGCGGCATCTTTTGGCCGGGCCGCATTCGTATTGTATACTGCCAGAGAGATCGATGTCCTGGCATTTTTGGAGCACCAAGATGTTTTGGAGCTGGTTTTTTACGCAGAAAAAGAATATTTTTGCATAAACTTGAGAAGAACTTCTGTTATCTGCTCAAAAAAGTGTGAATGGCACAAAATTAAGGATTACCATGAAGCAAAAAATATTCTCGTGTTAAATCAATGTAATCGTCAAAATTACATTCTACACGGTCAGCAAGCTATGCTAAGGCGTTCTTTGTTAGTATTACTTACTTTTGCCCTAATACTGTGATTAAACAGCTTTATTGAACGTGAGGGTTCGTCATCTATGTGAGCTTTATGGCGCAATTTTATTACATTCGTGCCACGTCTTATGCGACCAGGAATTCTTATATCAAGCGCAATAACACTGAAGCACAATGCAGAAGTTGAACGGTACCTAGTCAATTACTGGCGATGCGGCAAGACCCTCAATAAGAGCTGGAAGCTAACATAGGCCACAGTTTAATAATATACATCTTTACTAAATTGTTTTTTTTTACCAGGCAAGGATGATGGGTGAGTTCGAGCTTTCTGTTCAGCACACATCGGTGACCATCTGGTGCTTTAGTTCAGTATATCTAGCAAACAAACTTTCAAGAGATATCAATAAGGCCTCAGTCTATATTAATCATCAAATACGTGATTCAGATGGTGATGTTAGTTCCTGGTAAAAATATGCATCAATTAAGCGTGAAAAATTTTATTGTTGCAGGTGATGAAGAGCGTTAAAAAGTTTTCTTTGATGTAGCGGGATTTTGTACAAAAATTTAATAGAATGGAGATCGGTTGCGTCCTCTTACTCTAGCAAAAGCTTCTTAATCGGCTACGCTTGTTTTAGGTCGTAGCCAAACCACAGTTTGCCAACAGAGTGATTTGCCAACAGGTCGACAATTACGCTACGTGCCCACTCACCACTGTAATTTCGTCAGTTTACGTACAAAGCCGTCACCGCGTTCTAACGCGATGCACCATTCGCTTATTCTAGAGCTCCCTCTCCCATCATTTAGCTTGCCGAAGTTCTCGTTCTATCCTCACTGGAACCTGCCACCTTGCCGCTTGAACTGACGTTTCCGCTTTAAATTATTGAATGAGCAAGACGAATGATATCCGCAGGAAGGCGCAGCACGCCCCGACAAAGAAGACAACTCGACAAAGAAGGCTACGACAAAGAAGACAACTCGAGTGCAGATAGACCAGCGCCCTCCTTCCCTCTTTTTAAACCCAATCTTGGCACAACAGCTGAACTTAAGGAGGATTAGGAGAGTTTGAGCAGAAAAAAGATGGAACTTCTGCGAGCCCTTCAAAGAATCATGGCTCAGAGCCTTTCATATACACTTGAAATGATCGTAGTTGCGCTCGTATATTCATTTATTTAATATTTTGAATACTCTTAGCCTTATCGGTCTCTTACAGGGTGGGGCAGTTTACAATACAGAAAAAAATTGGCTGGGAATCGACGACATGCGAAGCACGATTGAGGAAGGCTGATTTGTCACTTTCAAGTCACCACAACGTCACGAGGTGGAGGTAAATTATGCCGTACACGACTTCCCTATATTATGTTTGGATGTGTCGGTTACTTTCGCCATCTATTTACGACACCTGGTGCCAACTTTAGTATATGTGTAGCTAGCGAAATGACCGCGAGCACGCTATGAGCGTGGTACGTTGTTATTTTCTCAAATCACGCGCGTCTCATGATTGATATGTTTGCACGACTCATATACACTCGCCAACCATTGCTGTCTCGTAATACCAAATTTGGTATATGTGGAGGTAGCGAAACGGCCTCGAATGGATTATGAAGGGCCCAATATATTCCAAAATAACGTTGACGCGCGCGCGCGCTGGGCACAGTGACGCGGCCTCAACTGCCAACAAAACATTGTTGTGGTCAGCACTCCTGTCGAAGAGCATGCCAACAGATACCATCGAATTGCCTGTATCAAAATAGACACGCAAGCTTTTGAAGCCAGCGCTTATGAAGCAGCCACAGAAAACACAATCAAGGGAGTGATCCGGGGAATACCTCTAGAAGACACCGCCCGAGATATAACTGAAAACGTCGTAAGCCCCAGGAACACAACTGCGCTCGTGGCCAAGTGAATGAACAATACCACCAATGTGATTGTACTGTTCGACGGCTACCGTGTGCCAAGCTACGTGAAATACTCCAGGGAATCACTACGATGTTCGTAGTACAGAAAGCAACTGGATGTGTGCTACCCCTGTGGACGCTTGTGGCATAGGGCGGATGTTTGCCCCCACCCTAAATATAAGATCTGCCGAGTATGCAGGATGCGAATTTTGCCGAAAGCCCTACTTCACTAAGACCTACTTCACTAACTTCCTGCCTGAGTATTGTAAAAGAACACGCCTTACTGACCCAATTGACTAATACCTAGAGGACAACAACGTACTCTCATGTACAATGATAGGATTTCGGAAAAATCTCTGTACACAAGACGCGATGCTACAATTAAAACAAGAGATCATAGATGGCCGTAGCAGATCAACTCAAGCTATCCTCGGACTTGATCTAAAAAAGACATCTGATAATGTCACCTACCAAGCCATACTGAATCATGTCAGTAACTTAGGTTCAGGTGAGCGGACGTATAATTACATCCGGAACTTCCTAACAGATAGATAAGCCAAAATTGTTGTATGAGGCCTCACATTCGAGGAAATATCTTTGGGTGGTGCAGGTACACCCCAAGGATCAGTGATATCACCTATGTTATTTAACTTAGTCCTAACTAACCTCCCAAGTAGATTAGAAAAGACAGAAGGTTTGCACCATACAATAAATGCAGATGACATTACTGCGTGGGTAAGCAACGACAGTGATGGGTCAATTGAACAACATTTATGAGAAGCGATCGACACCGTAGAGCAATACCTAGAGGGAACTGGTCTCACGTGCTCAGCCAAAAAATCTGAGCTGCTACTATATAGACCAACATTAAAAGGCTGACCTCCCAAGAGCCAAACACACATACCTACACAGACGTGCAACTTAAAACATGAGGCGGACATACCATACCCATTGTCGACAAGATAAGGGCACTGAGGTTAATATTAGAAGCGAAAGGCACCAACGGAGAAACGGTACGCGATATCGAAGCGAAGGTTTCTCAAACGATGCGCCTAATGAAAAGAAATACGAATAAGCATAGCGGCATCAGAAGGCAAATGTCATAAGGCTCATCCACGCGTTCGTCATCAGCCACATTACGTATAATTATGAATATCGTAGATGGTTCTCAGCAGAAAAAACGAAATTAAACAGCCTCATTACACAAATCTACAAAGAAGCGCTGGGGCTCATGCAAAGCACAAGTACAGGGAGGCTGTTAGAGCTAGGTCTGCATGATAGACTTGAGGGAGTGATAGAGGCGCAACGTATTGCACAGTAGGAGCACCTCTCTAAAACCAAGGCTGGTAGATGCATCCTGGAAAAATTATGCATCACTTACCACACAAAGTTTGGCCCCAAATGCGACATTCCTCATGACGTACAGGCTAAGCTCACAGTGCCTTCGTTACTTAAAAACATGCATCCCGTCCACAAAGCAGGTAGAAGGCTGAGCAGAGCCAAGACGGTGACAAAGAGCTGCGGGAAAAACAAAGAAGCGATCTTCGTAAATGCCGCTCGTTACAAACACAAAAGCTGCTTCGTCGTGACTGTAGTTAACCACAAGAAACAATGCTACACCAGTCTGACAATACACATGAGACGCGTTGAAACGGCCGAAGAGATAGCTATAGCTTGGGCCATATCACACACTGATGCGTGTTTTATAATCAGCGATTCACAAGCAGCTGTACGCAACTATGCAAATGGCAGAATCTCCCCTGAAGCACTGCGTATTCTTAGAACAGGCAAAATTAACCAAGACGACAGATGGGTTTGCATTCTCTGGTTCCCAGTTCATATACCGGCCACCACGGGAGATATCGACACCAACGAGGTGGCACACAACGTAGCTCGAGGACTCGCTTTCCAGGCTACGACTAATATTGATCCCTCGTCAGAATTTCAAAATGTGTGGGAGGTGGAGGACCGAATGACAACGTTCAATGATATTACGAAACATTATAAAAAACAGAGGCTTGTTTACCCCTCTCCCCACCATAAACTCAACATGGCACAGTCTGTCCAACGGCGACCATTACAAACCAGATTCTGTAGGAATCCAGCGCTACTATAAGCTATGTATCCAGAGACCTACGCGACCGCTCAATGCAAAGATTGTCAGGCACGAGCTTCCTTAGAACATATACTATGGGAATGCCAGGCATTAAAACACAGTAATGAGGAGGCGGCCTCCACCGACAGCCTCCGCGTGCGTTGGCTGGCTGTGCTGCTCAGTTCTGCCTTGGACGATCAGCTATGAACAATCCAGCAGGCCGGGGAAGCCGCTAGGAGGCAAGACCTTCTAGCCGACACCTAGGTAGGAGCCCAGCCCACTAACACGCCGGATACAAAATAAAGTTTTTTCCTTTCTTGACTGTGGCATGTAGCCGTGTTCTCACTTGACACGCATCTCACGATTTAATGTTTGCACATGCCACATACTTTTCTCATCTATTGGCGTCACGTAAGACTAAACTTGGCTTATGTGAAGCTAGTGAAACGGCCGCGAGCGCATCATCTGTGTGGCATGTAGTCATGTTGTTAAATGACACGCATGTCTTGAACATCATGTTTGGACGTGTCGTTTATATATGTCGTCCGTTTGCGTCACGCAATACCGACTTTGGTGTAAGTGAAGCTAGCGAAACGACCGTGTGCGCATCATGAGCGTAGCATGTGGTCATGTTGTTACACGACACTCATCTCATGTTTATCGTGTGTGCGCCAGTTGCGTACCTTCGTCATCTATTCACGTACTGTAATACCAAATTTCGTAATTGTGATGCTAGCGAAACAGCCGTGAGCCCATCATGAGCCTGGCATGTAGTCATGTTTTTTACACGTCGCGCATGTCTTGATTTATACGTTAGGGTTGGTCGTTTGTGTTTGCTATGCAATGAAGCCATACCATACCAGGTTTTAAACATGTCATGTGAACGAAATCACCGCTAGAGCTGCAGGACCATGAAATGTAAATCATTACATCCATTCCATACATATTATCCCTACTTTTCAAATAGATGCTAATCTTTATAAAACGTCAATAGTGGTTGCAGTGCTGCCTACGCAATTTCGTAAACATTACATATGTACTCCTTTGATACAGCCGTTGCGTTAACCTCAGTAGTGGTTCGGTTTCATGAGCTGTAGCAGTGATTTATGAAGCAGTGTTAGGGACTGCATCTTCCTGAGCATCAGCTCTTCATATCAGCTTCTGGTGCTGCTAATACGCATGTTCCAGTCGACATCGTTGCGCAAGTGTAAACAACTGGTTATATAAACATCTGCAACTCTTTAAAATATGTCTCTGCGTGCAACATTTGTACATACTTAGCGTCATTTCATGATGTCTTACTCAGTAAAAAATGCAATAGGGTCACGTTCCCTCCGCATGCTTCGCATATTGTCGATTCGCAGGTACATGGGATCTGCCGAATTTTCGTGTGACGGTCATTCCAAAAGAGGAGACCCAATGTGGTTTCGTGAAAATGGGGCTCGCGTCACCTGTGTTGATGCAACGGGTGACAAAAGAGACAGGCCGATAACGAGACATAAGGTGACAAAGAGCTGTTTGTTGCAGAGGAAGATCAGAAGCAATCTTTTTTTAGAAATGTTGTAAGCAGTTGACGAGCATAAAGTGACAGGCAGTGGGTTTTTTCTCATATTGGGGAGGGATTCAGAGTTCAACAACATCCCCTATTTTAACGATAGGTGCGTACGTCAATGCGGTGTCATGGGGTAGCGCAGGCATAAAAAATCTAGTTTGCGACGATTAAGGTAGAAGAATTCTTGAATATTTATATTATTTTGCCTGGTCGGCATTATCTTGCGTTCAAAGTATGCCTGTTAGCGACGATGCGTAGAGGTTCCGACTATAACAGAAGCAAAGGGGGCCAGAGGCAGAACGCGAGTAAATCCAGAAGAACATAAATTCTGAGGTGTACAAGTTGCGGCGTCGCAGTGATTCATTGATCAAACCGTACAACCCCTTCAGAGCTGTAGTCAAATTCGATGGAGTATTTTGAAAGAAAGTAGATGTCAAGAATGAAGGCACCCAAGCACAGTTTGAAACGATAAATGAAACATTGGTTTAGTGGCTACCAAACGTAATACGTGCTGAAGGCATTCGATGATTGGCAACTCGTACTCACTAACTAACGACTGGCGTCAAAACCTTTGTGAGCCTTCATCGCGTATAGTAGAATTAAACTCACAACTAGAAGCTATTTAACCACGATTAGACGAGAGTTCTAACATACTTACTGTGAGACTCAACGTCCAATAGATTTATATGGGTGGGCTAGATTAATAGAGCATTTCAAATCGTAGTTTCGGATCATAGTTGACACTTCACCTCCTTGAACTGCCCCGCAGTTTTCTATTGTGAAGTGACTGGTTGTAGGTGGGTCGAAATAAAATTGCATTTCGTAGCTGATAATATCGTAGCGCGTATAAACTGAGGCGCTGCACGAGAGAAGGGACGGATTTTACGTGCTACGATATTATTAGTTATGTATTACCGACACGCCCAAACACATACCATCGCATTTCGTAGAAGCTTATTTCTTCACTTTCTCGTTTCGGTCACTGAAACTCTTTGGTTTTTTTTTTGTTTTGCTGCTTCTCTCATCGTCATGTTTCATATAATTTGATGGGCGTGCTCTTTTCTATCTGTATCACGTGAAAAAGCATTGCAGAACGTTTGCCTATTTTTTTTTACCTTGTGTTATTGCAGAATTACTGTTGTGTTAAATTACCGTTGTGTGTTGCAGAATTACTGTTGTGTGTTGTGCTTTTACACTACTGCTACTCACTCTCCAAACTCTTTAAGGCTCCTTTGCTATAATACCCTATGTACTATATATGTAAAAATAGCACGTCAGAAAAGCAAGCATAGTCACTAGAAAAAACGTAACACAGATTTAAAACAGTCACTGTTTGGTCGAATTTTGATAATTAGGCCTAGTATTTTTACAACGTATCCGCGTCTTAGAAACAGCTTCACTGTCAGAAACCAACACCTATACTGTTTTCCCATTTATTATTTAAGGAATTTCTGTTTTCATCCCGTGTAATCAAGCTATTATGGAGGCTATCAATGACCCCAACAAAGACTTCTTGCAAATATGGCCATTATTAAGACTTTTTCATTGACTTCATCGGAAACAGGTTTGTCTTCCTTCGGATGCCTCATGTTTTCTAAGGGCAAGCACCGTTCCCCTTATGCGTCAAATCATCTAAAAGAAAGAGAAAAGGTGAACATGAAATTAAAATTATACAGGGCCACCCAAAACGCATGCGTAAAAGAACTGGAAACATTCAGGTGTCAGGAATCATCTGCAAAGTGGTGATGCGTGAGCCGTGCTGTGCCTGAATTTACTTGGCAACGCCATGCATCAGCACTTTTCTGAAAGCCTCCGATTTATAGTGCGCTATTTAAAAGTTTAGGCATCCTACGCGCATATTTACATATTACGAGTGGGAAACATTATTGCGTGTCATGTCAGTGATAAAAAGGCAGTGGCTCAGCATAAGTTTTGAAAGAGTTTGAATGGATTTCACAGAAATTGTGCTCAAAGATGCAAACACCAGCAAACATATTGATTGATATGTTGGGTTTAACGTCCCAAAACCACCATATGATTTTAAGAAACGTTGTAGTGTAGGGCTTCAGCAATTTATACCACTTGGGGTTCTTCAACGTGCACCCACATCCGAGCACACGGGCCTGCAGCGTTCCTGCCTCCATCGGAATTGCAGACGCTACAGCCGGGATTCGATCCCGCGACCTACGTGTCAGCAGCCGAGTATTTTAGCCACTAGACCACCGCAGCGAGGCACGCCAGCAAAAATGATTTTGAACTTGGTTTTCATTAGGAAGTGAATATTCACGCAGCTTCTTATTTTAAATACGTCTAAATAAAATGGAGGGGTGAAGATTTAGCGTAGGTAGTGACTGGCGATAAAGCACTGCTTTCAAGTCAACTTGGAATGCGTTACTTTTGTGGCAACGTCCGAATTTTATCGGCGTGTACAATGGTCAAGATTGAGTTTACATGTTTGCGTAGAGACGCTCCTTTTTCCACCATGGTGCGATTCAAGAAAATATGTATGGAAAGCATGGAAACTTAATCTGCACTGGCACAGAAACACCACATTAGAAGCAGGCCATAGAAATGCTGCATTTGTCCGGTCTACTTCTACTCCGGTGTCTCGTGCCTAGCTCAGTTTAGTATAACTTGATATCTATCACCAACAGGCCCCTTAACAACGCTTTTTGACTTCATAAAAAAGTCAATGGTTAATTGTTTTCAAGACGGTTAACCTGCCGTTGTACGGTAAAGGTATATTGACCATCCCTAAGTGTGATCGCAAATTGCACTACTAAGAAAATCACCTTCATATTTGAGCAGTCTTCATTCAAAGTCTAGCAGTTGTGGTAACTCTATGGATTTTATTTATTTATTCGCGGTTTATTTGTAGATAATCCTTGAAGTGCATTATTATATGTTCTTATTAGGATTGTGAAAGAATTAAAAATACTACATATCAAGTGAATCTTCTGACACGAAACCGGACCTTTCAGTTTCGGCTTCGTGGGTGATGGGTGGTCTTTTAAAAAAGAATGGCTAGACAGAAATTAAGGCAGCACCATGATGGGTAACGAACTGCGCAACGAGGATGATCAAATAATACAAAAAACTGTCATTTAAAAGATGTTTTTCTCACTTGGCCTCGTATTTAAACTTTCCAAATGACAATGTACAATAAGTGAAAGCGAAATAGACGCACAGCCATCAGCAAGCTTGACTCTAGCACTCTGGCCCCGCCGCGGTGGTCTAGGGGCTAAGCTACTCGGCTGCTGACCAGCAGGTTGCCGGTTCGAATCCCGGCTGCGGCGACTGCATTTCCGATGAAGGCGGAAATGTTGTAGGCCCGTGTGCTCAGATTTCTTTGCACGTTAAAGAACCCCAGGTGGTCGAAATTTCCGGAGCCCTCTACTACGGCGTTTCGCATAATCATATGGTGGTTTTGGGACGTTAAACCCCACATATCATTCAATAAAATCAATCACTCTGTAGTGTGACCTGTACTGCACTGACTGATGCTAGCAGTTGTTTTCGAGATGATACCGCGGTGCACTAGTAAATACATCATGTCGGCATTTATGTTTATCATCTGAGCATTGTAACTTCAAGCTATGCTGCACAGGCGTCAATCAAGTGGTTTCAGGACACGCTGCAGAGCGTTTGACTATAGCCTGCTGAAAACTCTACACATATGAGTTAAAAGATAAGATGCTCTTTGTGGTTTTACCACATAAATTAAGAGACGCACGGGAATGTATGTTTGTCTTATATGAATGTAGCAAAAAAATTCAACTCGTCGTATATGAATGTAGTAAAACTTGCATTCGTCGTATATAATGTAGTAAAAAACTTCAACCTACATGGTGGGGCCCTCCCCGCGAAACGTACGACCACAGCACAACGAGGGTAGGCACAAAGACCGTGTACGAGCCATCTTGAAGAGAGTTAGGCATGACATCGACTCCGCCGCGTTTGTCGATGCAGCGCAGTAAGGTAACAGTAGAATGCGTTCTCAGTTATAGACGAGAAAGGGGTGCTTCGCCCTTCCGCCTTGGTAAAGGCGGCCACCCCGGGTCTAGCAGAGCAAATGGCGGTTGCCCTGGTGTTGTCTGACCCAGAGCATTCCTATATTTACAGCGACTCAAGAGACGCAATTACAGCGTACCAATCGGGCAACCTCGCTCCAGAGGCAGCCTCCATTCTAGAAAACAGGGCTTGTCCAGGTTATCGTGTTGTCACACACAGGTCCCGTTAATTAGGGAGGCGATCGCCGGGCTATTCACAAGGGCCGAAGTATCGGCCCCCCGAACCGCACCACGAAAGCGTGGACAATTTAGAAGTGGTCCTTTTTGGCGCGCCAGCGGACGCCGGCTGTGGCCCAAGGAACAAGTCAGAGCCGAGAGTTGATAACCAAAACAAAATTATATTCTCAATATTGGTAGATCAAAAAAAACAATACACAAATATGCACACTCCACAATAGTTGCATACAATATGTCACCAATCAAACAACGTACTACAGAGTACAATCAGCCACACTCGAAACAACGGACACAGACAACAATACGCACTACAATGCAGTCGCATGCATTGAACAACCAAGACACTTAAAGACTAAAGAGATAGAAAACCTATTCAGTCCAAAGTTCTTGGAACAAAAGTCAGAATGATACTCTTTCGAGAATCACTCACTCAAAGTCTCGCGTTGCTGTCGTTCCGCAGCTCCTGAAGTTTCTCTTCTAGGAAACCTCGCCGAAGTTTCTCTTCCAGGAAACCTCGCGTCTTCAAATGGCCACTCTCCAAGCTTCAAACTTCTTCGCCAGAAACACGTCGGCTTCACACACGCAGCTGTTGCCACGCGCTTCGCTCGATAGCGGTAAACACGCGCTCTTGCCTGTAGCTCGAGCCTTCACCCCTCAGGTGAAAATCCTCTTCTTCTCCTGCTTTATCGCTACGGACAAAACCTTCGCCGACTACACGGCGGAATCCCTACGCACTCTGGCGCTAACTTCCGTCTTCTCCTGATCTCTCATCTCCGCTGCTCGGTTAAATACCTTCCGCGCGACATTCCAGAAGGTTCTCGTCATTTCGTCGGCGCGATACGCAGCGAAGGCTGGGGAGAGGGCAAGACGGTTGAGATGCCCTCCGCGGCGGATGACTCACTCGGTATGACCACGCCCCTTTCCATCTAGAAAAATCTAGTGCTTGCCCGGCCGCCGTTGTGGGGTGAGGAGGTTCGTTGGCGAAGCCACGCTTCCGCGGGGAGAGCGCGCGCCTTGGGAGCCTTGGATGTTTGTTTTCTTTTTTTTTCTTTGACCTCGCGACGTCTCTCCGGCGCGTTATCGCAAGAATTTGGCGGCACGCCCATTTTGAGCGCTCGTTCTGTGACACTGCCCCCTACTTCAAGAATATTATCTCATATTATTCAAAACCACACAAACGAGCGCGCACAGTCACCACACACTCTGAAAGACTGTAACATAGTCCGTTGCTCACAACACGTCACATTCACAATAGATCACGCAATACAATTGTACATTGTAACTCAATTACACAACACATGAAATATAACCACAGACACATGAGTACAACACTCCACCACACATTCCCAACAATACAAATGTACAAAGTTCTCTCTTTACAACAATTATGCAACACTATACATCACAGCACAGACACTTCGACACTTGTGACACAGGATAACACAACATTAACACAACATATGGCATTCAGCACTGCCAACCACATTCTGATTCGACCTCAGCACCTATCCTGTGTATTTCGAGCTGCGCTTGCGTCCTTTCTTGCGGTGCTCGCTCGATGTCTTCTTGTTTTTCCTTGTTCTTTTTCGGCGAGCCTTTTCCAACGACGATATCTGAGGCGGCGTCTCAGCCATCGTTGTCACTTCCGACACCGTTAACGGGTCATAACGTTCAACGGGTCCTGTCGGTTTATTTACCAGCTTGTTCATGTCACGGCAGTGGGCCTGGCTGGCCGACTCCATCATTTTTACACTGTCGTTCGGTTGGGGTCGTGCCGACGTACGTCCAGCTGCCCAGCACGTGAACTCATTCAACTCGATCATCTTCTCATTCGCTGTCTCTTGCGCCGCGGCTTCACCTTGGGCTCTAGTGAGATCCGTCACGAGATGCTCCTCCTCTGTATCTTGCAGTCGCTGGGTTGGCGAGGGCTCTATCTTAGGGTCTTCTCCCAGACATTCCGGATCATTCGATCCTCGCGCCCCGTCGATGTTTCCGATGACTAGGTCGTACAGGGGGTTCGTCATGCATAAAGCAGTAACTTTCCCGCTGAAGTACGGGGTTTCAACTTCAATTTCTGCTTCGGGAAGCAACCGAACTGTACGATCAATTAAGCAAACCGGTTTCGTTTTGCCTGTTAACTCACTTTCCCGTACCAAATCTTTCCGCACAATAACAGTGGAGCTGCCGGTATCTTTTAACACCGTAATCTTTTTGTCCGCAACTTTTCCAGGCAGCGTTGGCGTTTTCTTCGAAACACCGGTTGGCTGTTTTGTCAATACGGCACCCACAATAGGAATTTTCTACCCATTTTTCAACTCTACGAATCCATCGGTGACGGCATTATCACCGGATTTCTGTGCCGCTTGCACACAGGATACCCGGTGAGTTTGACTCGCTCCGTTTTGACATGCGTCTGCTTTGTGCCCAGTCTGTCCACACTTGAAACATTTTACAACCGTAGGGCTCGTAAAGATCGTTCGACCGCTTTTCGCGCGATGACCCACTTGGTTACACAGAAAACATCGCGGAATGTTCTCCGGTGCACGCTTCTTTTCTTCGGGAGCCGATTTTTTCGAATCTTCAGGACACTCCTTCTTGACCCTGGCCAAATTAGTTTCACCTTGCGCTTCCAAGAATTGATCAGCCAATTCAAGCATTCCTTCAAGTGACTCAGCCTTCCTCTCTTTCAAGTACAGCGACAGGCTTGGGTGGCAATTAGTAAGAAATTGTTCTCTAATTAGGAGCTCTCTAAGCTCATCATACTCCTGCGCTGTCCCCGAAAGTTTAATCCATCTGTCGAAGTAATGGCACAGTCGGGCGGCATACTGCGTAGCCGTCTCACCATCAGCTGGCTTTCCTGTCCGAAATCTGTCCCGGAATCCTTCCACAGTAAATCTAAATCGCTTCAGCAAAGCAGCTTTCACCTTGGCATAGTTGGCTGCATCGGTCGGCGTCAGCCTACCGTACACACTGAGCGCTTCACCACTCAAACAAGTACTCAAAGCAGTTGCCCATTGATGTTCCGGCCAATTCTGGCTCCTTGCAATTGTCTCGAATCTGTGAAGGTACGCGTCAAGGTCGTCCTTCCTTTCATCAAATGCTACGAGCAGCTTGCTTGGGTTCAAGCGGAATCCGTGGTACTTCCGTTCACTGCTTTCAACTCTAGCTTGGACCGGAGTTTCACTTCGCTGTTGCAAACGGAGCCGCTCGAGTTCTATCTCGTGCTGTCGCTGCCGTTCTCTTTCCTCTCATTCTTCTTTCGCCCTTTCAGCTGCCAGTCTTTCTCTCTCCAGCTCCAACTTCAATTGCTGCTCTCTTTCTTCTCTTGCCCTTTTGGCTGCCAGCTTTTCTCTCTCCAACTCCAACTTCAATTGTTGCTCTCTTTCTTCCTTCGCCCTTTCAGCTGCCAACCTCTCTCGTTCCAACTCAGCTGCTTTTTCTTCCTTGGCTCTCTCAGCGGCCAACCTCTCTCGTTCCAACTCAGCTGCTTTTTCTTCCTTGGCCCTCTCAGCTGCCAACCTCTCTCTCTCCACCGCCTCTTTCTCCTACTGGCTTACCCACTTCCGTAGTTCGGCGCCCGAAAGACCCATCTTCTCATCAAGAGCGACTAACTTTTCGAGATCCAGTGTGTCTCGCAAATAAAACCTTGCCGCGTGCAAAAAGTATCTGCCTAGATCAGTCTATCGGAACACTCTCCTGCACTCGGTAACGAGAACACTGAGCAACACACAAAATCGTTCTGATAGCACTACCAACAACTCGAGGCTCTTTTTAACTACTTTGGACACACTGTGCACCAAAAAGTCCTGTGTCGCGGACGCCAGATTAATTGTCACACACAGGTCCCGTTAATTAGGGAGGCAATCGCCGGGCTAATCCCAAGGGCCGAAGTATCGGCCCCCCGAACCGCACCACGAAAGCGTTGACAATTTAGAAGTGGTCCTTTTTGGCGCGCCAGCGGACGCCGGCTGTGGCCCAAAGAACAAGTCAGAGCCGAGAGTTGATAACCAAAACAAAATTATATTCTCAATAATGGCAGATCAAAAAAACAATACACAAATATGCACACTTCCCAATAGTTGCATACAGTATTTCACCAATCAAACAACGTACTACAGAGTACAATCAGCCACACTCGAAACAACGGACACAGACAACAATACGCACTACAATGCAGTCGCATGCATTGAACAACCAAGACACTTAAAGACTAAAGAGATAGAAAACCTATTCAGTCCAAAGTTCTTGGAACAAAAGTCGAAATGATACTCTTTCGAGAATCACTCACTCAAAGTCCCGCGTTGCTGTCGTTCCGCAGCTCCTGAAGTTTCTCTTCCAGGAAACCTCGCCAAAGTTTCTCTTCCAGGAAACCTCGCGTCTTCAAATGGCCACTCTCAAAGCTTCAAACTTCTTCGTCGGAAACACGTCGGCTTCACACACGCAGCTGTTCCCACGCGTCTTCGCTCGATAGCGGTGAACACACGCTCTTGTCTGTAGCTCGAGCCTTCACCCCTCAGGTGGAAATCCTCTTCTCCTGCTTTGTCGCTACGGAAAAAACCTTCGCCGACTACACGGCGGAATCCCTACGCGCTCTGGCGCTTATTTCCGTCTTCTCCTGATCTCTCATCTCCACTGCTCGGTTAAATACCTTCCGCGCGACATTCCAGAAGGTTTTCGTCATTTCGTCGGCGCGATACGCAGCGAAGGCTGGGGAGAGGGCGAGACGGTTGGGATGCCCTCCGCGGCGGATGACTCACTCGGTATGACCACGCCCCTTTATATATAGAAAAATCTAGTGCTTGCCCGGCCACCGTTGTGGGGTGAGGAGGTTCGTCGGCGAAGCCACGCTTCCGCGGGGAGAGCGCGTGCCTTGGGAGCCTTGGATGTTTGTTTTCTTTTTTTTTTCTTTTGACCTCGCGACGTCTCTCCGGCGCGTTATCGCAAGAATTCGGCAGCGCGCCGAGTTTGAGCGCTCGTTCTGTGACACGTGTTATCACTTGGTTCCCCGCACACATGAGGCAGAATGTTCTCGAAGACTTCCCAGACAACAACGAAATTGTGCGCGAGAGCTTACGGGCAACAACGGTCTGGAGGCTACGGAGGGGCAGGAAGGTACACTGCAGAACGATTCACTACTCACATTCAATGAAATAACCACGAATTACCTACTTGGCAGATTGTGAAAAGAGCCTGCACCACTACTGTGTAGCAGGTCTTTACTTGGCAGAAGAATCTATCCTCTTCCTCACGTGAATTTCAGCAGGGCACAGTCAGTTACCTTGAGAATGTTGCAGACGGGGTCTTTCCTGTCGCCGGGATTACTTTGTCAAATATACGCGGACATTGACCCTAGCAGCCCTGACTGCAATAAAACCTTCTACTCTATGGCTCACATGCTCTGGCGAAATCCACACTGCTTTACAACTTTCTCTTGAGCGAAACCGAATGGGAGCAGGTCATGATAACTTCGGAACTCAGCAGGCAAATCCAGGCAGTCCAGAGGGCCTAGGAACGGTCGGAGCGTCACGGCGTTCTATCATCTACGTGGGCGCGGCCAGCGGTTACAACGTCCCTTCGTTAGAGGGTCCTGCAGTTACTCCTCCCGTACTAATAAAGTTCGCTGTCTGTCTGTCTGTCTGTCTGTCTGTCTGTCTGTCTGTCCGTCCGTCCGTCCGTCCGTCTGTCTGTCTGTCTGTCTGTCTGTCTGTCTATGTCTAATAGACGTGAATCTCAATATGTCATGATAACTCAGGAAATAATGTGTTAGAAACATTGCACTTCGCGTGCTGCCAAAGAGGAGTACATTACTGAGTCAACTTCATCGAAAACGCAAATACCGTTTTTCCTAAATAGGAAACTGTTGTATTCATTACTAGATTCGGCAGAAAGCAAACTAATCAAGGAAGTGATGATGAAGCACATTCGATCTTCTTAAAAGATATTTAAAGATGGTATAGAAGTGCAAGATATTGGCTACATTATGCATTAGTAAAAAGCTTTTGCTTACCTTATACATGAAGTGCCCCAATTTCTTCGACATAGAGGGATCATGTCGGGTAATTTTTGGCCGGGTAATTTTTGCGTTACATACGGCGACGGTGGCTGCTTTACAGGCTTCATAGGTGAGCCAGGACGGCGGCCGAATGCCATTGGAACTGGGTTTCTTTTCGGGGGACGAATCCTAACTGCTAAAGCTTTAGAAAGTCCTCCTTTATCCCCTAAAGAGAGAAGAAATGCAAACGCTGCAGCGACGAGTAGGGTATTGAAGTAAGAAATTTTTCTCATAATAAATATATTTCACAGTCAAAATAACAATCAGCTCTCACTAAGCTACACTAAAGCTTTCTGGAAAAACACAAAAAGTATCTTCAACTTAGTTTGCTCTGCACTAAATTGTCGCTTATTCAATGGCACGAATTTATTAGGAAAACCGGTCCTCTATTTCTTGATGCTTTATGGCGTAAATTTGCGCTTGTTTCACGCGTTAAACGACCAGGAATGATTATATTGGGCACAGTATAGAGTGGTGCGCAATGAAGTATTTGAACAATGCCTAGTCACTTAGAAGCTATGTGAAACGGCCTTCAATAAGAGCTGCAAGCTAAAATAAACTTGGATATACGAACATGCATCATGACTAACTAGTGTTTCTTTTTTTTACATAGGTGACAACAATGGTTTCTCTTCTGCACCCTGATGATCACTCATACATGCCCCATTTGGTACCTCGTTTCAATATTGCTAAAAAACGAAAAAGAGGTTACAGTAAGTTATCCTGATGTATAAATTCGGTCACACAGGCGGTTTCTGAAGCAATTGTGATTATCTGCTCATCTTGGTGTTTTTTTAAAGTATAAAATAGCTCAGTTTAAAGCAGGGGATTGTTGCAGATGACGAATGCGTTTAAAGTTGCCTTTTCGGTAGTGGTGGTTCTTACGAAATTGGGAATTTGGCTAGGATGCCATTTTTCTACCTCGTGTACACTTCTTGATCTAAAATTTGACTCGTTAGGATAAAAAGCACCTAATGGGGGGGGGGGGGGGGCAAAGCATGTAGGGAAGATTGTTTCAGTTATATAAACGTGAAACCTGGGATGGCAGCGAAGCATGCACTGGAGGCCGAGGTCTTCCGTAGCAACAACTCTGCTAATGGCAAATAGGAGAGAAGCTGATGAAGAAGGATCTGACCGAGGTAACTTACCCTAATGTTTCGACACAAATTTTATTTTTGAGGCACTATATTCGGTTCCAGCCTAAGTACAACTGTAAGCTCTGCGTGCAGTGCTCATTATCCCACCCAGGCCAAATTTTCATAAATGTGTTTACACAAAGTGGTCAACAATTTTTGGTGTGTTCAAAAAACAGGGTACCAATTTGGAGCACTTGGTAGTCCGCTATAGGAAAGCATAAAGCCGTCCTCTGGGCCCCACATTTGATAAGACCTATTGACAAAAAACAATCACAGCAAATCCACGGAGTGAATGATGATGAGTGGGGTGAAGCGTCTATCAGTCTTTCCGTGCATCCGTCCGTACATTTGTTCTTTCTTCCGTTTAATCATGGGTCCGTACCTGCGTTCGTCCAAGCGTCCTTCGGTGCGGCCATCCGTGCATCCATCCGTATGTGCGTGTTTGCTCGTCTGCTTGTCGTTCGTCTGCTTTTATGTCTGTCCATGCATCCCTTCGTCCGTTCATTTAGTGAGCACTCCAAGTGCTGCCGTAGCGCATCTTTTGATCATAGAATTATTATATACAAGTACCGCAATCCCATGGTAATTCCGCCGAAAAAAAGAGAGATGGCTCCCTACTACTACAATGATGACTACTGCTAATACTATTACAAACATCGGGACGCATGTCCCGTTGCTTAAAAAGGTACGCCTCCAATATCTCTTCCGGTAAGGCATAAAATTAAGAGCACCACGTTCTCGACAATGCTGTGCTACTTTGTGTATAGAAAAAGTTGTTTACGATTTAGAGTACGAGGTACTTTTCCTTTGGAGAGCTTAGAGCCATCCCGTGGGCCTTACGATTGATGAGGTCATCGCGACAAAAATACACAGTGATCGAGCTATCAAAGTGACGGCGATACGTTCATATGACCTAAAGTGCTAGCCAGTTACACGTGTGTTTAGTCAAAGTGTTTATCAATTTTCAGTACTTTGTACTCAACTATGTGAGCGCAAGGAGCCATCCCAAACTATAATCTACGCACACTAAGATATGGCCGCGAATGTGTTATGCTTACTGTTGTGAGAAAATAAAGGGAGTTGGCACCCGAAAACGCCTCGTACCCGAGGACATAACTTTCAGCGACCCCGCATCATCCAGTTACGTTCACCCCGGTAAGCGTCGCGTCCTGGGTTGGAGGGCGGGTCTTTTTTGTTTTGGGTGAACGGCCCTAACGGAACAGGGGTGTCGCATCCACTCAGTGCCAAGCACCGAATAGACGCGACAAAGTTTGCGGTGCCACTCCAACGAGATGGACGATGCCTTACCCAGGCAAGGGGGTCACTCTTTAGCGCAGCTGACGAGGTCAGCGAGCACGGAGATGCAACCTTTCTGTAGCGACGGGTAGTCGAAGGCCCCATGGTGCCCTCTCAAAGTGAGCGGTTGGGCTACGCTCACGCGGCGCGACAAAGGCGATCGGCGCGCGCAGAAAACACGTCACATTGTTGTGCCCGCTTGCTGCCTGACAGCGAACGGCTTGAATTACGCGCGCGAAGGCTCGGAGAGGGAAAGAGTGCATGCGTTCTCTCGCTTGAAGAGTAGCAGAGAGAAGGAGGAAGCGCCCGCCGAACTGCGCGCCGTCTCAAACAAACTACAGTACACCGGAGAAGAGAGGAGTAAAAAAATTGGCCCGAATCTGCATGTTGCACTGCAAATGTCGTCGAAAGACGATAGTCGCGTTTGGAGAGAGTGGAAAAAAAAAACGTTTATTTGATGACCTGCCTAAGAAAATCGGTGAATGGTATTCTGGAGGCGCTGGGTTAGAGTGCCTCGAGCATGCAGCGGTAGTGAACGAGCGCATTGAGGCACATTACACGCGAGCGCCATCTTTCAATTATCTTCGAAAACGAAGGCGTTCACGTCCGCGGAGAAAATGCGTGCCAGTCTCGGAAGTGATAAGCTGTAGAACGCAAAGTGACAGGTAGTTGCCACCGCCGTGACGTCGTAGCAAAACGTTGGAAAAACCTTTTTGAGCATCGCGTTGCAGTGTCAGCGCAGCGCGATAAACGCTACAGTCCTTAGAGTTACTTGTGTGTGCCTCTTCTACTATAAAGGCAGACATACAAAACATCGATGTGTTGTCATGGCACCTCAGATATGCGCAATAATTGCTTTTTAATTCAGAATCGCGCAACTATGAACACTAAACCTTGAGCATTATTTGAGGGCACTGCGGATGGGGTTGGCCGTGTGGTGCCGTTTGAAGTATCATTAAGGGCGGACGAACAGACAAATGTACAGACAGACGGAAAGACAGACGAACCAAAATTTTTTTATTGAAGGTCCCCAAGAAAGATTATCGTATTTAAAAGCCGCCGAGCAGAATGTAACCAAACCCCGCCGTGCGGGTGCCCACCCGAGCGCGAAAAGAACAAGGCGCAGGACGTAATCAAGGCATACAGGCGAGTGATGCCTTGCCAAATCGTGCTGCTAGATGTTCCGCCATCATAGTCGGATGATTAGTTGCCCTTGAGACTCACTGCACATCACTGCCGGTTGGTGCCAGACTTTCAGAAACGTCTTCGCGCCTAGGCGATACCGCTCACGAAAGAGATGAAACCAGACTTCCTTCTGTACTTATGCAAGCATTTCATGACGTCCCAGCACCCTCTCCGTAAACGCCCTTGCATCGCGCCAACCGAACTTGTTATAGACACTCGACGAGAAGAAGCAAGAACTGGTTGCCCGCCTGGGAAGGGGCCAGATTTAAATAGCGGACCATGGGATATGAAATTCCCGGGAGCTGAAATAAGTCGGCTATCTTTCGGAGTAGGGCTTTTGGAAGAGTGCACTCACAGAAGATATGAACCACGTCCTCTCAACTTTGACGAAAAAGGGCAAACACTTCACTCGATATATGGGGTGAAGGGTCTGTGCAATATCAGCACACACCCTCATCCCAGACGGTACATAAAAAAAGCCCGCCTGGCGTCGAGAAAGCTGGCAGTGAAGAAATACCCGTTCGGGTTGTGCCGGGACAGGTCAAACATCTTGTAGTGCTCGGATAGAGGCGGGGTTATCAAGTCGACTAACTCTTGGAGTTGCACCTCGACTACGTCACACTCTGGATTGACACGCTGTATCTCCGCGACCGAAAAGAGTAACGATCTTACAATTGTTACTCTTGCAGTCAGTAAACAAGAGGGCGTGCCAAGCTGCTCAATTCTGGCTTCTAGCTCATCATCAGCCCCGGAAGAAGGAAGGGTAGAGAGGGCAAGCCGAGCTGGTGCGCTACGTGAAAAGTGTGGAGGAAATGGCATCATGGCGGCCATATTGGCTGGTGAAAATGGCGGCGTTGCTATGGTTATGTGTTTCGCCGTGTAGCTGGTCTAGCAGTGAGCGGCCGCGGCTGGCGGCATTATGTGTGCCTCCGCAGGTCTCGTGCTGAACCGTGGTGGACATTATCCGTGCTGTGTGCCGCGTTATTGGTTACGCAGTGTTCTCCTGACAGTTACTGTACACTTAGCAACGTTTAAAAAACCTTTCGTCCATCACGAGGCTTGAACAGTGTGTAGAACAAGCGCATATCCATGTGTCGTGCAGCGAATGACGTGGATAAAGGACTTGAAGCGTTCAGCGAAATTGCGTTGGGCACCATGACGAAGCGGAACGACGACAAAAGCCTTGCAGGTCAGTGACGGTTGGGCAGTGCTCCTGCTAGTAGCAAAGGACGAAACTGATGTGCCCAGCAAGACGCAATGAGTGCCATTTGCTCATACGTAGTTTTGTGTTCGGTATCTGTACAGTAACTTGCATGTGCTATGATAATACACATTTTTTTGTTCCGCTTGCTATACTCGCCCCCAGCATTGCAATCTCAACGTTAGAGCAATCGCGTTCAAGTGTCACTTGCACCGTGCTCAAAGTTAACACGGTCGCAGATTGCCGACACCGGTCAGTTTCACGCGGAACACGGGCACAGTGGCCGGGCGCTGCGTCGGCCTCGTGTCGGAATGAAGCCGTAGAAGAATTAAGGCACACGACCGATCGTGTTGTCTGTACAGTTGCTGAATTATAGGCGTGAAAATACTCGCCGTTGTCAGAGCATCTAGCGAGCGTTCTTTTGTACTTGCTTCGTTGTCGGCAAGCCGTGACTCGCTGCTAATAATCGAACGAGATGATTTCGCCGAAGGTGACACGCTGGCCCAGAGTTTTGGGCACCGTTCCATTAGTTTCGGATCATCACGACACGTGCGCTGCGCAGTGCACGTGCTTTCCGAGCCGGAGAGAGACCTTCTGCTTTACAATGGAATCTAAACAAGAGAAGAGAATTTGCCCAGTCAATATGGCCGACTTCCCCACGGCTTCGGAGAGTGATGTCAGGGCCTCTCCTATGTTTCCTTCTTCCGTGTCTTTTAGCTCTCCGCCATTTTTCAGGAGTCAGGCCTTCCGGTTCCAAGCAGAAACCTAGAATTCGCAGCCTTGCCTTCCCGGGTAGGCCGTGTACGGGCTGTGCGCTAGATGGAGCAGAGTTAAGTACATTGCTGCACTTTTCGACCGATCAGCGCGTGTGCCACCCACATCGCAGTACTTGTCTAAAACTTCCAAGATGGCGGAAATGGTCGCCTCGTCTCGGACGACGATAGACAAGTCGTCCACGTAAGCAAACAGCGCAACTTTTGGGGGGGGGGGGGGGGGTCGGGGGGAGCGCCCAGTGGAAGGGGAAACTGACAAAGTCGGCTGTCACCAGACAGTCTCTGCAGAAGCGGTTCAATGGCGAGCACGTAAAGGACAGGTGAGAGCAGGTCGCCCTGCCTGACCCGCTTGCATACGTCGAACGACTCTGAGACGCACTCCTGTATGATGACAGCAGACGTTAGTTGAGAATAGAGAGCTCTAATCATACTCACGAACCTGTCGCTAAATCCTGCCTCAGTTAAAACTTGAAAGATGACCTGATGGCTAATTCTGTTAAATATGCACCGCCATCCAAGGACTAAACGAGATGTGAAACACGCACACCTTCTTACGACCTGCGCTTCGTGTCTACATCTCACCTTTAACCACCTCGAGTTCATGGTATATACTAGTTCACTGTATTCCATGCACTTCGGCTCAACGCTCGCTAAACATTTCTAAAACTAAAGAGGTTACACCCAGCGAGTATAACGTAGCAACCCTTTCTTGTCAAATAGTGCTCGATGTACATGCCAATGGCTGCTAAGGGGGAATGAGAGACAGCGGAATTCGCCTTTTAGTTAGTGCGCACGCTGCGAATTTTTTATTGTTCAACAACGCACAGAAGAAATTTCTCACCGGCACCATCTTGGAGGTCAAACTGTAAGACTGATAACACACTACGACTACTACTACGACTACGAGGGGCGAACGGCTCCCGCTATAAGGAGCTTCGCCCCTAAAAATTACAGCATATACACGGAGTGCAGTAATATGAGTGGGGCGAAGCGTCCATCAGTCCGTTCGCGCTTCTGTTCATCCATGCGGCCGTTTGTATGACTGCCTATGCATCTATCCGTCCATCCGTGCCTCTGTTCGTGCGTCCGTTTATCTGTGCGTCTATGCAACACCCTCTAAAAGTTATTCAAGCCTCTTCACATCCTCCTCTATCCGCGTGCTGCGTCATGGAGAATGTCCAGCGGAAGAACTGGAAAGGCATCTGGCCACAGTGGCTCCACATTCGTTCTCAGCTCGCTTGCCCGGGCACGCCAGTGTGTGTGTGCCAAGCTGCTGTGCAACTGTGTTTTTCGTGGCGTGTGTTCGCACCCAATTCAGTGCTCTTCGTGTCCGTGTGAGCGTTCTTTTTTCTTCGGCGTACACGAGGTAATGCCCAATGTGCTGTTTGGCGAGAATGGCAAGGATCCCAACGATTGCAAGTTTGTGCAACATGGGCTGATGTTGTGTTCCTGCGCGCCGCAAAAGCTATGACAATGGGACAAAAGTACGCATGTAGTAATTCCCAGGTGATGATGAGCGAAAAGAAGCCTGTCTCGAGCTATCCCACGGAAGCATTTTACGCCAACAGTGCATTCGAATGTAAATAATTCTAACATAGCTTTATCGGGTGTGTGAATTGTCGTTTTTTAGCTGCAGCAGGTGTAATTATTGAAAGAGAATACTCTTTCAGCACATATTGAGAATTATTCAACACAACAATGAAAAACCATGCATTTTTCCTGATTATTCACTGTTCGGTGGAGTGCGTTTGTAGATAAACAGCGCTAAGAAGGACATGCTTCTCACAGGATGGTTAAAAAGCCTTCCATTTTCATCTTACTGCCATAAACTACGCCTACTTTAGTCTCTGGGTCTTGTATTCTGCACGTTGATGTGTGCAATCATCCTCCAATAAATTGTGTAATGTAGGCAAGTTATTGCGAGAATAAAAATGAAATTCTCATGATGCGATACAAAAAAAGAAAATAAAAGCAATAATAAAATGTACTTTCCTTTCATTGCAGACGTTGGAGCCAGCCTTCGAAGTTATTTTATTTTCGCTTTTCTTGCTTTCTTTTTTTAAATGAAGAATTGTAGGCACGCTACTTCCCTGGTCCGTGGATAGCACAATTCATAGCATTGCGTAAAAAAACCTTTGGTATGTTACGCGCATCACTGTTCCTTTTTTAATGAACGATTTGTGCCTATACCTTAGTTGAATAATTATTAAGGAACATCTATTCCCAGGATATATCTACGCGTAGTATGTTTCAAGTGTAGCGCGTCTGTAACAGCCGCTCTTTTTTCTTGCGCTCGCTGGTTTGTGAGTTAAGTTCCAAGCACATAGTTTCATAACGATGCTGTCACCTTGAGATGAATGAACAGCAAGTATAATAGAACCAGAACGGAAGGAACGCAAGCTGAGGCACAATGTTGTGCCTTCTATTTTTCCGAACTGTCCAAAATACTTGTCCTCAAAGCAAACGCGTCCTGAATCAGCAGCGAGAAACATCGCAAAAAGGGACAGCGCTGCTTTGCAAGAAGTAATAAACAGGTCACTGGAGTCTACAGAACTCGAGCAAAAAGAAATGAAGTCTTTCCATATACGGACTTCAAGACTAAGCTGTCAGGAATCTCCAATAATAGTTTTCGGACAGTAACTGTCAAGTGCGAATGGTTTGGTGTAATCGAAGGTATTCCTTCTCTTTAAGTTAAATGCTCATTCACTATTCCCCAAGATCTTTCGCTTTCTGTTGTTTTGAACGAAGAGCGACTCCGATCGCTTCTTTGGCGTTGCAGTGTGCCAAGTCGAGTGTGTGACACTACCACATTTCTCCTTGTTATGGGTGCAGCTTGAGAGGCACTTGACCGAGCTACCTGAAACCAGGAGAGAAAAGACGGTGTACTCAGGTTTATCAATTTGCTTCTCAAAGAAGTTATTTCTGATACTAGGACGCCAGAATAATGTTGTGCTTCGTCGAAATTTCTAAGTGAGCAAGTGGACCTCCTCCTTACCAAAAAGCCTGTCTACAGCGTGGAACTATTAGTGTTTGCCAGTATTCGTCACTTCATTTCTCCTCATGCATATGAATTCGTGATAGCTGCTTCAAGAGTAATTTTGCGCCATCCTTCAACATTCTGGTGTACTTGCTCAAGTTACAGCACTGACCCACTAATAGAAAAAAGTCAAACGCACTATGTTTCCTACATACGAGAGCGAGTGAAGTCAATGAAAGGCCATGCGAACACAAACTCTAATGATTGATGAGATTCACATAAAGCCTTACTTTGATTACAAAGGGGGAGCAATAGTAGGAACAGCAGCCAATTCTAGAGAACCGGCAACAATAGCCCACGTACTCATGTTACAGTCTCTTTTTTCTCCAAACAAGGACGCGATTCATATACTATCCGTGTGCAAAATGAGCGCAGTAACTCGGCACGAACAAACCAAAAAAATTTATAATAAATGCCGAGAAAATGGGGCTTAAGCTTATCGTTTTATTAACTAACAACAACGCTCTGAACAGAAGGATGTTGTCGTTTTTTTGGTCTAAATTCTCAAGGGAACATTGTTATCAGCATCCAGCTGATAACGCTCACCCTCTTCTCTACATTGTCTACCCTGTGCCTCCCTTGAAGGGTATCAGGAACAACTGGATGAATAAAAAAAATCCTGGAACCTGCCTTTATTTCCCAAAAATTGATATGACTGGGAGAATGCCCAAATGACCACCTCGAATGAAGTCTGCTACTTTCGCCGATGTTAGACAGTTTTATACTGAAGGAAAAACGACGCCTGTGAAGGTTGGCTACAAGCTGAACGCAAAAGTCGTTAATCCGACCTCCTTGGAGTGGCAAAATGCAAAACTAGCTTTAGATGTCATCCAACGCTTTGTGTAGAACGCTATCACAACGCACGGTTCTGCATTCAATTTCACCCATTCCGAGTCAACCACTCTTTTCATTGACATTATCCTCACGTAGGGGCGAATAGTTATTGTTAAGACCCTTGTAGAGGCCAGCGACTAAGGAAGAGCATGCAAGATCCTATAAGATCTGCAGATGACATGCAGTTAGCTTTGATTGATTGATATGTGGGGTTTAACGTCCCAAAACCACTATATGATTATGAGAGACGCCGTAGTGGAGGGCTCCGGAAATTAAGACCACCTGGGGTTCTTTATCGTGCACCCAAATCTGAGCACACGGGCCTACACCATTTCCGCCTCCATCGGAAATGCAGCCGCCGCAGCCGGGATTCGAACCCGCGCCCTGCGGGTCAGCAGCCGAGTACCTTAGCCACTAGACCACCACGGCGGGGCTGCAGTTAGCTTTCCTTGATGTCATTTTTGAATGGCTGGACGCCTGGGGGGAAAATTGACATGAGCAGCGGATCCCTGACGAAGGAAACACACGGTGCTCTGAAACTGACGTGCTATTCTCTGGTTGAACTCTCACGTTACTGTTCAGAGAAACTTCACTTCAAGTACATCTTCATCATCATCATCATCATCATCAGCCTGTCTACGTCCACTGCAGGGCAAAGGCCTCTCCCATGTTCCGCCAGTTAACCAGGTCCTGTGCTTGCTGTTGCCAATTTATACCCGCAAACTTCTTAATCTCATCTGCCCACCTAACCTTCTGTCTCCCCCTACCCCGCTTCCCTTCTCTGGGAATCCAGTTGGTGACCCTTAATGACCAGCGGTTATCTTGTCTACGTGCTACATGCCCGGCCCATGTCCATTTCCTCTTCTTTATTGCAGCTATGATATCCTTAACTCCCGTTTGTCCCCTAATCCACTCTGCTCTCTTCTTGTCTCTTAAGGTTACACCTACCATTTTTCTTTCCATTGCTCGCTGCGTCGTTCTCAATTTAAGTTGAACCCTCTTTGTGAGTCTCCAGGTTTCTGCTCCATAGCTAAGTACCGGCAAGATACAGCTGTTATATACCTTCCTCTTGAGGAACAGTGGCAATCTACTTGCCATAATTTGAGAGTGCCTGCCGAATGTGCTCCACCCCATTCTTATTCTTCTGTTACTTCAATCTCGTGGTTAGGCTCTGCGGTTATTACCTGCCCTAAATAGACATAGTCTTTTACAACTTCGAGAGCACTATTACCTATCGCAAAGCGCTGCTCCTTTCCGAGGTTGTTGTACATTACTTTCGTTTTCTGCAGATTAATTTTAAGACCCACCTTTCTGCTCTCCTTGTCTAACTCCGTAATCATGAGTTGCAATTCGTCCCCTGAGTTACTCAGCAATGCAATGTCATTGGCGAAGCGCAGGTTACTGAGGTACTCTCCATTAACTCTTATCCCTAACTGTTCCCATTCTAGGCTTCTGAAAACGTCCTGTAAGCACGCAGTGAATAGCATTGGGGAGATTGTGTCCCCCTGCCTTACACCCTTCTTTATTGGTAGTCTGTTGCTTTTTTTATGAAGCACTATGGTAGCAGTTGATCCCCTGTAGATTTCTTCCAGAATGTTTATATATATTTCATCTACGCCCTGATTCCGCAGTGTCTGCATGACGGCTGATATTTCTACTGAATCAAACGCCTTCTCGTAATCTATGAAGGCTATGTATAGTGGTTGGTTATACTCCGAGCATTTCTCTATTACCTGATTAATAGTATGAATGTGGTCAATTGTTGAGTAGCCTGTTCTAAATCCTGCTTGTTCCTTTGGTTGATTGAATTCTAATGTTTTCTTTACTCTGCTAGCAATTACCTTTGTAAATAGCTTGTATACTACAGAGAGCAAGCTGATCGGCCTCATCATCATCATCATCATCAGCCTGACTACGTCCACTGCAGGACAAAGGCTTCTCCCATGTTCCGCCAGATAACCCGGTCCTGTGCTTGGTGCTGCCAAATTATACCCGCAAACTTCTTAATCTCATCTGCCCACCTAACCTTCTGTCTCCCCCTAACCCGCTTCCCTTCTCTGGGAATCCAGTCAGTTACCGTTAATGACCAGCGGTTATCCTGTCTACGCGCTACATGCCCTGCCCATGTCCATTTCTTCTTCCTGATTTCAGCTATGATATCCTTAACCCCCGTTTGTTCCCTAATCCACTCTGCTCTCTTCTTGTCTCTTAAGGTTACACCTACCATTTTTCTTTCCATTGCTCGCTGCGTCGTCCTCAATTTAAGCTGAACTCTCTTTGTAAGTCTCCAGGTTTCTGCTCCGTAGCTAAGTACCGGCAAGATACAGCTGTTATATACCTTCCTCTTGAGGGATAGTGGCAATCTACCTGTCATAACTTGAGAGTGCTTGCCGAATGTGCTCCACCCCATTCTTATTCTTCTAGTTACTTCAATCTCGTGGTTCGGTTCTGCGGTTATTACCTGCCCTAAGTAGACATAGTCTTTTACAACTTCAAGTGCACTATTACCTATCTCGAAGCGCTGCTCCTTGCCGAGGTTGTTGTACATTACTTTCGTTTTCTGCAGATTAATTTTAAGACCCACCTTTCTGCTCTCCTTGTCTAACTCCGTAATCATGAGTTGCAATTCGTCCACCGAGTTACTCAGCAATGCAATGTCATCGGCGAAGCGCAGGTTACTAAGGTATTCTCCATTGACTCTTATCCCTTAACTGTTCCCATTCTAGGCTTCTGAAAACCTCCTGTAAGCACGCGGTAAATAGCATTGGGGAAATTGTGTCCCCCTGCCTTACACCCTTCTTGATTGGTATTCTGTTGCTTTCTTTATGAAGCACTATGGTAGCAGTTGATCCCCTGTAGATTTCTTCCAGAATGTTTATATATACTTCATCTACGCCCTGATTCCGCAGTGTTTGCATGACGGCTGATATTTCTACTGAATCAAACGCCTTCTCGTAATCTATGAAGGCTATGTATAGTGGTTGGTTATACTCTGAGCATTTCTCTATTACCTGATTGATAGTATGAATGTGGTCAATTGTTGAGTAGCCTGTTCGAAATCCTGCTTGTTCCTTTGGTTGATTGAATTCTAATGTTTTCTTTACTCTGTTAGCAATTACCTTTGTAAATAGCTTGTATACTACAGAGAGCAAGCTGATCGGCCTGTAATTCTTCAAGTCCTTGTCATCTCCTTTCTTATGTACTAAGATGATGTTAGCGTTCTTCCAAGACTCTGGTACTTTTCCCGTCAGGAGACACCTCGTAAATAGAGTGGCTAGTTTTTCTAACACAATCTGTCCTCCATCTTTCAGCAGATCTGATGTTACTTGATCCTCACCAGCAGCTTTGCCTCTGTGCATGCTCTCCAAAGCTTTTCTGACTTCTTCTATCATTACCGGTGGGGTGTCGTCTGGGTTACTGCTAGTTCTTATAGTAATAAGGTCGTGGTTGTCTCGGCTACTGAACAGATTTCTGTAAAACTCCTCCGCTATTTTAACTATCCTATCCATATTGGTAGTTAATTTGCTTTCTTTGTCCCTTAGTGCATACATCCGCCTTTTTCCCTATCCCAAGTTTCCTCTTCACTGCTTTGACGCTTCCTCCGTTTTTCAGAGCGTGCTCAATTCTCTCCATGTTATACCTTCTTACATCGCATACTTTACGTCTATTAATCAGCTTCGAAAGCTCTGCCAGTTCTATTTTGTCTGTTGTACTTGACACTTTCATGATTTGACGCTTCTTAATTAGGTTCTTCGTTTCCTGGGAAAGCTTGCCGGTGTCCTGTCTAGCTACCCTGCCTCCAACTTCCACTGCACACTCCGTGATGATACTCGTCAGATTATCATTCATTGTATCTACGCTAAGGTTGGTTTCCTCGCTAAGAGCAGAGTACCTGTTCTGCAGTGACACTCTGAATTCCTGTACTTTCCCTCTCAGTGCTAGCTCATTGATTTGCTTCTTGCGTATCAGTTTCTGTCATTCCTTCTTCAAGTCTAGGCGGATTCGAGCCCGTACCATTCTATGGTCACTGCATCTTACCTTGCCAACCACTTCCACATCCTGCACGACTCCTGGGTGTGCAGTCATTATAAAGTCTATTTCGTTATTTACGCCATTAGGGCTCCTCCATGTCCACTTGCGGTTTTCTCGTTTTCGGTAGAAGGTATTCAAAATACGCAGATTATTGCGTTCTGCGAATTCTACTAGTAGCTCTCCTCTGGCGTTTCTAGTGCCGATGCCATAATCTCCTACTGCCTGGTCTCCAGCCTGCTTCTTCCCTACCTTTGCATTAAAGTCGCCCATTACTATAGTATACTGTGTTTTCACCTTACTCATTGCCGATTCCACGTCTTCATACAAGCTTTCAACTGAAGCGTCATCATGGCTGGATGTAGGCGCGTAAGCCTGTACTACCTTCATTTTGTATCTTTTATTCAGTTTAATTACAATGCCTACCACCCTTTCATTATAGCTATAGTATTCCTCTATGTTGCCAGCTATGTTTCTGTGAATTAGGAACCCTACTCCCAGTTCTCTTCTGTCTGCCAAGCCCCGATAGCAAATGACGTGCCCATTCTGTAGCACAGTATAGGCCTCATCTGTCCTCCTAACCTCACTCAGCCCTATTATATCCCATTTAATGCCTTCTATCTCCTCGAATAATACAGCTAGACTTCCCTCACTAGATAACGTTCTAACGTTAAACGTTGCTAAGTTCAAGTTCCAATGGTGGCCTGTCCGTATCCAGAGATTCCTTGCACCCTCTGCTGCTTTGCAGATTTGACCGCCGCCGTGGTCAGTTGCTCCGCAGCTGGTGGGGACTGAGGGCCGTGAGTTAATTGACGAATGCCTACGGGAGGGGGTGGCCAGATACTGCACCAGGGTGGCCAATCCTTCTCTGGTGAGATCATCGGTGCGTACCGGCTTTAAGCCGGTACGCACCGATGATCTCACCAGAGAGAGAAGGCACCGATGATCTCACCGGCTTAAAGTACATCTTACTGGGTAAATTTTAGACGAACGCACCAGAACATCGCTTTGGCTAAAATCACCAATTAGCAGGCGCACAGTACCACGTTTCCGTGTACCAGCTCTACGAATGCCTGAAAAAGCTGCCTTTTTAAAACATTTTGACAGTTCCGCGTGAAGAAATCGAACTTGCAGACGTCAGTGAGAATCCGATGGATATCAAGTTTTCCGCGGCTGTCAGTGAATACAACATCGCCGGCACCCCACAGGATATGTATGTCATTGTTCAAAGCGCAAGATATGCTGCACATGCTGCCTCGAAGAAAGTTTTCTGCTCCGCTTGTTTCCGCACACTGACTATAGAAAACAGGAAAATTCAGTTAGAAAATAATTGCATGATAGCGAACTTATCCAGAAGAGGCCTGAAACACCCAAAGCTATGTCCCGTCAACATGGTTCTGGTAACGAAGCTAGCTGTGCAAAAACTGTCATCGGGAGAATACGCCCCAGATTTTTTCTCGTGCAGTGACCAACGTGGTATCATCGCTTCGCTGACATTTTTTTTTTATGGAACCACAGACCAACATCGAAACATGTGAGAATGGCCACACCGCACAAACTATCTTGCGCTTGGTAGTTCACACAGCAACCAATGTTATCTTGAACAACTTCTGCAGGCTGAAAAAGTACAACATCCAAGACTACGCGCTGAAGAAGGTCGCAGTGCGGAAATGAGCAACATTGAAGAAAAACTGATGTTTTAACGGAATAAATTTCAACTTATGTCGTACGGTTTCGTCTTGCGAGAGCCGAACTACATGCAGAACGCTCCACTTGTGCCAGAGAAAATTTCTTAAATACGTGACAGTATTTCGCACCCATCACAGATTATTGCAACATTAGTAGAACAAGCGTGACTTTCCGGAATACCGGAATTCAGCGCCCACATGGGGCCAAAGCGTGATGCCACGCAACCATGAGGAAGACCTTAGGAATCTATGGGGTGTTGATCCGTCCGTCCATCACTGCGCCGATCAGTGCATCCATCCGTACGCCCGTTCGTGCATCTGTGCGTCCGTCCGTGCGTTCGTTCATGCGTTCATCTGTACATCTGCTCTTCGTTCATCTGTCCATGCATCTGTCCAACTAATGAACACTCCAAGTGCAGCTATCCCGCATCTTTTCGATCCAAGGACTTAACCAGAGGTGGCACGGCCGCACTAGAGGTGTGGCACGCGCGCACTTTCTTATAGCCTGCGCTTCGTGTCTAGTTCCCTCTTTCACAGCCGCTAGTTAAGGCAGTCTGGCGCAACCCTCGCTACCGTTGTCACAAAGGAAGTGGAGCTTGGCACCCAAAGCGCTGCGTCCCATGTATGTAACACTCAGCGGCTCGTCCTCATTCAGTTACGTTTACTCTGGTAAGGTTCCCGCCCTGGGGCTGAAAACAGGATCTTTGTGTTTTTGGTGAACGGCTCTACCTGGACAAGGTTGTCGCATCCACTCGCTTCGAAGCGCCGAACAGACGCGACACCTCTCGCGGCCCCACACCAATGAGAGAAACTGCAGACCGACCCTCGCTAAACCTTGCTAGCTTTGCTAAACGCATGATCCATGACTTCGGGAGCTTCGGCAGTTTCAGCACACGAATGTGCTTGCAAAACTGCGTAGAAATGCAGCACACCTTATTATGGTACTTGTTGCCTAAATTCCCGGTTTCAATTCCCTCCAACATATAGAAAAGCGAACGTTAGCTGAGTAAACAGCTCCCTAACGTCCTCGACTTTTTGCGGGCCAGCTGTAGCGTTTTTCGTTCAATAGCGAAGCTCCTTTTAGTCTAACATTCTGCTGTTTCAGGAGTAATCAAAAGAAGAGACGAGAAAAAAATTTCCCGAAGCTGCACGTTACACTGCAAATGTCGTCAAAAGACGATAGTATATCGTCTGGAGAGAGTGAACAAACGTTTAGTTGATCTTCTACGAAAGAAAATTGGTGGATGCTATTCTGGAGGCGCTGCGTTAGAGCGGTTCGAGCGTGTAGCGGAGGCGAATGAGCACATCGAGGCACGTTAAACACGAGCGCCATCTGGCAGTTATCTTCGAAAACGAAGGCGTGCGCACCCACAGAGAAGGAAGATGTGCGCCAGTCTCGGAGGTGATAAGGTGTAGAAAGCAAAGCGACGGGCACGTGCCACCACCGTGTCGTCGTAGCTAAGCGTTGAAAACACCTTTCTGAGCTTCGCGTTGCACTGTCAGCAGTGGGATAAACGCTACAGTCCTTAATGTTACTTGTGTGTGCCTCTTCTAGTATGAAAGCAGACATATAAAACATCAACCTGTTGTTATGGCAGTCTTGCAATGAGAGCGCTCTACTTACAATCAGCCATGTTGGTATGGCGCCTCAGATATGCGCAATAATTGCTTTTTTATTTAGAATCGCACAACTATAAACGCTAAACCTTCAGCGACATTGGTGGGTGCTGTAGACGGTGTTGGCCGTTTGGTGCCGTTTGAGGTATCAATAAGGGCGGACAAACAGACAAACGTACAGACAGACAGACAGACAGACAGACCAAATTTTTCCGTCAAAGGTCCACAAGAAAGACTATCGTCTTTAAAGAAGACTGCATATTTACGGGGTCAATATAGGAGAGTGGGGTGTAGCTGCTTCCGCGTGCCACTGCCGCTTCGCTTCGGCCTCCCGTTCTCCTACGCCAGGATTTTGTTGGTGCCGCCGCGCAGCTTCAAGGCACGCTTCTGCCTCTCGCGCCCTCGCACATCGGGGTTTCATCGTCGAGCGCGAGCTGCCGCAGCCTTGCGCACACGCCACTATGCAGCATTGTCCGTCCACCAACTGAACGTGCGTGTGCGCCAAAACGACTTTTATTTTACTACACCGTGCCTCCTCGCGTACGGCGCCGCTGAAGAACACGTGATCACGAAAGTCTTCGTGTGACGTCATTCCTATTTTCTTGCGCGCTCGCACAAAAGGGTTCCGTCTTCGAGCACGAACTGCCATGGCCTTGCGCGTATCATACTTTTTATCAGTAAACCGTAAATCAGCCACTGGCCGCGTCCGTCCATCGTCTGTCTGTCTGTTTGACGCATGTGAGTGTGGACGCACAGATGCATGGGCGAACGCAGGACGGACGCACGGATGGAAGCACGAATGGGCACACGAGAGGGCAGACCGATGGACGCAAGGACGGATGCACGAATTAACGGACGCATGGATGGATGGACGCATGGATAACCGAATAGACAAACGGATGAACACACGGACGGGCGTACGGATGAACAAAAGCAAGAACGAACGGACGGATGGAAGCCCGGACGGACTGATGGACGCTTAACCCACTCATCATCAATCAGTCAATAGATATGCAGTGACTTTTAATATTTATCATACTACAAGGAACGGTCTCTAGTATCGTACGATTTGCATTTTTGAGCGTATATGTATTTCGTTATATGTAAAGCACCGCCCTCTACGGCCGGTTCAAGAACTTGCATGACGTGGCTACATATGATAACGATAGGATGCTCAACCAATGCCTTAAGGAGCTTTGCTCCTGAAACGGAAGGTAGTATCTTTCGAACACTGTAATAAACGGCGCTGTCTCATAGAAGTAGATACCAAGTGCACTTGAGCGAGAATATTCCAGACGGCGCTGTACTGCTACTCTCCGAGTGACTTCTGCGCGGGTTGTGCATGGGTGCGCGAGGAAGGAGTGTACAATTGCAGTCTTCTGAACTGAAGTTAAATACGTTTGTTGCAGATGTGTGCTTTTACTTTCAGAAAAAAATTACTAGTGTGCAAATATTAGAACTTTCACAAATTTTTCGAATAGTACTTGCTTTCGATTATTTTTCTACCGACATTTTTACTATTAGGACTTCCCGAAGACAACAATCAATGCCCAATTGACTGTGGCCCCTTCAATTTTTTAATGCTTTACCTTATAATATCTTCGCTTTTCGGCGAAGCTGCTTTTCAAGTTATGGTAGCATTTGCATTGACTCGAGAAAATGCTACTTTCAACATGGAAATGCACTGGGCCGTTACTGTCATCCCTTCAATTTTTTAATATGCTTCACTGCTTCATAGGCTACACTACGGGCGTAATCAAATTGACTCACGAAAGCGCTGCTTTAAACCTGCATGGCAGAAGTGGAGGCTTTATTTGATGTTTCAGACCAAAAGGGCCAAAACATTTGTACGAACTTACTCACTATCTAAAATTTCAGGAGTTTCTATTAACAGACATCTACAGAGCACATTAGCAACTCCAAAATCAAAAGTAGCACGCCCATGTCCAACTAACCAGAAGAACCTTTCACGTGTAAACTACTGTCGACACGACATTGGCTGCACAAAATATGATAAATGAATACAATCCAGTCTGCGATGCCCCATTCATGATTCAACAACGGAGCACTTTTCCTCCATATCTTCACCAACCTAGCCAAAAAAAACAATGCCACATTCCTATCCTATATTAATGTGCTTTGGAATCTTTTGCAACTTTTCTTCTGTAAATTTACTTCGAAGTATTCAAAAAATATTCAACAAATGTTAAATATAGTTGATTCACACTCACAATTCATTATTGGAATTCGTTTCACACACAAAACTTTGCTATCTGCACAGCTCTAAATATAAAGAACACAGATTCATTTCTGTTCATTAAGAAATGCCTATCGCTGAACTACGACAGTTGATGAAGCTCACTAAGAAAACACCAGCTGTAAATATATATTTGCATAGAATCTTATGTGCCTCTCATACAGCCTGACCAACTGAGAAACTCATTTTTAAAAGTAGGACTACTGTTCAAACAAACCGTAACTAAGAAAGAGCTCACACATCATGAATTGTTAAGGCCTGGAATGTCAGTACAATCATGGATCACAGTTGAAATTTTCTTCACGCACACCACTACAACAATGTAGAATATGCAAGAGAAAGATTCCACATAAGTTTTAAAAATGGCAAATCATTTGTGTATGCAAATAATGACAAAAACAAATAGCAATGCTTTTCAGCATTTCCCCTATCAGTTATGTACAGCATCACCTTTACTCCACCACAAGGCCTCGACCTGCTTTGACTGATGCTAACGCCTCCAAGTGTTAGACACGGCTTATTTAATGCAACAAATATTAGATGGAGCGTGGGTTGACTTCTCCAGTAAATTACCAGTTCACCTCTGCCTAGCTGGTGGTTCGGAAACACACTTGGCAAGTCCGTTTTCGCCACATTTTGCTCGTGAATATTTTACGCAAGCCCATGAATTTCTTTGCCAATGCTTATCTCAGCAACTAACCAATGTGTGTGACAACTCACACACCTTTCTAGTTTGCAATCGCAGCTGCTGCTAAAAACCAATAATGTATTAGAGAAACTGAGGAAACGCACATCTATAGCGCTTGTAAGTATTTCACAAGAAATAAAACCTAAATGTGGTGAGCAAGCAGTTCATTTTCTATACGAATATATTACTTTGTTCAAGCAGCAACTGCAATTTCGAAAACGAATGGTGTGTTAGCTGTTTCACACAATGGTTCGTTGCAGAGAGAAGCATATGGAAACTGATTTGATGGGATTGCGTTGAAGATATTAACGGGCGAAACATGCCAACAATGGACTTGCCAAGTGATTGAATTACACACACCAGTAAGACAGACATAAAACAAGACTTTACTATTCAAATGAACCCCCGCTCCATTTATAATATAAGGTGCAGCAAACATGCAGTGCACAACATTTGGAAGAACTAGCATTAGTCAAAACAAGTTAAGGTGCTGCGTTGAAGCATTCAAGTTAATTCGGTCGGTGTCTGGAAATTGTGTGGCTGGAAAAACAACTTCAAGCTGTGCTCATAATCAGGGCACTATAGTCGCCGAATCAGAAACAGGTCATAAAACGCATGCATGACAAAACATACGCACCACTGATGATGAAGATAGCCTTTCAATGCTTCACCATCTTGTGGAGGCAATTGCTGCTGTGCAGGCTTCTGGCCACCCTTCTGCCGAAAACCCATTTGAACAATTTCCGTAAAGCAAAACGCCTATGCGTGCCGTACCAGCCTCTGTCTACCTCATTGTGATGGAAGGATACTTGACCAAATGGAAGTCTTTAAAACTCTTATAAGCCGACTCTAGGCGGCCTTTGAGGGCATCACACCATTAGCTATGTCAATGTGCGCCCACACAAACTAAAAATTATTTCAAAATAAAAGAGAAAAAGAGCACACATTACTTCAACCCGATGACCTAAACAGTGTGCTCAGTTTCATAAGCTCTGAATTACACTTTGAACTGAAAAACATGCAGTAGAACAGCACTGATTTATCCTTGAAAGGATTGTAAGAAATGAACTTTATAGCTGTAACTGATTTATCCTTGAAAGGATTGTAAGAAATGAACTTTATAGCTGTAAAACAAGCCAAACGAAAAGAAATTGCAGTGCTGAACCACTAAATAATTAGTTTCAATTCATACACTTGAAAACAAAGTTGGCAACGTTTTCTGGAGAATTTACTTATTCGAGATCAGCAGAAAGAAACCTCAAGAACACTTGCAGTGTCACATTCACTTAATAAATATGGTTCCATCAGGGCCAAAACTTGGCTAAAAAGCCTCCCTACTAGCGATAACCATTTACAGGTGAGCCAGTGTCAATGAGCGAGAACACAGCCCTGTGTGCATGCAGGACGAGTTTCGAACTTTAAGAAAGATATGAAACTTTTTTCAGACATATTCGTGATGGCCGATAAAACACTGGTTGATTTGGTGTGGAATGCTTCTTTAAAAAATGGTAGTGACTTAATTGTGTGGATGTGTGTATTGAGAGGTAATTGTGGATGTGTGTAGTGAGAGGTAAAGTTATTCTTATTGGAAAAATTTAGCTAGCATTTCCCACAGCTTTGCGAACACAGCCTGCCTTAGGAAATGGCTGGCAAGCTGCATCCACAGAGCTGCTGCGTATGCCCACTAAGTCTGTCTATTGTTTTCAGATTGGTTCTCCTCACGGCTATGTGTTTCGAGGCATGTGGCTCGTTCTTGCTCTATTTTTTAGCTGGCTGCCTCTTCTTGGTTTTGTTTCAATGTACATGGCTCCTTGAAGCCCATGGCTCTGATTAACTTTTTATATCTGCCGACGATTTCGACCGACCCACCACTTCTATATTTACGATGCCATGCCAGCCCCTCCGTTGTTGAATCTGAACAGCACAATAGCAAGGAACACGTACCCACAAAGTTGACTTTCAAATGTAAATGCAGTTGCAATGCAGTTTGCTTCTCCTCTGTCGCATGCCAGATGACGCGGTGAGTGGTGCAACCACCGAATGCTGTGCAGCAGCGATATTGTAGCCGATGTAGGTCCTGCTACAAAATTCTGAAATAAATATGCACAGTCAATGCACAGTATTTACGCACAGTATTTTTGACCTCACAAAGCATGGCAATAATTATAGCCTTAAAGTGGCATGTCAGTGACGGTAAGAGTCCTAATATTTGTTCTTGTCTGGAATGCGCTGATCATATTGTTTGGAAAAATTAGGCAATGGTGATATCATTTATAGATGAGGCGTCCATGATCAGTGACACAAGGAGCACATAAACAGAAATGGTGTCGACATATAGGACAGCTAGCACATTTGAGCTGGAAATACTTCACTAGCAGGCAATAACTGATAATGAACAAACCCTTGAAGAAATATTTATATTCACTCGGAGCAAAGTAATGTATGAGTGGTACGAACGGAACCTAAAAGCTAGTAAGCTTCGGGCTTGACAGGTCACATGCTTGTTTCGAGCTTTTCCTGAATCATGAGCGTTGTGGCGCAGCGCATTGACGAACACATGTCACCTATCTAATGATAATGACATCGTGTATGCTCAAGCTCTTCCAAGTAGACGCAGGCACTATATTAAGGCCTTTATCATACCAATATGTTCAAATACAGTTTTTTTCCGAGCATTATTGTTTGGTAGAATGACCTATTTGATTTATTTCTTTGCTTTCGTACCCAGTATGCTTAGAATAGGACAAAATTTGTTCTGTTGTAAAAATTGTGATGTAATCGTTATTCTTTCCTAATGTTCTTATGTACCCAACTCATGAAATAGCCCGGCGTTGGGCTGCATTACTTGAAAATAATTAAATACTAATAATAATCATTCGCTCGTACCTATTACGTTCACAAGGTTTGGGTGAAAATACATGACCAATCCTGTGGTATTCGACAAGTCACCTGAATACTATCGTAGGTTCACCCCGACTGAAAAAATCTTCACAAATCATGGTTCTCTGCATTCGCACACTGCGCAAAGCATAGCATTCACTGACATATCTCTCTCGCGTCAACGGCAGCTCTGTAAAGCAAACACTGTTGAATATGCAGTTTCACAACACCACACGAAAAGCTTTGCGTTTGCATTGCGCATGCGTTCTGCACCAACTTCTCGAGGGCTCCCTTATACGACACTCGCAAAGTTGCATCTGCAAGCTTTGCGTGCAGTATTTTTTACACATGTTACATGTAGCTAGTGGTCAGCAAATGCTCTGGGACATGACCTAGTTGCTTAAGCGCTGCGTGTTTTAGCACATCCCAAGTACGGGGGGGGGGGGGGACTCTTTTCTTGGACGAGGCTAGCGAGAAAAGATAATAAACATATGCACGATATACACATATCATCTTATTTATGTTGTCAAACTGGTATTTTGTGTACAATAACTGCGTCTGAGCAACAGTTGACATGCGAGCGACCATTCATGCACACAAGATTCTTCGTTAAAGCCAATAAAAAGAAAATACGTCAGTGTTGCTAACGGAGCCGCAAAATGAATATTTCACCACTAAGAAAAGGTGTACTATCATTAACTCTTCTTGGCCTGTCAATTTTGCTGTTTCAATTTAAAGAACCGGAACTGTAAATTTAGATAGCAGTAACAAGCATGAAAACACGATCACTATTGTATTATGTTGTCACAGTTTTTTTTTGTATAATTCGTTTCAGTTTCCAACGCCACCAAAGCTTGTTAGTTTTTGATGGAGCGCTAAGGATTGCCAATATTTTTTCCTGGTTTCGAGACAATTTATCCTAGTACTCAATTGAGCTGGCAAGATCATGCTGGTGCCACACTCAAATGAGGCCCCAGCAGAAAAAGCAATAATGATGGACGTGTCGGGCCTTTTAGGTAGAGCTTCAGCCTTCCACATGATTTTCTTCTAAAAAGAAAAACAACAAATTATTCGAAGGAGTCAGGTCCCTTCTACCGCAATGTGACATAGAAAAAAAAAGAAAAAAGACCTGCAAATGTTACCACAGCTAGAATTTGAACATCCGACATGCAGAGTCGCGTGCGCGGCATCAGCACGCTAACACACTCAGCCATCGCAGCAAGATAGTACGTTGGTGCAATAATAACACATGTACGATCGTACAACGACATACTGATATTTGAATGATATAGCATGATGTGTTTGTGTGTGCACGCGCGTGTGTTTTACGTGCGTGCGTGCGCGGGTGTTATTTGTTGTTGCGTCAGTAACGTGGACCTGTTGAAATGATGGGCCCATGTAGGTGTGGCCAGCCACAATTGTCGGCGCGTACCGACTCATCTTCCCAATTCCTCCGCAGAATGTGTGTAGCCAGAAAAAGGATCATCTTCTGTCTTAGATGCCGATTAAGTGAGTTCTATTTTGAAGTACCTATTGTCATCCGTCAATGTCGATTCGCACATGGGGCCGTTACGTTCGCGCTCATATGAGGCAACCGCTTTTTTTGCCGCAAATTACAGCCTTTCTGCGCTGGGCGATGCAGTAAACAGTTTCACATCTATGCATCAGCTGGGCGCCAAGTGCGAGGAGCAGAAAGGGGGGGGGGGATGTAGTAGCGTAATAACATAAATAACTCGTATTCTGCAGACCACATTTGGAGCTTATAATGAAATTTCATTTCATGAAATGATTGAAGTAATTATTGCTCAGTAGTGAAAGCTGACGTAGTGTAGCGAAACGTCCGGGTTGTTCAAAGTTAGGCGCCTCGGACGACCAGGGAGACGAATAAGTGTGGGTGAAACTCCGCGCAGGCAATCAATGAGAAGTCAACACGATGATTTCGGGGAGAACTCATTGGGGGTTTATTTAGCTAACACAACTTCAATTTACAAAATGCACTGGGTCACAAAGACAAAACATAGAAAATGGTGGCATACCCCTCGGCCGGCATGGCCTGGTCTCCGGTGGTGAGATCCGCCGTTTACCCCCGACTCCGCTCTCTTTTTAAGTTCAAATATCCTCTTTTTAACCCTTGGTCGAACAGAGTCGTCACAAAAACCAATCACATGTTGGGACTCGCAGCATCACAACCAATCACAGAAACACTTTCATAAAAGGCACTAGATTTGTAAAAACGTCGTTACCGAAGGAAACACGCAAAGGGAGAGGGGTTCTCCGCACGTGACACTCTCTCCCATGCCAGGCCGTGCTGTCCAACATTACTCGTGCCGGCCCCATCGGCGGCCATTCCCACGCTCGGGCCCCGTAAGTTCTTTCGTTAATTGTTGCTTCCTAGAAGCGTCCTTAAGAGCGATGGGTACATTATTGCTTACCAGGTGTACATGCGACAGCGAGGCGCCCCGACATCCTAACAAGAGCGCGGGGGAATATGGTCGTTTACCGGCCGCCACTATGTCTCGGTCAGGCTAAGTAGTCGCGTCCCCATGTCATTCTCAATGACACGCGTGCCTGTTAACAATGGCTTAGACTCAGACGGTGGCGCCGAACCTGCCTCTCGCTAGACGCTTTTGCGAGTAAGCTTTCCCCTTCTAATCCCGAACGGGGGCGACCTTGACTGCTCCGTTTGTAAGCCGTAAATGCAGCATGTAGGCGCCTGTCCCAGGCTGGAAAACACGATTTACCCCACATTCCATTAAAGTCAAAAGCCGAAGCTCTGTAATGGCCAGAGAAACAAACCCAAAGGTAGAAGAGTACAAAGAAAGACTTAAAAAAGAAGCAGAGGAGTTGGTTTTGCACAAATTTCCTGAGAAGATACTGGAGCTGGAAACCTTGCTCTCGCGACAATAGGATGAATTCCTGGCGTGGAATGCTTTTCTTTAAGCTACTGTGTCTTTTCATGTAAAAAAGTGAACTAATTAAAATCTTTCTAAAGAATACCAAATTAGCTGTATTGTGATGTTATCTTTTTCATTCAGTGTTGCTAGTTATTGAAAATGCTTAGCAGCTGGCGAAAAGACAGTGATAGAGTAAATTGTGTGGATAAGACTTATAATAATATTTTCTTGCCAGAACCATGAATGCTATGTTCTGATGACTGGTCCGATATTAATGCTTCTGTGATCTCCTTCACATTTAATCAATTAGCTGTCGTCATTGTCAGATTCAGATCTACTGTCATGCTGTGAGTGCACTTTAAGCCCAAATATTATGAGAGCTATTCTGAATGCTATAGTGGCATGCAACGAAGTGGACTGCTACATGAAATGACCCCTTGCTCGATTGCTTAGTTGGAGAAATCAAGAATACGTTGCTCATTGTCCAAAATATCTATAAGAGACCAGTCAGTAGCATGAAGTTTGAATATTATGTGCTTTTTATCACGTTCCTATGCTAGTTGTCACATGGAAGGAGCAAACAAAAACAATTATGCTATATACCATAAAGCATGTGTTATGCCAACTTCAGTGTGTACTGTTGCCTTCATACCAACAACATTCGACAGCTGTAATTGCCGTGGATTTCTGCTTTGAGGTGACAGCTGACTCTGTGATGTCGCTCTCATTTCGTTTGTTGCTTTGTCTACAAAATTGCTTATATGCTCAGACTTCTTGATCTAACATATTGTCACGGGGTCGTGACGTGGCCGAAGACAGGAGACTTCCTGTTGGGATTTAACTGTTTATTTGGGCGAACCTGTGCCCAGTAAACGGAAAGTCCAATTACAGCAGCAGTCTCGCACAGATAGCAGTCTCGGACTGATAGCGGCGAACGGAGCGTCGGCCTTCTATCAACAACTGACAAGCGGCGAAGCGCGTCGGCATTTATACTCTTGCCATCGAATGTTCCAGCGTTATCGCTGGCGGTGGCGTAGGTTCCAGAACAATCTGTACCGTTCGCACAGTGGGCGTGATCTTATCGAAATGATCCACTACAGTCCGGAACCTTCTAGAAAACTGCAGGCGCGGTTTGCGCTGAGAATCGTGTGGTGTTTTGGGACGATAACAAAAACTCGGGAAATAGAACATGGCATTGCCCCCCTCTGAAAAAAGGCATCGTCCCGATGTTTTAACTAAAGATGAAGGTACAATACTAATGCAAGAAAGTACAATGAATAAATTACAATACAGCAATAATACAAAAAACACTGCTTCAGCTTGTTAACGCGCATGAAACGGCTTGAGGCGCGCGACATGGACGACTTCAGGTCGCGATCGGCGTCGTTGAGAGTTCGTGATACTGTCGGGGACAACCTCGTAATCAAGTGGGCCGAGACGTCGAACCACCCGGTAGGGTCCGAAGTACCGCCGCAGAAGCTTTTCACTTAGTCCACGTCGGCGTATTGGCGTCCACACCCAAACACGTTCACCGGGCTGGTATTCCACGAAGCGTCGTCGAAGGTTGTAGCGGTGGCTGTCGGTCGTCTGCTGATTCTTGATCCGGAGACGCGCAAGTTGTCGGGCTTCTTCGGCGCGTCTAAGGTACTCGCTCACATCGAGGATTTCTTCGTCGGTGACGTTGGGTAACATGGCATCGAGCGTCGTTGCCGGGCTCCTTCCGTAGACCAATTTGTATGGAGATATCTGCGTCGTCTCCTGACGCCGTGTTGTATGCGAAGGTCACAAACGGAAGAAAGGCGTCCCACGTCTTGTGTTCGACATCGACGTACATTGACAGCATGTCGGCGATCGTCTTGTTAAGCCGCTCGGTGAGGCCATTGGTCTGTGGATGGTACGCTGTCGTCCGGCGGTGGTTTGTTTGGCTGTATGCCAAGATCGCTTGAGTTAAGTCGGCAGTGAATGCCGTTCCTCTGTCGGTGATAACGACCTCCGGGGCGCCGTGACGTAGGACGATATTTTCGACGAAGAACTTAGCTACCTCAGATGCACTGCCTTTTGGCAGGGCTTTTGTCTCAGCGTAGCGGGTGAGGTAGTCGGTAGCTACCACGATCGACTTGTTTCCGAAAGCCGACGTCGTGAACGGCCCCAGTAGGTCCATGCCGATCTGCTGGAAAGGTCGGCAAGGTGGATCAATTGGCTGCAGAAGTCCCGCTGGCCTTGTCGGCGGTGTCTTGCGTCGCTGACAGTCCCGGCATGTCCTCACATAACGAGTGACGTCGGTGGTAAGACGTGGCCAGTAGTACCTTTCTTGTATCCTCGCGAGCGTGCGAGAAACACCGAGGTGCCCTGCCGTCGGATCGTCGTGCAGGGCCTGCAGGAGTTCTGGTCGCAGAGCTGAAGGCACCACAAGGAGGTACTTAGCTCGAAGCAGTGAAAGTTTTTCTTTTGTAGAAGACCGTTTCGTAGAAAGAACGACGCAAGTGCGCGCTTGAATACCTTCGGGACTTCGGCGGTCCTGCCTTCGAGGTATTCTATTAGGGCATTAAGTTCCGGGTCGGCCCGCAGTCGTTCAGTGAAGTCGTCGGTAGTTATCGTTCCCAAAAAGTAGTCGTCATCCAGGTCGTCGGGTAGCGGTTGGTCGACAGGCGCACGAGAGAGACAGTCGGCGTCGGAGTGTTTTTTGCCGGACTTGTAAATGACAGTAATGTCATATTCTTGAAGTCTCAGGCTCCATCGTGCGAGGCGACCTGAAGGGTCCTTCAAGGTGGCTAGCCAACACAAGGCGTGGTGGTCGCTCACAACTTTGAAGGGCCTGCCGTAGAGGTAGGGGCGAAATTTTGACGTAGCCCAGATGATGGCGAGGCACTCCTTCTCTGTTGTGGAATAGTTTGCTTCTGCTTTGGATAGCGATCGGCTGGCGTAACTAATAACCCTTTCAAGTCCGTCAGCCCTCTGCACAAGAACGGCGCCAATACCTACGCTGCTTGCGTCAGTATATATTTCTGTCTCGGCGAATTCGTCGAAATGGGCAAGTAACGGAGGCGCCTGGAGGCGATGTTTAAGCTCCTGGATAGCGTGTTCCTGTGGTGTTTCCCACTTGAACTTCACGTCGGCCTTGGTAAGATTAGTGAGAGGATCGGCGATGCGGGCGAATTTTTTCACGAACCGCCTATAATAGGCGCACAGGCCCACAAATCGGCGCACGGCTTTCTTGTCAGTGGGCGGCGGGAAGTCGGCGATGGCGGCTGTTTTCCGTCGATCGGGACGAACTCCAGACTTGCTGATAACGTGCCCCAGAAACAAGAGCTCCTCATACGCAAACCTGCACTTTCCTGGCTTCAGTGTGAGTCCGGAAGTCTTGATGGCTTGCAGTACAGCTTCAAGGCGCCGAAGATGCTCGTCGAAACTCAAGGAAAACACGACGACGTCGTCCAAGTACACAAGGCAAGTCTGCCACTTCAATCCTGCCAGTACTGTATCCATAACGCGTTGAAACGTTTCAGGCGCTGAGCAAAGGTCGAAGGGCATCACCTTAAACTCGAAGAGGCCGTCTGGTGTTGTAAACGCCGTCTTCTCTCGCTCTCTTTCGTCGACTTCGATTTGCCAATAGCCAGTCTTGAGGTCCATTGACGAAAAGTACTTGGCGTTATGGAGCCGATCAAGTGCGTCGTCTATTCGTGGGAGAGGATACACGTCCTTTCTTGTGATTTCGTTCAGGCGGCGATAATCGACGCAGAAACGTAGGGTCCCATCCTTTTTCTTCACTAACACCACGGGGGATGCCCATGGACTCTTGGACGGCTGGATAATGTCATCCCGCAGCATTTCATCAACTTGTCTCTTCATGGCTTCACGTTCTCGCGTCGAAACCCTGTACGGACTCTGACGGAGCGGTCTGGCATTTTCTTCAGTTATGATGCGATGCTTCGTGATTGGAGTCTGCCGAATTTTCGATGACGACGAAAAGCAATCTTCGTATTGCAGGAGCAGGGCCTTGACCTGTTCTTGCTTATCGTTCGGAAGTCTGGGATTGACGTCGAAAGCTATGGGAGGGGCTTGGTTCCTCTGAGCAGGTTCCGCAGAATCGGCGAGGGCGAAAGCACTGGTGGCTTCGACAATTTATTCGATGTATGCGACCATTGTTCCTTTGTTCACATGTTTGTACTCATTGCTGAAATTCGTGAGCATAACCGTTGCTTTGCCTCCCCGCAGCTCTGCAATTCCTCTTGCGACGCAAATATTTCGGGTGACCAGCAGATGCTGACTGCCTTCAACGACGTCTTCCAAGTCAGGTGATTTAGGAGCGCCGACTGAAATAATGACGCTTGAGCGAGGCGGAATGGTGACTTGCTCTTCCAGCACATTCAAGGCATGGTGTCCTGACGGCGTGCGTGGCGGTAGTGCTTCTTCTGTGGATAACGTTATCGACTTTGTTTTTAGGTTGATGACAGCGCCATGGAGGCATGAGAAGTCCATGCCAAGGATGACATCTCTCGAGCAACGCTGTAGGACTACGAAGTCTGTAGGATAAATACGGCCGTTAATTGTGACTCTCGCTGTGCAGATTCCTGCGGGCGTTACGAGATGACCTCTGGCTGTGCGGATTTCAGGGCCTTTCCAAGCTGTCCTAACTTTCTTTAACTTCGCGGCGAACGACCCACTGATGACAGAATAGTCGGCTCCAGTATCGACGGGAGCGGTCACACTGTGGCCGTTGATAAGAACGTCGAGGTCGCTAGTTCGCCGTCTCGCATTACAGTTAGGGCGTGGCGTTGGGTCACGGCTGCGTCGGCTTGTTCCACTGCTTCCATGTTGCGTCGTCAGGCCACCTTCGGTAAGTGAGCTTTCGCCGTCAGGGCTTTGCCTGGCTGGCGTTGTGTTCGGAAAGCTCCGTCGCAGCGTCGTCGTCGTCGGAGGATCTTCGGTAGTTCGTCGCACAGCAACCGCACCTCCACCGGTTGCTGCCCTTAGTTTCCCGGATACGGGCTAGGAGACCGGTCCCGCGTAGGGCCAGAGTACTGCCGGTGGTGCGGTGACGTGCGGCAGCTGGGCGACGGGGAACGCTAAGAGCTTCGTGGTGTCCACCGAGTTCCTGTCAGGTAGTCGGCGATGCCACGTGGTCGTTCTCCTGGCTGTGGACGCGGTGCATTGACGGCGAAGCCACGCAGTCCCATCTGTCGGTACTGGCAACGGCGGTATGCGTGTCCGGCCTCGCCGCAGTGGTAGCAGAGCGGGCGATGGTCAGGGATGCGCCAGACGTCAGTCTTCCTCGGTGCACAGCGCTGGGCCGCTGGCGAACGGTATGACGTCGGTGGGGGTGGTGGCGGCGGTGGCGTCTGTCGACGGAAGTGCGACGGGGCGGCATTTTGGCGTGGACGGGGAGGAGCGTTGTGGCGCAGTGCAGCGGCGTAGCTCATAGCTTCCGGCTCGGGCAGCGGTGCGTGGGGAAGTTGAAGCGATTGCCGAACTTCTTCTCGCACAATGTCGGTGATTGAATCCACTTGAGGCTGCGCCGAAGGCAACAGCTTGCGCAGCTCTTCCCGCACGATCGCTCGGATCATTTCACGCAGGTCTCCGGAGTTACTGGCTTGAGCAGCAGCGCAGTCTGCAGTCAGGCGACGATTATACTGTCGAGTGCGCATGTCCAGTGTCTTTTCGATAGTGGTCGCTTCGGCTACGAATTCTTGGACGGTTTTCGGTGGGTTTCTCTTCAGTCCAGCGAAGAGCTCCTGTTTGACCCCTCTCATAAGGAAACGAACGTTTTTCTCCTCAGGCATGTCTGGGTCAGCGTGACGGAATAGTCGGGTCATTTCTTCTGTGAAAATGGCGACATTCTCATTTGGTTGTAGAACTCGGGTCTCTAATAATTCAGCGGCCCTCTCTTTGCGAGCGACGCTCGCGAACGCTTGCAGGAATGCGCCGCAGAAAACATCCCACGTTCGGAGCTTCGACTCCCGATTTTCGAGCCAGGTCCTTGCGGTGTCTTCCAAATAGAAGAACACACGATGCAGCTTTTCGTCATGGTCCCAATGGTTGAGGGCGGCCACACGGTCGTATGTTTCTAGCCAGGACTCCGGGTCTTCGAACGATGACCCATGGAAAAATGGGTGGTTCCCTGGGTTGGTGCATGACCATCGTGGGCTGGGACGCTGCGGTTGTCATTGTCGCTGCAGTCGTGGTCATGGCCTTGGTCTTCCGCGCCTTGTCTTGTAGAAGCCCGTACTCCGGTGGTAGCCCTTGCTGTCGGCGGCTTGTTCGCTGCTCCTGGTTGGCGTCGGTGTCTTCTCCGTGACGTGGGCTGGGTTCGCGGCTTGACGGGGGCGTCCGGTACATGAACGAAGCAGCACCTCCACCAGATGTCACGGGGTCGTAACGTGGCCGAAGACAGGAGACTTCGTGTTGGGATTTAACTGTTTATTTGGGCGAACCTGTGCCCGGTAAACGGAAAGTCCAATTACAGCAGCAGTCTCGCACAGATAGCAGTCTCGGACTGATAGCGGCGAACGGAGCGTCGGCCTTCGATCAACAACTGACAAGCGGCGAAGCGCGTCGGCATTTATACCCTTGCCGTCGAATGTTCTAGCGTTATCGCTGGCGTGGGTTCTAGAACAATCTGTACCGTTCGCACAGTGGGCGTGATCTTATCGAAATGATGCACTACAGTCCGGAACCTTCTAGAAAACTGCAGGTGCGGTTGGCGCTGAGAATCGTGTGGTGTTTTGGGACGATAACAAAAACTTGGGAAATGGAACGTGGCAATTTGAATGAACAAATCCCTAATACTGCCTTACTGCTGTTTTGTTTCTCTTTTTTCTATGCAGGAAAGTTCAAACGAGCTAGCTGAGGACATTGTTGAACTGGAGATGAACCATGTGCACTGCAGGGATTTTTCGCTGCAGTTGTGGTGTCTATCGCCCCATACATGGCGGTGATGGATGTTTAATCTCACGGGGCACCGTCCGAGTCCGCTTCGATCGTGGGGACTGTTTTGAGGAAGCGAGGAAACGCGTCTAGTGAGAGTGAGGACACTGACCTGTACTCCGCATCAAGCGACGAGTCTTCGAACGATGGCTTCCAACCCGTCCTGCACCGCAAGGCTAAACGACGGATCGTCAATCCATCTTCGGCATCTAGCACGACCACCGTAAAAACTGCCCCTCAGCGATGGCCTCACTTCATCCTGTTTGTGCCGCTGAAGGCTACCGACAGTCTACGTGGGCTGAACAGGCAAGCGCTCTCTTTGTATCTCGAGAATATTACGCCAAATGAGATCAAAGAAGTACGACTAAACGCAAGAAGGAACATCTTGGCAATCGATGTGCTGAACCCATGTGCGCTAAACGCGCTTCAGAAAGTAACGCAACTCGGTAACATCAATGTCAAGTCTATAATACCAGCTGATAGCACCACTTCAACAGGAGTCATTTATGGCGTCGCCACTGAAATTCCAAACTCGGATCTCTCAGTGCTGATAAAACCGGTAAATGAAGATAACGTCATTGGGAATGTCGGCCGCCTTGGTAACACACATTGCGTGAGAATTACGTTCAAAGAGGACTGTCTCCTCTCCCATGTGAAGGCTGGCCACTTTCGTCACCAGTTCTGACCATTTAGTCCAAAACCTATGCGATGTCATAAGTGCCACAAGATCGGCCATGTGCAGGGTGCGTGCAGGAAGTCCGAAGTGTGCCCCTAATGCTCAGAACCACACTCCGAGGAATAATGCAGCGCAACCATACTAAAGTGACCTCATTGTCAAGGTGCCCACAGTACATCTTCCAAAGACTGGCCACGCATAAAGAAGGAGTTTACTATTCATAGACAAATGGTGCGAGACAGCTCTACCCACAAAGAGGCCGCGAAAAAAGTGCGGCGAAGACAACGACGTCACCGTCGAAGGTCTTCGCGAAGAACACAGTCAACTACACGGAGTAAGTTAATGCATTTGGGAACGGCGCCCACTGCAAGGTACACCGCGGCGAACGCAGACGATGGAAGAGAGAAAACAAGTAGATCTCTCTCTACTGAAGATTGGCCGCCACTTACGCGCACGCCACTTGTGGCAGAACCGACTCAGAAGCCGCCTTCATCAGAGGAAGCTGCGACAACAGAGGAGCAGCGGAACTTGGATATGCAAGTTATTGCTCTTCTACCCATAATTAATGCCATTCACACGGTGTTAAATAACATGCGCACAACGTCAGCCAGAAGTGCACTTCTGGTACTAAACGTTGGTGTTTTTTGGCGCAAGGGCCATTTGATGGCCAAAGAGCGCCAGTTCATGGGATAAGGAATGTGGACAATGATTGTGACTAGCGGCTGTATAAGGGCCATAAAATTCCTCGTGGTAAGGCAGGATAAAAATATACAAGTAATAAAATCATGACCATGCCGAGAAAGGTGTGTGTGGTGCGAATAGATGACAAAAGTTGGTGATAATAAAAACGATGGTGGTTATGTATGGCATTAGCACAACTACCTCACTCGTTCATACCCTTGCGTCCAAGGGCCGTGAAGCAAGTGCTTTTCTGTGTAGCCACCGCAGCAAAAACGTCTCTGGAGAGGTCGTGCTACGTAATGCCCGGGTATATGATATGAAAATTATAAATTTCTTTTAAAAACGCTAACAATGATTTATGACTAAAAAGCGGTTCCCTACCACCAAACATTGCAGGGTGTAAAGGTATATGTTGTCGGTAGGGTAACGAAAAATGCTGTTTTCTTAGAGATTCTAAGTGTTTCCACTGAATTACACGTGAAGGACTGTTCATTCTTCACCACATCTGTCACACAATGGTGGATCGCCACCGGACAAAAGATATGTGCGTGTCGTGTATGTGTGTCCTATTCTGAGTCTCGTTAGTATTACCTCTGTATGACGCGATTTTGATACTGGCAGCCAATGACCAAGGTGTGGCTTAATAATGTGTAGTTTGTTTTGTGTGTGTGTATCCCACTTGCTCTGCCAGTGTACCCTGAGGTTTCGTTTGTGAGACGGCTTAAGATCAAGGGCCGGGATTGATATGGGTGTAGGGGAGTGCTTTTGTGGACGGATGCAGCGAGCTGATCTGCCCTCACGTTGCCTTGAATCTCTCGGTGCCCTGGCACCCAGCACACTACAACATGTTGGTTGAGTGTGTAGAGTGTGCATAAAATGGAGTAGAGGGAGACGAGGACCAGGTTTTTTTTGTTTTTTAAGACTGTGCAGAGCCATTACCACACTGAGGGAGTCTGTATAAATTACTGCTTTGTGTATTTGTAATTGTTTGATGTGTTTATCCGCCACAAGTATCGCGTAAGCTTCCGCTGTGAAGATACTTGTGCCGGGATGTAGAGGGCCAGCATCCGAAAAGGAAGGGCCGACAGCAGCGTAGGACACAGAGGAGTTGGACTTGGAGGCATCTGTAAAGAACTCAGGACGTGTGTATTTGTGTTGAAGTTCTGGGAAGTATGTTCGGATATGGGCAATAGGTGCATGTTTTGTAACTTCTAGAAAGGACACACCGCAGTCTATAGTCTGCCATTGCCACAGTGGCGGATATGCTACAGGAGCCATTAAACTGTGTCCAAGTGAGACTCCAGTGTCCTCTGCTAGACGTTTCAGGCGAACTGAGAGGGGCTGCCTCATCGAAGGCCTGTTTTGAAACAGAGTTGAGCTCGACAAATCATTAATAGTAGAGTATGAGGGGTGCTGCTTGTCTGCTTTAACTTAAGAAAATATACGAAGAACATGTAAGTTCTCTGTAGATGAAGTGACAATTCATTTGACTCAACGTAAAGTCTTTCTACAGGGCTAGTGCGAAAAGCACCCGTAGAAAGGCGGATGGCCGAATGGTGCACGTGGTCCAGCATCTTCAAAGCACTTTGAGTTGCAGACTGATAAACAATGGCCCTATAATCTAAGCGGGTGCGAATGAGACTTCAATACAGATTCATGAGGCATTGCATATCACTACCACAAGTAGTACGTAACAACACTTTTATAACATTCGTGGCTTTTAAACATTGTTTTTAAATACTTGATGTGCGGTACGAAGGTCAACTTGTTGTCCAAGATTAAGCCTAAGAATTTATGCTCGGCGTTGACCGACAGACGTTGCCCGTTCAGTCGAATGTCAGGTTCCGAGTGCATGCCTCTATTTCGAGAGAACAAGACACACGTGCTTTTTTGTGGGTTAAGTCGAAAACCGTTTTTATCTGCGCATTTAGAGACCTTCTTTAAACACAGCTGAATCTGGCGCTCACACATTGCCAAGCTGCATGACTTGAAGCCAAGCTGAACGTCGTCGACATGTGTAAAACAGAACATATTGCGGGAGATGGACAAGTGCAAGAAATTCATTTTGTTGAGAAAAAGTGTGCAGCTAAGTACACCACCTTGTGGCACGCCTGTTTCCTGGACAAATGTTTGGGAAAGAACCGTGCCCACTCGGACACGGAATGTCCGGTTTGACAGGTAACTTTCGATTATGTGAAACATTCTTCCGCGCACACCAAGGTGGGACAGGTCTCTTAAAATTCCAAAACGCCATATTGTATCATAAGCTTTTTTGATATCGAGGAACACAGAGAGAAAATATTGTTTATGGACGAAGGCGTCTCTGATCTGTGCCTCGATGCGAACAAGGTGGTCTGTGGTGGATCTATTTTCTTGAAACCCGCACTGAAATGGTCGAGCAAAATGTTTGTTTCAAGGATATGTATAAGTCGGCAGTTTATCATTTTTCCGAAGACTTTGCACAAGCAGCTTGTAAGTGCAATAGGCCTATAACTTGACGCTAAAGAAGGGTCCTTGCGGGCTTTCAAAATGGGAATAATAATAGCCTTTTTCCAGGAGGTAGGGATAGTTCCATAAAACAAGATAGCATTGTACAAACAAAGTAAGGTTTTTCGTGTATCGGCTGGTAGGTTTTTAACATTTCATACACCACACGGTCAGAACCTGGGGCAGAAGTACTGCAGGAGTTTAGAGATGTTCGTAGCTCAGCTAGACTGAAACCTTGGTTATATGCCTCGTATCTAGTGGATTTGTGTTCGAGTTTCTGCTTTTCTATTCTTGTTCTGTATTTTTGGAAAGAGTCAGTATAGTGGGACGAGCTGGATACCCTTTCAAAGTGTGCACCGAGGAAGTTTGCCTGATCTTCCAAGGTATCACCTTGCGTGTTTACGAGTGGAAGTGTGTGTACTTGTTTTCCTGCTATCCTACCAACCATGTTCCAGACTTTAGCCTCCTGTGTGTATGAATTGATCCCTGACAAAAACTTCTGCCAGCTATCTCCTCTGGCCTTCCGACGCGTTCTCCTGCCTTGAGACTTTATTTTCTTGAAGGTGTCAAGATTTTTGGCTGTTGATGAGTTCCGAAGCAACCTCCATGTCCTGTTCTGTTCCTTTCGCGCATTACGACACTCTGTGTTCCACCATGGGACGTGTCGTTTGCCGGGCATTCCAGATGTTTGCGGTATGCACCTGGCTGCTGCGTCAGTTAGAAAAGCTGTCAAGTACTGCACAGCTTCATTTATGTGTTACCAACATATGTCTGTCCAACTCAAACGTGTAGTGTTGTGGAACTGTTCCCAGTCTGCTTTGTTTATCAGCCATTTGGGAACATGTAGAGGACATTGATATGCTGTTTGTGAACTCAACACTACAGGAAAATGGTCACTTCCATATAGATCATTTATGATTTTCCATTTCAGTAGGGGTAGGAGTGAAGGTGATACGATGCTGAGGTCTATAGACGAGTAAGTTTTGTTGGCAACGTTATAGTATGTTGGCTCTTTCCTATTCAACAAACAGGCACCGGAAGAGAAGAGAACTTGTTCAATGAGACGACCTCGTGCATCACAGCGAGAATCGCCCCACAGTCCACTATGCGCATTTAGGTCTCCAAGAAGCAAATAGGGTTCAGGCAGTTCGTCTATTAGAGACTGGAATTCACGTCTTTCAAGACGTTCGTGGGGAGGTACATACAAAGAGCAGATGGTGACGAGTTTGTTTAAAAGTACCGCTTGAACAACCACCGCCTCAACGGTTGTCTGGAGTGGTAAATGTGTACATGCTACTCCTTGGTTAATAATAATGCCTACGCCACCGGATGACGCCAGAGCATCATCTCGGTCCTTTCGGTATATGACGTATCACGTAAAAAATTTGTATTGGAGGATTTTAGGTGTGTTTCCTGTACACACAGTACTTGAGATGAGTGTTTGTATAAAAGCTCTTGTACGTTGTCGAGGTTCTTAAGCAGTCCTCTGACGTTCCATTGTATAATTTGTGTTTCCATAATGGAAGTAAAGTAGTGCTGTGTGTACGTTAAGGGAGTGACTTGTTTAAGCTGAAAGGTCGAGCTCAAGTAACAGGGCCATTATAAGGCCCTGTTATGAGCTTTTTAGTTCTCTTGGCGCGCTCCAGAGAGCCGCGCCGTTCTTTTGGCACCAGGGGTGCCGCCGTATCCAGTGCCTCCTCGGAGGCACTGGATGCCCGCTTATGCGAGCTGGTTTTTCGAAGCTTGGGCCTCGCCTGGTGAGGTGAGGCCTTGAGACCCGAGGACCCTGCAGTCTCTGGTCTCTGTTTAATAGTAAGTGGAGTAGACTCAACTACTGCCGCCTTGGGGGCAGGCGCCACAGCCAATGGCTCGCTCTGCGCAGGCCGAAGGAGTGGCGAGGGCTGGTGCGACACTGCCCCCTGGCGCGCCACATCAGCATATGTAAAGCCACAAAATGGCGAGACTCTTTTTCTTGCTTCTTTAAATGTAATGTTTTCTTTTATTTTTATAGTGATGATATTTTTTCTACTTTCCAGAAAGAACAGGAACGTGAGTACGCGGCATGATTACCACCACAGTTCACACAGTGTGGAGGTGCTTGGCAGTTGTCGGACGCATAGCCCACGACTCCACACAGAGCACAAGTTTTCCGACCACGACAGCTTTGCGAGCCGTGGCCATATCTCTGACATTGGAAGCAACGCTATCACTACCCAAAGTAGTACGTGACAACACTTTTATAACATTCGTGGCTTTTAAACATTGTTTTTAAATACTTGATGTGCGGTATGAAGGTCAACTTGTTGTCCAAGATTAAGCCTAAGAATTTATGCTCCGCTTTGACCGACAGACGTTGCCCGTTCAGTCGAATGTCAGGTTCCGAGTGCATGCCTCTATTTCGAGAGAACATAACACACGTGTTTTTTGTGGGTTAAGTCGAAAACCGTTTTCATCTGCCCATTTAGAGACCTTCTTTAAACACAGCTGAATCTGGCGCTCACACATTGCCAAGCTGCATGACTTGAAGCCAAGCTGAACGTCGTCGACATGTGTACAACGGAACATATTGCGGGGGATGGACAAGTGCAAGAAATTCATTTTGTTGAGAAAAAGTGTGCAGCTAAGTACACCACCTTGTGGCACGCCTGTTTCCTGGACAAATCTTTGGGAAAAAACCGTGCCCACTCGGACACGGAATGTCCGGTTTGACAGGTAACTTTCGATTATGTGAAACATTCTTCCGCGCACACCAAGGTGGGACAGGTCTCTTAGAATTCCAAAGCGCCATGTTGTATCATAAGCTTTTTCGATATCGAGGAACACAGAGAGAAAATATTGTTTATGGACGAAGGCGTCTCTGATCTGTGCCTCGATACGAACAAGGTGGTCTGTGGTGGATCTATTTTCTCGAAACCCGCACTGAAATGGTCGAGCAAATGGTTTGTTTCAAGGATATGTATAAGTCGGCAGTTTATCATTTTTCCGAAGACTTTGCACAAGCAGCTTGTAAGTGCAATAGGCCTATAACTTGACGCTAAAGAAGGGTCCTTGCGCTCTTTCAAAATGGGAATAATAATAGCCTTTTTCCAGGAGGTAGGGATAGTGCCATAAAACCAGATAGCATTGTACAAACAAAGTAAGGTTTTTCGTGTTTCGGCTGGTAGGTTTTTTAACATTTCATACACCACACGGTCAGAACCTGGGGCAGAGGTACTGCAGGAGTTTAGAGATGTCCGTAGCTCAGCTAGACTGAAACCTTGGTTATATGCCTCGTATCTAGTGGATTTGTGTTCGAGTTTCTGCTTTTCTATTCTTGTTCTGTATTTTTGGAAAGTGTCAGTATAGTGGGACGAGCTGGATACCCTTTCAAAGTGTGCACCGAGGAAGTTTGCCTGATCTTCCAAGGTATCACCTTGAGTGTTTACGAGTGGAAGTGTGTGTACTTGTTTTCCTGCTATCCTACCAACCATGTTCCAGACTTTAGCCTCCTGTGTGTATGAATTGATCCCTGACAAAAACTTCTGCCAGCTTTCTCCTCTGGCCTTCCGACGCCTTCTCCTGCCTTGAGACTTTATTTTCTTGAAGGTGTCAAGATTTTCGGCTGTTGATGAGTTCTGAAGCAACCTCCATGTCCTGTTGGGTTCCTTTCGCGCATTACGACACTCTGTGTTCCACCATGGGACGTGTCGTTTGCCGGGCATTCCAGATGTTTGCGGTATGCACCTGGCTGCTGCGTCAGTTAGAAAAGCTGTGAAGTACTGCACAGCTTCATTTATGTGTTACCAACATATGTCTCTCCTACTCAAACTTGTAGTGTTGTGGAACTGTTCCCAGTCTGCTTTGTTTATCAGCCATTTGGGAACATGTAGAGGACATTGATATGTTGTTTGTGAACTCAACACTACTGGAAAATGGTCACTTCCATGTAGATTATTTATTGATTGATTGATTTGTAGGGTTTAACGTCCCAAAACCACCATTTGATTATGAGAGACACCGTAGTGGAGGGCTCCTGAAATTTTGACCACCTGGGGTTCTTTAACGTGCACCCAAATCTGAGTACACGGGCCTACAACATTTCCGCCTCCATCGGAAATGCAGCCGCCGCAGCCGGGAAACGAACCCGCGACCTGCGGGTAAGCAGCCGAGTACCTTAGCCACTAGACCACCGCGGCGGGGCATAGATTATTTATGATTTGCCATTTCAGTAGGGGTAGGAGTGAAGGTGATACGATGCTGAGGTCTATAGACGAGTAAGTTTTGTTGGCAACGTTATAGTATGTTGGCTCTTTCCTATTCAACAAACAGGCACCGGAAGAGAAGAGAACTTGTTCAATGAGACGACCTCGTGCATCACAGCGAGAATCGCCCCACAGTCCACTATGCGCATTTAGGTCTCCAAGAAGCAAATAGGGTTCAGGCAGTTCGTCTATTAAAGACTGGAATTCACGTCTTTCAAGACGTGGTGGGGAGGTACATACAAAGAGCAGATGGTGACGAGTTTGTTTAAAAGTACCGCTCGAACAGCCACCGCCTCAAGGGATGTCTGGAGTGGTAAATGTGTACACGCTACTCCTTGGTTAATAATAATGGCTACGCCACCGGATGACGCCAGAGCATCATCTCGGTCCTTTCGGTATATGACGTAAGCACGTAAAACATTTGTATTGGAGGATTTTAGGTGTGTTTCCTGTACACATAGTACTTGAGGTGAGTGTTTGTATAAAAGCTCTTGTACGTTGTCGAGGTTCTTAAGCAGTCCTCTGACGTTCCAATGTATAATTTGTGTTTCCATAATGGAAGTAAAGTAGTGCTGTGTGTACGTTAAGGGAGTGACTTGTTTAAACTGAAAGGTCGAGCTCAAGTAACAAGGCCATTATCAGGCCCTGTTATGAGCTTTTTAGTTCTCTTGGCGCGCTCCAGAGAGCCGCGCCGTTCTTTTGGCACCAGGGGTGCCGCCGTATCCATTGCCTCCTCGGAGGCACTGGATGCCCGCTCATGCGAGCTGGTTTTTCGAAGCTTTGGCTTCGCCTGGTGAGGTGAGGCCTTGAGACCCGAGGACCCTGCAGTCTCTGGTCTCTGTTTAATAGTAAGTGGAGTAGACTCAACTACTGCCGCCTTGGGAGCAGGCGCCACAGCCAATGGCTCGCTCTGCGCAGGCCGAAGGAGTGGCGAGGGCTGGTGCGACACTGCCCCCTGGCGCGCCGCATCAGCATATGTAGGGCCACAAAATTGCGAGACTCTTTTTCTTGCTTCTTTAAATGTAATGTTTTCTTTTATTTTTAAAGTGATGATCTTTTTTTTCCAGAAAGAGCAGGAACGTGAGTACGCGGCATGATTACCACCACAGTTCACACAGTGTGCAGGTGCTTCGCAGTTGTCGGACGCATAGCCCACGACTCCACACAGAGCACAAGTTTTCCAACCACGACAGCTTTGCGAGCCGTGGCCATATGTCTGACATTGGAAGCAACGGCGGGGGTTGGGAATATAAGGCCTCACGGATGTCTTTGTATACCCAGTCTGATTGGTTTCCGGCAAATCGCTCGAAGCAAAGGTCAGTACTAAGTGTTTGGTTGGCATTTCTTTTTGATCTCTTCTTATCTTAATACGCTGTACGTTTGTCACGTTCTGGCTCTTCCATCCTTCCAGAAGTTCAGCTTCGGTCAGGTCAAGCAAATCTATGTCCGATACGACCCCGCGAGATGAGTTCATAGACCAGTGTGGCGTAATACTGATGGGTGTGTCTCCAAACGTTGTGAGGGTGTTCAGTTTATCGAATTGGTCTTTGTCACGTATCCTAAGGAGTAGATCTCCGCCGGCCATTTTGATAACCTTGTACCCGGCACCGAGAGTTTCGGTTAAGCGTCTAGCCACTACGAAGGGGGATACAGTTCTGGCTTGCTTGTTAGTTTTTTCGCAGTGTAAAACGTGGAAATGAGCAAACAATTGTCTTGGCCGGATGAAAAAATTGATATCTTCGGTGCGTACCCGTTTGAGGAGGTACGATCGCTGAGTAAAAGGAATGCTTTCTGCGTGCTAATTGTATGTTGTTCAGCAGCGCTGGCGGCCACCCACCATGGAGCCCAACGAGGAGACGCTGCAAGTTTACGGATGCTGAAAGCTTGCAGACGTCAGCCGTACAACCCTGCTATAACCCAATGCGCCTAGGCTAAGGTAGGCTATTTGCACAGGGTTAACCCTTGCCGCCGAGAAAATTGGAAATAAGCAGACAAGAGAAGTAGACAGGAAAGCAAAACAAGTAAGAAAGACGAAGATGTAGGGAGAGAGAGGGATAGGAAAAGGCGACTGCCGATTTCCCCTGGGTGGGTCAGCCCAGGGGTGCCGTCTACGTGAAGCCGGGGCCAAAGGGGTGTGTTGCCTCTGCTGGGGGGCCTTAAACGTCCAATCACCCAGCGTCGGCTCAACCTCCAGGATCCCCTTTTTCCCGGACACGGCAAAGCCACGCACGGCTAGGCGTGGGAGGGAGTCGAAACCCCCCCTTAGCTCGGGTCCGTGGTGTCGCTGCACACCAAACGCCTCCTTGCGCAGGCGCCCCTGCGGGGTCTGGTACTAAACGCTCTGAGTCGAGTACTGGCAGCTCTTAAGTAGATAATGGCCCACCAGCCACTGTCTTTCAGGGAAGAGGTAAAAAAGCAACAATTTTTCAGTGGAATGCACGGGGTTTGACATCACGCATTGCAGATTTCCGTCGGTTCGTTTTCACCAATATGTTTCCCATCATCATCATCTGCGAGCCGAATTTATTGAGCGCTATCAGACTCTCCGGATACGAATCATTCATGTCGGCTTGTCATAGTGGAAGCAGCAAGGTCCTGCTGTTTATACGCCGTGACCTGACTTACATTCTTCGGTCTGTACCACCTGACAACGATAACCTAACATAACAATAGCCTAACAGTGAAAAAAAGGATCTTACTGTCACTGTTGTGAGTGCATACCTGTCGTCATCAAGTAGATTTGACCACAGAAGACTAGGACACATCCTATCATTCACTTCTTGCCCATGGGTCATCATTGAAGACTTTAACGCCCACCATACGCTATGGGGGAGCCCGAAGATCAGCGCAAAGGGTAGAAGTCTGGTAACGTTTGCTTCAGACAACGAGCTGTGCTTGTTAAATGATGGCAGCCCAACATTTTTACGTGGCCCTGGATACAGCAGCTGCCTTGACTTGGCATTTGTTTCTCGAAGTCTCGTCAGAGGTGCTTGATGGTTTGCGGATATAAAAACACATGAGAGCGACCACATTCCAACATATGTCAAGATCAGAGGATTATCACCTTGCAAGGTACGCGAAACTATGCAAAGAGTGGACTGGATCAAGTTTGAATCTCTCATGGAAGAACGCTGTCAAGAGAAGACTTCACTTGACTTAGAAGAGGTGATCAAGTCCACAGTGCAAGACACGGTGTGCACCCTCACATGCTCTTTCAGAGTAACCAAATTTGATGTGGACTTCGAACGACTTCGGGCTCTCCGACGGCGTGCGGAACGAAGGTAGCGACGCCGAAAGCAATCGACAATTTACGAATCGCTAGACGTCATCACAAAAGATACAACGCCGCATAGACAAGCTAGAGTCACAACGTTGGGCAGCCTTCTGGGCGTCGTTAGATCCCCGCAAGCCTTTATCACACTTGTGTAGGACAATAAGAGGGCTCCGGAGAGCTCCCATTCAGTGGTCTCCATTCAAGGCTCTAGCCCTCTCTCAACAGAGACTGGAGGTCGACGTGGTAGAAAGGTTCTGTGCCAATTTATCTGGTCAGCTCGCAGATCCCGACATCTCCACGCTCTCAAGTGGTGGCATGACATCACGCGGTCGCCACATGGACCAATTTTTTTCTATCCATGAGCTTGAAGCAGCACTGGCTTTGTGTAGACGAACATCAGCACCCGAGCCTGATGGAATATCATACAGAGCACTGTGTCACCTTGGTGAGTGTGCGAGGAGTGCCCTCCTCGAGATATACAGTGACTCGTGGCGAGAGGGCACCCTCCCAGTTAAGTGTAAGAGCAGCCGTTTGGTTCCCTTACTGAAGCCTGGCAAGCCACCTTTGGTGCTCACATCGTACCGCCCGATTGCACTGGCTAGTTGCTTGGACAAAGTGAGGGAGAGGATGGTACTAGGACGGCTAGAATGGTTCCTGGAGCATAACAACATCTACCCGGACGCTATGACGAATTTTTGTCGTGGCCGGTCATCAATTTACAGCATTATAAACCTGGTGAGGTACGTGCAACACGAAAAAGGCCGTAAGCGTCTCCGCGCTTCTTTATTTCTTGCTATTAAAGGGGCGTACGATAACGTCACACATCAAGCTGTCCTCACCGCTCTCAAGGAGGTAGGAGTGGGTGGTCGGATGTTTTACGCAGCTATCTCTCTGGGCGATCCTTTTTCGTGAGAACCGAGAATGGTGGCACTTCTCTACGCTACAGCCGCCGTGGTGTTCCCCAGGGTGCATACTTAGCCCTGTGTTTTCAACCTGACGCTAATAGCTCTCAATGAGCATCTGCCAAGTACTGTCATATTGTAAATGTACGCAGACGGCATCTACATTTGGACGTCTGCAGTAACACTTCTACAGCTGCGAGCGCGAATTCAGAGAGCTGCCACTCAAGTTGCTATTTACCTCCGTCAACGAGGGCTGGAAACTGCCTCTGAGAAATGTGCACTTGTGGCATTTACGCGCAAACTAATGCAGAACTACAGCGTTATGATAAACAGCGAAAGGACACGTCACCTCCGATCATACGAATTCCTAGGTGTTATATTTGACAGAGACCTCTCACGGAGCCCACATGTATCAAACATAAAAAGGCGATTGTTCAAGTTCGATTGTTCAAGTTTGTTCAAGTTCTTCGCTGGAAAGAACTGCGGAATGTCCACAGCTGCTATGTTGTGACTATACAGGATTCTTTTCCTTGGATTCTTTCGGTACAGCCTATCTCCGTTAACCAACGCAAGTAAAACAAGCATACAAATGCTTCACAGTATCCAGGCTCAAGCACTCCGGATTTGTTTTGGCTTGCCCCAAAGTGCATCAATAGCAGCAACTATCGCCATCACAAGGGACCACCTCATCAAAACCCACATTATTGTTGAAGTGCTGAGAACACATATACGACACATTCCTCGAACTTCTCGACATCACCTAGCCTCTCTACCAGTAGACCGACCATGCACATCTTACTGCAAAACAGTGACCACACATGGCTAAACGATCCCAACTTCGTTCTGTCCTGCCACTAGACTTGTGACTCAGCCATTGTGCCTCGCTCAACCAATGAATAATAATAACATAACTGGCGTTCAGAAAACGGCCAATTTGTCACCACCGGCTCTTAAACAGCTCACACTACTTTTCTTGTATGAGAAATACTAAGACTCCACACTTATATACACTGACGGATCGGTTCAGCCGGACATCTCTACAGAAGCAGTAGTGATACCAAGGTTGGCCACGACAGGTAAATTCAAGATATCTCACGTAACAACATCAATGGCAGCAGAATTGGCAGCACTTCGTGCGGCGTTGCAATTTGTCGTTGATCAAACTACACGCAAGTGGACTATTTTCTGCGACTCGAAGGCGGCACTGCGGTCTCTACTATCAGCCACACGCCGTAGACCATACGAGCAGCTGGGACTAGAGATAGCAGAGGTTATACACCACCTGACTGAGAAAGGGCACCAAATTACATTTCAGTGGTTATACATTCACTGCGGAATCATGGGCAATGAACGGGCCGATCAAGCTGCCCGCTCAGCCCACACAGAAGATCATAAACTACGACTACCCCTTTCTATGACAGGTGCTGCACGAAAGCTCCACAGGCTTGCTCGCCAGCAAACCACATCACAATTGAATCAGCCACACTTCAAGCATGCCCGACTGTACTCGCTTGACCCTACGCTGTCTTCAAGTCCCGTCGAGGCTTTGCCGAGCAGACCAGACCCTGTTATGTAGGCTGTGGTTGGGCGTTGCGTTTACCAACGCCTACGCTTTCCGCATTCGGACGGCCGACACCGCAGCCTGTGGCCACTGTGGCAAAGAAAAAACGATCCAACATATTCTTTGTGACTGCCTATAGTATAGTAAACAATGACTATGCCTTCGCAAGGAACTCAGCAAATTAGATAATCAACCTCTGTCAGAGCAACGAATTCTACAATATCGACAAGATGCAACTTCACAGAAGAAGGCCCTTGAAGCGCTACTACACTTTTTGCGATCGACCGGCCTAACTGAGTGGTTATAGCTAGGATGCCCTTCCTGTGTGTGTTTTCGGTTTCACACGAGTACGCGTTCGTTTTTTTTTATCTACCCCCTCTTTCTTGCCACTATTCACCCGCCCCCAGCACTGGGTAGCAAACCAGATGCCAATATCTGGTTAAGCTCCAGGTCTTTTCTTTTTTTCTCTCTCTCTCTCACTCTCTCTCTCTCGACAAGTAAGTTTTCATTACGTTTTGCATTTAAAAAGCCATCGCACGTGAAATTCCGCACATTGGTGTCTCTAGGTAGACAGAAACACTTGGTTATATGCGAAGCCGTGGTGACAAAACACGCATTCAAACCAATGTAAAGAATAATAACGGGCACCTCGGTGCTTTACTCGTGGCTTTTTACGCTTCGGCGATCACTTGGCGCAGTTTTCATGATTGGTGATTTGCCCCTGCTCTACTCTGTGATCGAAACTCGCAATGAGACCTTAAAGAGTCGTCGCTGCATGCGCGCCGGCCCTGGGCTACACGGGCTTTTGGCTTATTTAAAGCAGTGTTTGAGTTGGGGGCAGCGTGACTTAGTTGACTTTCTTTCCTTCTGTTCCTGCAAAAAAAAAACCTATCTTCCTACGTTCAATGGTTTGTTTGCATAGACACGGATTTTTTTTACCTGCGCTGCGTGAGCACTTTACGTGAGTCACGGAGCGGCGCGGGCAGCAATCGCAAGTCGATGTATTGTAGGGAGTTCTGCATCGATGATGATGAGCTATAGAATAATAAACAAATATAGAAGTAGCCAACTTGTGCTGCATTAATAACACATTGTTGCTCGTATCGATAGGCGTTATCAGTATTATTCCCTTATCACTTAGTGCCATAAGCATAAGCTTTTGGAGGTGGTTTTGCCAGAGGGGGCCGCAAAGGGCAGTGCAGTGTGCTTCTTTAAAGACGATAGTCTTTTTTAAGGAGCTTCTACGGTAAGTGTTTGGTCTGTCTGTCTGTACATTTGTTTGTTTGTTCACTCTAATGATACCTGAAACGGCACTAAACGGCCAGCCCCTTCCGCAGCGTCCACCCATATTGCTCAAGGTTTGGCGTTTATAGCTATGCTATTATCAATTAAAAAGCAATTATTGGGCATATCTGAGGCGCCACAACAACGCTTCGGTGTTTTGTATGTCTGCCTTTATACTAGAAGAGGCACACGCAAGTAACTCCACGGAATGTAGCGTTTATCGCGCAGCGCTCACAGTGCAACGCGATGCTCAGAAAGGTGTTTCCAATGCTTTGCTATGACGTCATGGTGGTGACTCCTGCCCGGTGCTCTGCGTTCTACACCTTATCACCTCCGAGACTGGCGCGCATCTTTCGCCGCGGGCTGCACGCCTTTGTTTTCGAAGATAACTGCCAGATGGCGTTTGTGTCTAACGTGCCTCGATGCGCTCGTTCGCCTCCACTACAAGCTCGAGGCACTCTTACGCTGCGCCTCCAGAATACCATTTACCGATTTTCTTGCGCAGAACATCAAATAAACGTTTTGTTCACTGTCTCCAGATGCAAGACTATCGTCTTTCGACGACATTTGCGGTGTAACATGCAGATTTGGAATCAATTTTGCCTGTTATATGCTCTTGAAGCTATCATGTCAGGCTTTTGTTCAAGTGAACCACCACTACTGCGCCACTAAGATTCTTGTGCAATCACACTTTTTAAATTTATTTTTGACTGTGATGCGTTTTTTAGATGTTCTGGAAAACCTAGCCTTCAACAAAACCTTATTTTCAAATATGATTTCACATAATATCACTGCTAGATAGGCTACGTGGTATGTAAAAAGGCAGTGCAGTTCATACCTACCGATAATCAGTTTAAAAACTTCCTTCAAATTCTGTTTCAGTGTTTCGTGTGTTATAAGCCCAATAAAACATGCACTGGTGCCCCCATGTTGCTAAAAATTGGTATTTTTAAGCTCCCAAGACAACATAATAAATTCCGCCAACTGCTCCAGAGCAAGATTCTGTTTCGAAAATGAAATTTCGCTTCTCCGAAAACTGCTCCAATTTTAGTTTCAGCCGTCTCGCCCCTCAGGTATAAAACTGGCGCTTTAATTCCCCCGGCCGTTCTGTCGTAAAGAAAGCTTCCATTCTCTTTAAGGGCACAACAAGAGCAAAACAAATTTTCTCATATTAGTAACTGTTTTTTCACAATCCCAAAAATACCTCTCTTACCACGACATGGTGCTTTTGAACGGAGAAAACATGCAAGAAGCAAATTCGGGCGGAGATTCCTTAGAGATTCCCATGTCAAGCACAGTGACGTACGAAGTATTGAAGCCGTCTGCTGGGTCCTACATAGCTTCTAATCAATAAAAATGAAGTACATTGTCTTCTGTGGGTGCTCTAGAACTAGCATACGAATGTTTGTAAAATTTAATCGAGCCAATGTTGTGAAAATACGAAAAGAGACAATATAAATTTTGCTACGTGATGCCCAAATGCAGGGGTGCAACAGCTGCGCCAATTCTGAGAATTTGATAAAATTACTTTTGTGCACCAAGATGTGTAAAAATCATGCAATTTGCCGAAATTGTGCCGCGCTGCCCAAAAATGCCCACCCAGGCTAAACATTTTCTCAATTGCTTTAATTTGCGCAAGAAATGGGGGCCACTTTGGCCACCTGTAGTTTGCGTCATCAATCTCTGCAGACAGACCCTAACTCTAATCTGCAGTGTAAGATAGCTGCTCATTAGGACATAGCACTAGCAAAACGAGATCGACCAGATGAAGTAACAACGCCGCGCGCCCGTTGGTCCGCTGACCCCCGCAAATATATACTGGTGGGACGAAGCAACTTCCAGTCAAAACTGTGTTGCCGTAGCCAGCAGCACTTCGTGGGAAATATGATTTCCTAGTCAGCAAGCGTGGCCATGGCATGTCAAAAAGCAAAGGGAACTAAAGCTGGATGTGTACAAATGCTCAACACGTAGAGTTTGTGCGCTTCCAGCTTCAGTTCGTGCTGTGACCACGTTAGTTACCATAGCAACGCCACAAGCGATAGATATCCGGTGCCGTTGCCAGGCCAACAGGCACGTGCCGTTATTACTTTATCTGGTCAAACACGCCTTAGAAGCAAGCCGAGAAGTCACGCCCTAAACATAACCCCTTCATGAAAAAAAATGGAGCCGGGGGGAGGGGGGGGGGGAGTTGTAGTTTGAGTATTTATCGGTCTTGTTCCAACCCGTACACAAACACCGCTTAAACTTCCTTGGCCACTACTGTACAGTAGTAACATGTGGAGGAGCAGCATAAAAAGATTTGAAATGGGCTTATAGTGGTAGTCTTTAGACACAGCACAGTTTGTTCAATGACTGATGCGTGTATACACCACATATTGTGAGTACCAATATGCTCGCTGACGTCTTAAAAGTTACTATGAAATAAGCTATAAAATAAGAAAAAGCAGTCTACCAAGAACACCCCCTCGCGGAGCACCAGAACAAACGTGTGAAAGTGGTAATGAAAAATCATTAACAATGATGAATTGCTGCCGGTTAGTTAGAAAGTTCCGTATCCATGACAGAGTAAAGAAGTCTATACACAGAAGAGAGTTTGGGGATTAGGTGGCAGTGCGCAACACGATTGAAAGCTTTGGAAAAGTCCAGAAAAAGAGAGTCAATTTGCAGGTTTAGATCTAAGTGATGATGTAGGTCAGTTGTGAATTCCAAATGCTGTGTTTCACATGATGGGGCCTTTCTAAATCCATGTTTTTTTAGGAAGAAAAAGTTATTCTGCTCTAAGTGATTGTCAATATGGGAGGCGATCATATGTATGCTCGAGCATCTCACTGCAGATGTTTGTTAGAGAAATGGGCTTTTAAACATGGGGATGACATTTACAATTTTCCAGTCATTTGGAAGCTGTCCTGTAGATTGCTGAAAGATGTGACATAATATTTTACTCGAGGACGAGGCCGTATTTTTTATTATCTTAGTGTTAGTCTCGTCAACGCAGGCTGACGTGGACATTTTAAGATTATTGATTATAGATGCGACTCCATGAACAGTTACTGCAATCGGCTGCAAAAAAGGATAGTCAAGATTGGCTACAATGAGAACGTTTCTATGATCCTCAAAGGTGTAAACTGATGTAAACAAAGTATTGAAAGTGTTAGGACAGTCTTGATCTGGAATGGGATTGTGGTCGTCATTGTGCATTGTGATTTTGTTATCGTGACGTTCTGGGCAGGCTTGTTTCCAAATCTTCTTTGTGTTAGTGGTGAGCAGAGATGCTAGATTGTGAGACAAATATTCATCGCGGGCGGCGCGTGTCGCGTAGCAGTAGTTATTCAAAAAGTCTCTATCTTTTTGCCACGAGGCAACAGTTTGCGCACGTTTAGCCACCACGTACAAACTCTTTTTTTTTCATTTCTTAATCAGTAAGGTGATTTATTGAACCATTGATTTCGTTTATCAATTGTAATTTTGATTACAGGAATATGTTTACTAACTATTGAAGCCAACATTTTTTTGAAGACTGAGCAGTTGGCTCGTACGAATAGATTATAAGAGGACGGTAAAAGTACGCTCCCAAAGAATGTAATAATTCATATTTTATAACATTGTAATTACCTCTATTATAATCTCGAATCATTATTGTTTTAGCTTCAGCAAGACGAAATTAGACATTAAGAATCATTTTCATTACCGGTGCTCGCTGAATTCATTTATGTTTACTATATTTGATAAAGTATCTGATGCCGATGTTAATACCAAGTCAAGGATATTTGAGTCACGAGTGGATGAGTTGGACACCTCACCAATGCAAATAACATTCTGACTGACTTTTTGTTTGCCCAAATGCATCTGTTAGCTGAGTGACCATCCCAATGAAGTGTGATGTTAAGGAAAGTATTGTCTTTTTGTTTGTCTGCAATATGCGCATGCGCTAGAAGAGCGTAGCATTGCCTAGTATGATATAGTTTAGCAATCAGATGGGAATGAGAAGTGAGAAGGAGAAGGATGGAACAAGGATAAAGAAGCAGAGAGGAAGGGAGAAAGAAAGATCTATAAAGAAAGAAAAGAGAATTTTCTAGTAAAAGAATAATGATAATTGTTGGGGTTTAACGTCTTAAAAGCACCATTGGATTAGGAGAAACGCCGTAGAAACTCCGAAAATTTCGACCACCTGGGGTTATTTGACGTGCATCTAAATCTAGGCACACAGGCCTACAGCATTTTCGCCTCCATCGAAAATGCTGTCACAGCAGTCAGGATTTGATCCCGCAACCTTCGGGTCAGCAGCCGAGTACCTTAGGCATTAGACCACCACAGCGGGGTAATTTTTATTGTGAATGTGTGCAATATTGCTCTTTTGCTTTTATAATTAATTATTTATGGCGAATTCGCAACACCGTTTTAACTCTGAGATGTCATTTTGCGCCGAGTACCTAGCGCCTGCCAGTAACATGCCGCTCCAGCGTCCGAGTACCAGCGCAAAACTGGGCCCATAATCAGTCAAGGCGCTGAATGCTGGTACCCTGTGGCGCTGAGTTTTCCAACAGGATAAGCACACTCTTACGTCCTTTTGATGATGAAGTGGGCTAACTTTTCATGGGCGAGTTACGGTGTACTGATGATCTCCCCATCTCGAGCTTCACTTATTTGTCATCATTCATTCCGTTGATATATTCAATTAAAACCAATAGAAAAATCACGCCATATATGGCGTGATTTTTTTGTTCACCGTTTGAGTTGTTTTAATAAAGACTCGCTTTGCAACTTTTGCTTTCATATGAATCATCGGCTCGATAATTTGGAGCAGTCTAAACGTGGAAATGAATTCATGACGCAGAATGAAGGTATTGCAAATAGCCTTACCAGTTTCACGCAGTCATTTTTAATACGCCGATGTGACCTTTAAACATAGGGTGTGGTATATCTTATATCTAAACCGGTGGAAGATATTATTATTAACCGAGGATGATGATTCAAAAGCCCACTGTCTTGTTATTCTAAAAAAGCGTGCGGACTTGATGAAATACCCAACCCTTTTTGGCAGTGTTACGCGAAGTGAATGTCTCAAACTTTGGAAGTCTTTTTTTTTCAAAACTCTATTTCTACTTGTTCATGTGATCGACACACAGTGTAGTTGTCCCTATGTTTAAAAGTGGCGATCAGTTATAGATACCGTCCCGTTTCGCTTGCATCAATTTCCTGCAAGACATTATAATATGTCAGCGAAGCATGGCGTCACATTCCTGGAAAATAAAAATTACTTCTATTTTCATCGGCAAGGCTTTAGGAGTGAAGTCTAAACCACAGCTGATTGAAACGATCCGTGACTTGGCGAAAGTTTTATATATGCATGAATGAATTGATGACATCTGCATAGCTTTCGCTAAGGCGTTCAATCGGGCGCCTCACGACAGATTGCTTTATAAACTTCCTGTGCTTAACGCAGTCAACTTTTACTTAGTTGGACTGAAGCATTCTTAAATGACAGGAAGCATTTCGTGAAAATAGGACACTTTATGTGCAACTCTATAAGAGTGTTTTTAAGAGTAACACGGTTCTAGGCTCTTGGACCCTTATTGTTTTCTGTATATGCCAACGATATCGCACATGTGGCAAAACTTTCTGTAAAGCTCAAACTGCTTATGGTGGCTTTTTTTTTGTACGCGCAAGTTATCAGTAGGAAATACCAGTTGAACATTGCCCAACATCTACAGGAAAACCCTTTTTGATGTGAAGCTTCGGGAAGGAAAATCAAATATTTGAAGTCAACGATTACCCACAATTCTAAAAAAACGATAATTCCGTTCGAATATTCCATCGACAATGTTACTTTTTTTAATAATATAGCTTTTAGGTACCTAATACTCACAATACAGATAACCTAAAATGTTATGCACATGTTGATAACGTTTGCTCCAGGGCTGCACAGAAGTTGTACTTAAAACAAAAAAAATGGAGGGCGCAAATATGCACGTTTACGTTTAGCTTTTAACACGTTACTATGACCGGTACTTGAATACACCATTATTTTCTGATGTTCTCGCCAGGCAGTTCCGGTAAATATACTCGAACTAATCACGTCACGTCACTGATACAACAGTTTGCGACTCACTTTAAATGTTCAAGATTACAAGAACAAAGCAGACACAGAAATCTACAACTCCGTCATTTGGAGATGCTGCAGAAACGCAGACTTCAAAACAGATGACCGTTTCTTTTTTTTTCAATTTTGGGAAGGTGATATTAAAGTTCACAGAAAAGGCTACGTAGAGCAACGTAGCAAACAAAGCTAGTGAACAATCCACGCATGAATGCAGTAATAGTACTTTGCGCGAACAAACATTTACCGTTAATAAAGTCGAAGCATTTGTTTGCGTACTGCAAAAACTTTTAGTGCCTATCTATCTATCTAGTCGGGTATGTCTTAGTGCTCTCATTATGACCCCCTTAACTTGGAATGTTAACCAAAATAAGCATGAGAGGGTAAGATGGTTAGATGAATACGACTTCCCGGTCATGATGCATGAATAATGTCGCAATCCCGTATCGTACGTCGTCAAACACTTTGCGCCAGACAGTGTCACACATCTGCGATGGGTATGTGCCGCTGGTATGCCGGTATGTGCCACAGGTAAATAACACTTCATATATACACAGAATGGAGTGCACACATACGAGCTATTTTAAGGCGCAACCGTTAAGAAAATGTCTAAAGGGGCTGTGTTCACCCGCAAAATGTAAAGAAAAATTTGCAGATCCCACGTAAAGTGGAAATCGGTGATATGGGAATCTCGGATGACAAAGGCTTATATATGTAACTTTAAAATCCACAGAAAGTTACGAGGTGGGTGCAAGTTATGTCATACATTACTTTTATGCCATGGTTATTATGTTTGGACGTATCAGTTGCGTCGTATATTCACGTCCCGTGATACCAAAGTTGGTATATTTGGATCTAGCGAAGCGGCCGTGAGCATGCTATGAGCCTACCATGTAGTCATGTTTTACATAAAACGCATGTCATAATTTTTATGTTTGGACCTGTCATTTACATTCGTCTTCTATTCACATCAAATATTACCAAATTTCGTATAAGTGAAGCTAGCGAAACAGCCGCGAGCACGCTATGAGCGTAGCATGTAATAATGTTCTACATTATATGCATATCATGATTATCATGTTTGGACAAGTCATTTTTCCGTCGTCTATTCAAGTCACGCGACACCAAATTTGGTATATGTGGAGCTAGCAAAACGGCGGCGAGCACGCTATGAGCGTAGCATGAATGGACTGACAGGTGGACATATGCACGGACGGAAAAGCAGATGTATGTGCGGATGCAAGGACGGACGTATGAATGGACGGGCAGATGAATGGAAAGGGGGGTGGATGGACGCGTAGATGGATGAGTGAAAAAACATACGGATGTCGCTCTTGAGCGTTTATTGTGCTGTTGTATAGTTTATTAACATAAAGTTGGTTGTTTACTATGATCTCTTTGTGCAGGTGTTCAGTTTCAGTTTGGTGTCTGTTGGGCGTGATGTAGCCAACAAAGTCGGTCCTAAGAAGTTTCGCCCCAAAAAGATGGCGCCGGCAGCCTTGAACCAACGAATACATAAAATAAATATTATGGTACCAGCACGGATGGATCCCCAGCATTCCGCGCAGCAATTAAATATTCTACTAAAGGGCTACACCAAGTCACGGAACTGATCTCAAAGTAGAACGGAATGCTCGTGAAATATCAATAGTGGTTGCAGTGCCAGATATCCAGTCTTATAAATAGTACATACGTACTTTTATACAGCCATTACGTCACGTTAATTACAATTGTTGTAAAGCGCCATCTACTGAAGCTCATTTATCTAGCAGTGTCCAGGGCCGCAAACCGCACTGGCACAAGAGCTGCATACGAGCTCTCCACTTTTGGTGCTGCTAATATCCATGTTTCCTTCTGGAAACAATGCGCAGACGTAAACATGCGAATCTTTATCATGTGGCTGTACGCGTACCATTTCTGCATATCTTTAGATTTAATTCGTAAAGTTTCACTCAATTAAAAATGACGAGACAGTTGCCTTCGCTCCGCATGCTTCGCATAACGTCAATTCTCAAGGTAGATGGATTCTGCGGAATTTCGCGGTTGCTGTAATAGGAATTCAGGTGTATTTTTTAAGATATTGGCACCTTTTAAGGATTTTCATGTGTTTATACTCGGCATACTGCTGTGAGATGTATAGTTATGTGCCTGCTTTTTACAAAGTGTCAAACCTCCTTGTGACGACCCTTAGTTGAAAGTTTACAGAACGTCTAAATGAAATAAAATAATAGGAAAGGGAAATCTGTGGATGACAACAGTGAAATTGCCTGCAGCATGCAAATAAATGTTTCGCTTTTAAAACACTTATATTTATTAATTAGAAAGATAAAAACTTTCGATCAGACGTTGTTCAAATGAAGCTACAGTTTCCTCAGTGTACTTTTTTTTCTTGCTTTTAAATTCAGCTCAATAATGTAGCCTAATTAGGCAATACTCAGCCTCATGAATTAAATCGGGGCGTCATCAAGTGCGTTGGCATACCGTTAAACCGTGTCTAAAGATATCTGCGGCACCCTGTATGTCTCCGGCTTCGCATTACCAATGATACTTCATAGCTACAATACAGAACACAATATTGCGAAAAATAGACGCTGAGCAATTTTTATCGTATACTCGACAACCAAAACAAAATAGTGAACCTATATGGCTGGGGAGAAATAATATTCTGTCCTAGTATTAGAGATGAAATTCAAGAGCCCATGGGAAGCTTTAGAATTAGATAGGTAATTTAACCAGCAGTTTCCTTTATACCACAAATAACGGCTCTTAAATCATGCATGAAATATGATTCTCCAAGCTGCCTGAGGTGGCATGAATGAAAACTAAGTTGCGGGTTTGTATTGTAATTTTGTCAATTAAGTGACCAGCTGATAGAGCGACATCATAACAAACTTGGTTGTTAGAGCTATCTGTAAGACTGCCTCGACGAATCAGTGGCCTGTGTGCTCGGCTCCGGAGCCGGAGGTCACGGGGTCAATGCTTGCAGTGGCGGTCGCCATTTGATGGAGGACAAATTACAGAGGCATTTGTAATGTGCAATCTCAGTGAACGCTCTTCAGTCTTATACGCAAGATGGTCGAAATTTCCTGAGTCGTACACTACGGCACCTCTCCTCATGTCATGTAATGGCACGTAAAACCCCGCTTATTGGGAAGGACTCTACAGCGTGCACGGCAGACTTTCATCTCAATAATCTCATAATTAGCAAGAAAGATTCGGTCAACCCTCTTAATCTCTTATAGGTTGGTCTACCCAAGAGATCCCGAGAGCACGTAGACGTAGGTGGCTACATACATACACACACACACACACACACACACACACACACACACACACACACACACACACACACACACACACACATACATACATACATACATACATACATACATACATACATACATACATACATACATACATACATACATACATACATACATACATACATACATACATACATACATACATACATACATACATACATGCATGCATGCATACATACATACATACATACATACATACATACATACATACATACATACATACATACATACATACATACATACATACATACATACATACATACATACATACATACATACATACATACATACATACATACATACATACATACATACATACATACATAGAAGCGTTCGAAAAACCTGCAGTCCGATAATAAATACCTCAAATAAAAATTGCTGCTTGTGAAAAGTTTCTACGAGGTTGTCAGTGCTGCCGACCATCATGCCCAAAGGTACTCTCATAGTACACATTTAGGATGAAGTTTTCTGCAATCTAACAGCTTACCTCATGCTTTCTTGTTCCAAAAATTAGTTTTCGACGGTTGATAAAAAGTTTTGTCTTTTTTCACAAAACTTGACGGCGTATTAATATTTGGTACAGCCAACACTTAAATTGTTCTCGGTGATTTTGCACATCCTCACTTGGCGGTGCGCATGCTAATTTTCGATAAAAACTAGTGCTTGTTTTCTTTTTCTGTGTGAGCAGATTGGTACCAAACACAATCCTCAACATTCAGTCAAAATTTCCTAAACATTCAGGATACTGGTATGAGGAGTATTTATTTGGAGGACGTTGGTCTGAATCATATTCTTATGACACTGCACGGGGCACACAGACTACAAATCGACAAGGCAACCCAGACTTAAGCCATAACAGCATTGTCTTCATCCATTGGGCGTAATTTCTATGTTCTGCCGAAGTGGCATATCTATACCTGTGAGTTTACCCCGGCCTTTAAAGCGCCGAGTCTGTGCGCGATAAGTATGTCTTAATGAGATATCACTGTTGTAGGCCTTCAGATGAGAGACATGCACCATGCCATTTCTGGGTGACGCATTGGATGAGTCGGGGTTCGGGGAAATCGCATAGGTGACAAGTGTCAGTCACCTGGCGCACACATTAGTAGGACTCTGTCTCGCCATGTAGGCCTACACGGCGAGATGGAAAGCACACTACAAAAAAAATCACAGCATGTCAACGGACTGAATGATGAGAAGTGGAGCGAAGCTTAAAAAGTTTTGTCAGTAAATCGTGCATCATCCGCTTGCCACGTCCGTCCATCTGTCCATCTATCTGTCCATCCGTTCGTTCATCTAGTCAACACTTAAAGTACTGCCATCTCGCATCTCTTCACCATATATTCATAATATACAAGTGCCGTCAACTAGCGGGTATTCCAAGGACTGAAACGAGACGTTGCTATTACAGGTTCCTTTTAAAAATCACCACCAAGAATTCTGTACAAATAGTTAGCCAGCAAAACTGAACCGTTCGGCCCTGGTGTTTAGCAGTAAGTCCAACCCGACACTGCGCTGAAGCCTAACAATTTTTTGTTACACGTTCATGCTTCCTAATGAGGTTAGACACACGTTTGGCTTGGGCTTTGGTTTAAGCGCGATTTTTACTTCGCATTCCACACATTGTGCCTCGCATGATCACGGTCCAGTAAAGGTGTAATTAGCGGTTCAATGTGTTTCGCATTGCGTAATCATGGTGGTTCTTCGAACCACAGGTGGTGGTTCGAAGAGAAGGCGGTGGTCCCGGAGAACGTGCCCCCGCAACCATAAGATTCATCACATTGACGCCACGACACCGCATTTTAGCAAGTGTTTGACATTGCAAGCTAACTCAGCGGCGTTTGACATCGCGAGACAAGTCACAACACTTTGTATACTACACCGTGCTCGCAACGCAGCCAATGGAGCACGTGCTTCAACACGATGCTGAAAACGGCATAACACAGCCGCAGTAGCCCGCTTATGACTCCACTGTGGCACGGTTTTAGGTGTGAAGCTTTTTTGGGTGTGAGTCGTTCTCTCGTATTAGTATGTTGTAGTAGCCACTTTTAGTTAGTCACTAGATGGCATTAGTGGATCTTGTATAATAAGAAATTCACAGCATATGCACAGAGAGAACGATGATGAGCGGGGCGAACCATTCAGACCGACAAAGGAAAAGACAGCCGTACGGACGGACAAACAAGCAAACAAACGAACAGACAGACAGACAGACAGACAGACAGACAGACAGACAGACAGACAGATGCACGGACCCTTAGCCCCACTCATCATCATTCACTCCATGGATACGCTGTGATTTTTTTCCTTTCTCTTAGCTGCATACAGCTTGCAGTGTAATAAGAGAGCCCGTGGGTAATTAAGAGAAGGTGATTCTTAAGAAACAAAGGAAAAGAAAAGTGAGCCCCGTAACTGTCTGCTTCAGTGAGCGACACCTCAACAGTAGCCCACAAGGGATAGAGGTGAGGAGAGATAAAAGGGGTAGGAGTAAAGGTGTAGAAAAGAGGAAAAGACGTGAGGTGGTAAGCCAGAAGGAGCGACAACAAACTGAGGGGATAGGAGAGATAGGAAAGATGGAAACAAGGTCACAGGAATCCGAGCACGGGGCACCACTTGCGAGAGCTCTTGTCGGCGTCAGTAGATGGCGTGGAGCAAGTCCAGTCAGTCAGAGCTACACTGTCGTCGAAGGTCGTCGGCGTCAGGAGGTGACGTAGGGCGAGCCCAGTCGGCCAGAGCTAAGCTGACGCCGGAGATCGCGAGGGCACAACCGGTCGGCACGGAATCCAGCAAGCAAGCCGGGATAATTAAGAATCTCTGTGCCGAGTACAGGGACAGCGGATTCTGTGTAGTCTGCGACAGTGAGAGCAGAGTGCGGGCTAACATGCGTGCGATGAGAGCTCCGGTAGCTATATTGAGCGTATAAAGTTGTAGCTGTTGGGACAAACGGGAGCAGGGTATCGAAAGGTACCAAATATTCGTGGCCAAAGAGAAAAGAGAAAGGTGAATATCCAGCAGTTTCGTTGCGTGATGAGTTATAGGCGAATGTGGCAGACGGGAGGGCTATGTCCCGATCGTTGTCATCATTCAAAAATAATATAGAAAGCATGTAAGCATGTACGTGATTGTGTAGCTGTGGCGTTAGGTCAGTCCTTTGGTCTGAGTATCAGAAAAAGTGCTAAAGTTTTGACGAAGAGCACAAGATTTTAGTAGGTCATCGGCCATGCCAGGTCTGATTAGGTGAGAAGGGGTGCCACGCTCGAGATTGATGTCTTCTACGAAAAAAGCATCATCGTCAGCCGTACAGCTCTTCGCTAGAGCTCGAATAAAAGCATACCGGGTGGCGTAATCCGTGGCTACTCTAACCCATTTATTTCAAGTCGAGAAAGTTGAAAAAGTACCAAGAAGTGTATAATTACTTTCTATGAACTCGCTTGGCGGGGACTTCGATAAAAGGAGAGGGGATAGTAGGCTTGTAACAGAATTAGCGGCGAAGGGCATGATAAAGGCTCTTAAAAAACCATTGTCGAACACTCTGGTAGGTTAGCAATGCAACTAAATGTCCTAAACTTGGGACATTGTAAAGCTCTTGAAGTACGTCTTTGGATAGGTGATTTGGGGCAACGAGTAGAAATTTTGCTCCCTAGGGGCGCAAATTGCGGTAGTAAGAAATTATTTCTTGTAGCAAAAACATGCTGAAATAAGGGCTGGCATTGCCGGCTTGTAGGCGGCCAATTGTGAGGAGTAGCGATAGCTCTCCCATTGCTCATCCGCCCCTTGTAAATGATGGCGAAAATGGAAGCGTTGGCGTCCAATCGGGTGGATTCAAGTGGCTCAACTGGGTGACAGGTAAGCCGTTGGCATAGCTGTGTGACTTTCTATATTTTTGCACCACCAAGGCCACGTACTCCTGCAATCGTAATGCCTAACGGTCGAGTCTTCATAAAGTGTTAAAAAACAGCCCGTTAAGTGTTGGCGCTGCCCATGCAAGGTATGCACTACACGCCAACCATATCTTTCATGAAGTATGGTTGCACCCACTATGACACCATGTGATTCGCCGTCCATCTGCAGATAACTGAGATAACGTCAATCTGCAGATAACCCTACGCATATGTTAAACATTATCTTCGCATTGTGCTGTGGCTAATGACAATGAACGAGCACCTTCAAGATGACACATTCCTTTCTACTATGCATTGAAACGAATGTAAACGCGTTCTCACCCACGGAAGGCGACGCCGACGCAGAAAACGAGCCAGCCCTGAGGCAACAGTTCCACTAGCGGCAGCAAAGTGGCACCTCCGACAAGCTGCTACTCCGTACGAACGTTGACACTGGTTGTACTGCGTGAGCAGACGCGTGATGGAACTCCTCAGTGCTCCTTCCACGTGTTATGATTGACTTCATGGAGATGCGTGAATTTTTCAGCAGATTGGTGAAGGGCCAAACAATGTCTGTGAGTTCGGTGACAAAGCAGCGGAAGTATGAGCAGAACCCAGAAAGCAGAGCTCCATGTGGTACACAAAACAGGGAATGCACGAACAGATTGGGCACTGTCGGGGTAGGGTTGGCCTCCAGTAGCGTTGAGAAGTCGTCCAAGTATCTTAACTTGACGGTGCCCAAAAGAGCACTTCGATTATTTGAGCTGAAAGCCGGCACAATGAAACACGTCAATAATCCCTGGCAGAGAATGGCTGCCATACCTCCAAGAAAAAGATGTTACGGAGAGTATTTGTTTAAGGGCTGTCAGTCAGGATCATAACGGGATGACACTGCATAGAGCGCGCAGCATACAAGTCAAAAGGCTACCTAGACTCAGCCCCACGACAATAACATTTTAGTCTTCCTCCATTCAGTACCATTTCAGTTGCTCTTCCGGACTGGCACTTCGATACCTTTGACGATATGCCAAATGAGGTAGTGGGTTCATTTTAGCAATGGTCGGTTGTGGTTTTCAGTCATGACAATATTAGTAGCAGAGACATCCGATGCTGTGTATTTCAGATAGTAATTGTTTGGACTATTATAGTAGAATTTGCAACATTTTTGGTGTCACATGCGTCACTGACATCTCAGTTACATGTGGAGTCAAAGATTCGCTGTTCGACATGACATTGCGAATATCCTTTTCCTGTGCACACTTCCTATCGGTTGACCTGTCAACTTTAGCTGAGCTAGTTGTTCATGTCGGTGGTAATACAATCGTATCAAACGAAAAATTGGCCTCGTATCTGCATGTTAATCTGCCAATTTCGTCGAAAGACGATAGTCTTGCGTGCGGAGAGAGTGAACGTAACATTTATTTGATGTTCTACGCAACAAAAACGGTGAAGGGTATTCTGGAGACGCTGCGCTAGAGTGCCTCGAGCATGCAGCGGAGGCGAACGAGCGCATCAAGTCACGCCACACGTGAGACATGAGTGCCATCTGGCAGTTTTCTTGGAAAATGAAATGCTTGGCTCTGAGACGGGTGGGTGCGCCCGTCTCAGAGGTGATAAGGTGTAGAACGCAAGGCGACGGGTAGGTGCCACCCCCATCTGGTCTTAGCAAAGCGTGGGCAACACTCGCTTTTTCGTGCAAGCATTGCATGGTCAGCGCAGCGTGATAAGTGCTACAGTCCTTCAAATGACCTATGTATGCCTTGTTCTAGTAGAATATCCACATGCAGATTATATACGTGTTGTTATGGTGCCCCAGACATGCGCAATAATTGATTTTTGATTGACAATTGCACAAGAATGACCGCTATATCTTGAGCAACATTAGTGGGCGCTGCGGATGGGGTCAACCGTTTAAAGTACTCGGTGCTGTTAAGAGTGGACAAACAGACAAGCGTACAGACACACAGACAGACAGACCAAAGTTTTCGCATCGAAGGTCCCCTAAAAAGGCTAACGTCTTTAGGAGAGGTATTTTGGCATAAAATTTACTTTATGGCGAATTCCGCTCATGGTACCACATTTAAATTCCAAGCTCTTCCTTGCACAGCTGGCTACCGCAAGAACAGTCGCCATACATAATACATTTACAACTGCATATTTTTACCAATACACAAATTGAGATACACACGCGAGCTATGTAGTTAATCCAAGCAATTTTCTGTCGGAGTTCACACAGCTTAGCGTGCGCAGAAAATTTTGAAGTCCAACAGGAGAAGTGGCCTGCTAGCTCTTATTCTGTTGCTAAGAACAGAGAAAAGCTACCTTACACAACCAGCACCACCTCGCACTCTTTCAGAGACGACTAAAGGGTGAACGCAAGTATTTGCTTGATAAACAGGAAGGTAGCATGTCAAGGAACAATTCCTGCGAGAGTTATTACCACGTCTTTTTTTTGAAGTTCGTTTATTTCGCTCTAAATCCAATGAAATTGTCGTAAGATATTTCCCGTGATTTTTTATTCTTTAGAAGTGAGCAATTTCTTTCGCATAGTACCGTTTGCTACAAGTTTGCAAGTTTTATTCGTGTATTCATTGCGTGTACATTAGTCGGAACTAATGAAACAACATATAACTCGCCTTCCTAGGCCCACAACGCTTGCTTAGCGGCTTGCACACAAAAACGTGATGTTTCTCTCAGTACTTGTGCTAGCTTCAAGAGAGAAAGATAAATCGAGAAAGGCAGAGGAAATGCAGGGAGGTTACCTATCCATAATTTAAAGAGCTGTGGCAGTTTTGAGTAGTAAAAAGACGTTATCAAAAGGTTGTTTTTCTTTCACAGTTACAGTACTTCAGCGTCCTGAACAGTAGTACGTCACAATTTTAGTATACATGTGTTTTCATTACAGTGTGAATGTTTCTGTTTTATCACACTTGATGTACAACTCAAAACAGACGTTTAGAACTTTTACTGAAACTTTCCTCGTGTTAGCAGGACTTAAGTTTGTTAAAGACTAACTGTCAGTGCGATTCGCTTTATGGGGAAAAGCATCAGAATAAGAGCAGGAGGCCGAATCAGGTCGGAAGGAAATAGAGACAAGACAAAGCATGCAAGTAAAAACAGATAGAAATGTACACAAAATATAGGAGGGGCAAAGAGAGAGAAGTCAATGTGTGTCCTTTCTGTGGTCCATAACGGCAGCGGTTGTTCAATCAATTTCTTCTGTATAGTTATGAATACCCCACCACGTTTCAAGAGATCGTACGTCAATGGCCTAACGCTGTCAACAGAAATACAATCAAAGCTTAAGGGTTTACAAGTGCCCAATAAAAAACAGAGCGTAGGTGTTGCAAAGAATGTACCACATATTTATTATAGTCATAGTTTGACAAAGCTTCGCTAATTAGTGTTGATTTTAATAGATGTCCATGCCATTGAAACAGCTTTCCCATCGAAAATCGGGACTTATACACTTTTCTTGTTTTGTTTCCCAGAAATATTGGTTCACAACCCACGGAATAAAGGTACTGCTAAATATATGAACGACCACAACACAAATTTATTGCAAGCATGACCAAAAACGAAAATAACATGGCCTCATGGACTTCCTAACGAAGACATTTGTTGGCTCTCGGATGATTGACGTTCTGTGAGGATTAGCACCACTCGCCTTCTTTCTGAAATCATCTGAGGAAAATTAAAAGCAGAATATGCATTTTAAATCACCAAGTCTTGTTCAGTCGTAAGGACCACATGGCTCGTTCATAAAACTAAGATCAGAAAGCAGGGACTTCCCTACGCATACTCCAGGAACACAAACAACACTTCGCTTCGACACTTTTTTTCTGTAATCGAAGTAATGTGAGCCAATTTGATAATTAAATTCTGCAACCTGCATGTTTATTTAGTAGCATAACAAAACAGATTTAAAAAATAAGGTTGTTGCTTTTCATCATGAGAATCAGTAAAACGCTAAGGGAAGACTTTTTTTTCAGAAGTAGTTTATGTTTTATTATACATTGATATAGAGCTTCTTCTATGTCTATTCATGTCTTAGAGCTTAACATAGATGCATCCATGTTGAATCTTAGTCATACATCTGCGTCCCGACGTCTGATGCCTATCATTCGCGATTAAACAAACCCTTATTTTCACAAATTCTTGTGGTAGTTAACGATAAGAGTAAAACCAGATAATGCTCTGTGACAGCCAGAAGAGCCTGACTAATTGGATTCCGAACTTGGGCAACGGTCGCCTACTCGCAGCACGTTATTGAACTCGCACTTATTGAACACCACTGCCCGACCAGAGGAGTATTACCGAGACGTATTTCCGTCTCGTATTTCCGTCACCAAAGTACGTCACTGAAGCCTTGGTGAACCTCGGCATAACACACTTTCATGTTAAGGAAGTAGTTCACTGCCAATTTTAAAGAGCACAAAACGCTTTTAAGGAAATGTGTGCTAACTTATATATGACACCAAACAAGTGCTTGAATTTCCTTTTGTTGCAAAGTTAATATTTGCGCGAATTCGATTTTTAGATACAACTAACTGATACGGATGCATACAAGTTTACTGTGTGTAGTGACTCGCCCAGAATCGCTGCTTTGGACCCCAGTGTCATGCGTTGCTCTTTTGGTGACGTCCAAATTTTTTTTGTGTGTACAATCCTCCAGGTTGACTTGACATATTCACATAGATGCTAGTATTTTTTTCCACCACCATGAAATTCAAAGATATTCCAAGTCATCGGCGTATCAGCCGGGAGAAGGGGAGCAAGGGGGCCCGAGCCCGCCTGCTGAGAGAGGTTATTGAAAGCTGACCCCGCCCACCCCCCTTTCGACAGTGATGACTGTTGGCTGCTCTCTGGGAAAGCAACAACTAAGCAAATCTTTCGTTTACCACAACAATCGCTCAATAAATCAGTTATGACAAAGTGGCAATGTTACGAAAAATTGTTACAAAACAACGAAATTATACAAACTTTCTGCTGTGATGATTTTCCTTATAGGCTCTTTGCTGAACTAGCCGCCTATGCGACGCCTTGACACCTTGTGCTGTAGAATTTCCGGGCAGGCGAGCGCTGCGTAAGGGCCCCATAACATAGATAACTCGTACAATCTTTCAGGTTTCTGTGCCTAGCATCAAATTTAAATAGTTGACGATGTCAGTATGCATGGAACCGAGCAAACCTTCTATGAAGTGGTCAAAGCACTTTCTGCTTCAGCGAAATGGTTTGCTTTGATCGAGAAGGAATAGCATTGCCAATGCTCTGTTGAAGCTCCTGTGAGCCGATGTTAGAGAAGAACTTTCTAATGTTTAAGTTTGCTGGTAGTAGAGGCGCCAGAAAAGATTTTTGGTTTATCCTCCGATCAACCAGATCAGCCTTGCTTATGGTAGCTTGGAACAATGGCAGAAACTGGCAAAGTGTATAGGAGTAAAGCAGTGAACTCGAGTGCAGTGGGGCGCTCTGCTCTTGAGCTTGCCCCGCAACTCGATCTACTTGAGCAAGAACACGGTGAAGCTTCGCGATTTTTCGCAATAAACATGCTTAACTTAGAGTAGGACTTCTTGGTGTAGGGTTTAACGTCCCAAAACCACCATATCATCATGAGAGACGCCGTAGTGGAGAGCTCCAGAAATTACGACCACGTGAGGCTTTTTAATGTGCACGAAAATCTGAGCAGACGACCCTACAGCATATTCGATTTCATCGATAATGCAGCTGCCGCAGCCGGGATTCTATACCGCGACCAGCGGGTCAGCAGCCGAGTGCCTTAGTCACTAGACCACCACTGCAGGGCAAGTGAAAAGCAATTACTTTGTACGCACACTATGTGCTGTCTGCGCGGATAAAATTTTGCGAATGCTAGCGAGGAACGCTGCAGCAGTCTATAGATGAAAGAAAATGCTCATCTCCATCGCACGAAGGGCGCATGAGATTGTTTCACCCGCGTGCATTATCATCGATGGCTCCTCAACAGGTAAGGAAGCGGTGCCTGTCTTTTGCTTGACGAAGGAGTATGAAGATATTCTGATGTAGGAGGCTGCGTGGCACGATCTGCAACTGTGAACTTTCAATATAAGGACACGGTGACGATATATAGTGCGTGCTAGCTCAGTAGTAAACACCGTACGGCTCTTCGGCTCTTCTACGAGCCATTATATCACTGCAGAAACATTGCAATTTTCGTTGAAGTGGCCATATTTCCTTACACCAGCATTCTGCAGTTTCGCGAGATCAGATGAAAAAGAGTGAGGTGCAGCCTGAGTTTATTGTGCGGCTGAGGGCTTCCATCGTACAGTGTGAAATGCGAAGTCATCGAAGGATTTCCTAACTATAAAACTGTTCAAGTCGCCTCAAACTCACCGCGTTCTCCTAAAAAACCTGAAATCAAAACAGCTTCGAACTTTCTTAAAGCTGATGGCACATCCGCACTGCCCCTAGCCTCATCTTTTGAAGAATTTTAATGTTGTAGCGAATGTTGTAACGTAAATAGGCTCCTTTCTAAATTTCGAGACATCGTGCGTGAATCGCATTCAAAGTATAAGCCTCACAAATAAAAGTAATACAACCCAAAGCACCTATGGTACCATAAATATGTAATTCATCTCACTCATCGCATAAACCACTTACGTAGAAATTGCCATATCCACTCTATTTAAAATGCTTATTTATTTATTTATTCATTTATATCAAAAGTAAATTATAAGTTATAAGAAATAGGCTGAGAACTATTACTTCAGCAGTGCCTTTGCTACATATATAAAAAAATCAATCCAGGTTCTAGATGACCATGAGTCCTACATCGTCTATGGCCTCACCGTTTATTTTTTATGACCGGTCCTCCTAAAATCTTGAAGCTGCAAGAAATGTCTTTATTAATTATTGCAAACGTCTTTTCCGGCCAATAACGGCCTCACTAATTCTTTTTTCGCATGCAGCAAACTACCTGATCTTTCTTACCTTGAACTAAGCTTCTCTGGAGTAGATAACTTTATACTAAATCTTGAGGTTTTGAAATAATCTAGCCCACATGGTGTTCCAAATAACTTTCAAATCAAGGTATTCAGAATGGTGTGCAATCTCATTGTAATATTTAAAAAAATCAATTATCTTTGCAGCAGTTCCCAAACTCTGGAAATTTGAAAAGATCGTGTCCGTATTTCAGTCCGGAAACAAGCAAATAATGCCGAAATATACGTCAATATTTTTGCTTTCTACCAGCTTCATGCTTTCGGAGTATGTCATTATTCAATATATTGTTGGATACATAGATGAACACAATATACTTTCATGATTACAGCACGGCTTTCGTGCTGGCTATTCAACTGTTACACGTTGCTTCTGTTCACTCACGACATTTTTCTTCCCATAACGACCGAAAACAAGTTGATTTCATATTTATTGACTATTCGAAGGTCTTTAGCATGCTTTGCCATGCTAAACTTTAAGCCTTTTTCACAATTTTTTCTGACAACAAGCTGGTTGTGCATGTCGCGCTTTGAGTTTTTTAAGTTTAACCAAGCGGAGCCATTTGACGTACTTATCACATCAAGACGGGGCCTGAAGGCTCGGTGCTTCATTCAGTTTCGATTATTATTGATACAAATTGCGGGGAAAACATATCGGTGATTCGCAAATAAATTAGAACGTGTGCTGACGACTGCGTTCTCCGTAGAACCATCTCCAACACTCAATGTCATGGGATTCGCAGACAATTGTTTATGTCATCGTTTTGAAACTGGAGTTCAAACTGGAGTTCAATAAATGACAACTTCGAAAAGACTATAGTCATGACTTTCTTAAACAAGAAACAGTTTTTTCATATCACAAGTGCGCGTGATCAAGGTGGTGTAAGCCTAGGATGTGTTATGTAGTTTGAGTGCAATAGTATAACTCATACAGCAAATTTAAAATATTACACGCACATCAAAACTGTCTGCAAGAAGGTCTTTGAAAACTTTGATGTCTATAGATGAAGCACGTTAAGAAACGGGACAAAGACTGACAGCGCTAAAGACGTTGGTCACACTCGAATTTGCATTGGTTGTTTTTTTCACCACAACAAAAACATGACATAACTATGTTAAAATTCTTTTTATTTTGATAGCAAATATATGGACACTCTCGGCTGGATTTCGCTTCTGGCGTCGGCGTCGACGTCGATGTCATTCACCGCATATGTATAAGTATCTACATATATATGAAAACGCAAAAAAGAAAAAAATCTGAAAAAAAACTACAGTACGCGGAATCAAACGTGAAACTTCCGCGTCGTGTTTTTTTCTCTTTTTTTTGAAAAGCAATAATATTTATATTTCGTCGCTGTGGTGACCATTATTCCCCCACTTGGCATGCGCCTGTTTTATTGCCGCAACTGGTTCTCGAGCATAGGCGCACTTGCAAATGCGTGATCCTTTTACATATATAAAATAGTTCACACTGGTTAGAGAGTTCTAGCACCCATTCACGTCTTAACGTCTTCTGCCCACCATACCCGGTGATTTGATCCTCTAAATATTGTGCCCATTAGGTCGACTTAGAATGGTTCCTGTTTCTTTTGTTTGCTTGCTTTTCTGCAGAACGTGCATTCTTGAAATAAGCTTGAAGGTATCTGCGCAGAGTTGATGCTGATTTATTGAAAAAAAAAAGAATTGCGCAAACATGCATTTTGGTCAATTGTGTTTTTTTCAAGTTGAACATTTGTATTTACATCTTTGGTGCCTCAGAAACGGAGACAGTAGTATTTGTATATAATAACATTAAGACATGTTGCTATCACATTCACAGCTTCTCCTATCAGGGAGACACCTTTTTTTTCAAAATTCAAGCGACAATTTCTATCACCACCAACTTTTGAATCTTCATTCTGCGCCCTTCCCCTCCCCCCCCCCCCCCGCGCTGCCACCGAAGGTGGAAACACTAGCGCGCCGCCGCCGGCAATTTCGGTGCTGGTGGACAGCTCTACCTGAGACTGAGGCAGGCACTCGTGGTGTGGCAATTTTCGGTTTGGGTGGACGTTATGAGCGAGACCAACGCTTAGGCTAAGATCACCACTTCGTGGTGTATTCAAGCGTCGACAAAATCGATCTTGTATTGAGAACGTGAAGAATGGCAAAAATGCCTAACACTACGCACGGCAGGTGCTCATTGCGGAGGCAACAATAAAGATGAATTACGTTCTTTTGCCACTCCAAGAGAGTGACATTACCCCGCTGGCCAGGAGCACTGTAAGAAAAGAGTGTGAGATATAAAAGGAGTGTTTGTACAGCCGTGAGTCTGTTCCCGTAGCGCAGTGGATACCGTGCTCGGCAATTGTGACGGCGGACCGAGAGGTCATAGGTTCGATGCCCGATGACACAACGTTTTTTTTTAATATGATTGCCTACATTTTCGTGGTGTCCTTTCTGTGAAAAAAGTATATTTCTGAGGTCTAATTAAACCTCGACATTCAACAGCTCATTGTAAAAATTTGGCATCCTATGAACGGTGGGACTCACTTTCATGCAAAGCAGTCAGCGAGTATTTGTCTATGCCACATTTCTTATTTCTTTTTTTCAGACAAGTGTTATTGGGTTCACCGACGCGTTTTCGCAAATGCAGTAGTAGTGCGATATCGTGCGCTCGCGAAACGCTAGCGAAACGACCGCGAGCGCATCATGAGCGTGACATGTAGTCATGTGTTTACATGACACGCATGTCATGATTTTCATGTTAAGGTATCTCGCTTGTTTTCGCTAAGCAATCATGTCATACCATACCAAATTTGCAACATGCCATGTGAACAAAACGACCGCATGAGCTGATGGACCATGAAATGTAAATTATGACATTCATGAGATCCCTGTCTTGATTTTCATTTTATAACAAGTCAGATATGTTCTTCATACAGAGATGCTATGCCAGACCAAGTTTGGTATTTATACCATTATCGAAACGGCAAGGGGAGCCAAAAGTCGTACTTGGATAGATAGATAGATAGATAGATAGATAGATACATAGATAGATAGATAGATAGATAGATAGATAGATAGATAGATAGATAGATAGATAGATAGATAGATAGATAGATAGATAGATAGATAGATAGATAGATAGATAATAGATAGATAGATAGATAGATAGATAGATAGATAGATAGATAATAGATAGATAGATAGATAGATAGATAGATAGATAGATAGATAGATAGATACGTGCAAAGTTACCAAAGTTGGGTAAGAAATGCTTCGCATTTTAAATATATTTTCGGTAGCATACACACTACACATCAAAATTTTTCTTCCTGCGATCAAATTTAATGAACAACGCAAATATGAAAATCTCATGCTTCAGAAGAGATGTTCAAAGCGTGAATTCAAGTTTTAGATGTACTCGGACAATAAGAGACAATCTTCGAAACAATTCAAAAAACAACAAAGCCATGATATCATGTGACCTGCATAGTGGGTCATTCATATATATATATATATATATATATATATATATATATATATATATATATATATATATTGACGCGTGTGTACTGGTGGACCAAAACGACGATAAGGGGATTTGGCGGACACCAGGTAGTGGAGCTCTGGCTGATCGAAGATAAAGAAGACGATCTTGCTGTTCGGCTGCTGAGAGTCACTGTGTCAACGTTTATCTGCCTTTGGTTCGCGCTGTACCGTACCGTGACACTGGTGGAGATGCTGGGACGCAACCCTACCTAATGCTCCATACTTACAGTTGGAGCCGTTCATCTAGCTCGGACGCATTGTCACCCTTTGCAACTCCCGTGCACCGGTTCAGTCAGCAGCTGATAGGCCTTGCTCCAGAGTTCACGCCTTCCACGGAACCTCGCAAGTGCCGATTACCCCTCCAAATGGCCAACGCCAGTCCGCAACCGGCGCCCCAAGGCCCGCCGCCAACACAGCCTTCACAGGTAACCATCTTTCAACCGCTGGTTCCCGATCCCTTTAGGGGCGGCGCCCATGAAGACGTGGACGACTGGCTTGAGCACTATGAGCGTGTCGCCAAGATTAATCTGTGGCCTGAACAAGAAAAGCTCTCACGCGCCTATTTTTATCTTGACAGCGGTGCGAAAATTTGATATGAGAACAGAGAAGCCAGTCTTTTAACTTGGGGCGACTTCCGACAACAGCTTGTCGATACGTTCACCAATGTCGATCAACGCGACCGTGCGCAGCAGTTATTGGAGCTACGGGTTCAAAATCCCAATGAAAGCGTTACTATGTTTGCTGAAGATATGACTCGTCTTTTTCGTCGAGCTGACCCGAACATGAGTGAAGATAGGAAGTTGAGCTACCGCATGCGCGGCGTCAAGGAGCAACTTTTCACCGGGGTACTGCGCCACCTTCTAAGTACCGTAGTTGACTTCATCGAGGAGGCTACGGCTATCGAGCGGGCCCTCCATCAACGATGCAGGCAGTATCATCGAATGTCTAGCAGCGCCCCAACAAATGCTGCCGCCATACCTCAGGATCAAAGCTCAATGTGAGACCTCATTAGGGAGATAGTTCGCGATGAACTGCAAAAGTTCCGAAATCCATTTGCTAAACCCCCGTTGCGTCCGTCGCTGAACTGGTACGCGACGAAATCCGCCACGCATTTTCTACCGCTGGTCCTGGTGACGAGCACGCCCCATGAGCTATGCCGATGCTCTGCGACATTGTGACCGCCGACCTGAGTGTTTTTCTTGACGGCTAGAAAGTAACAGCCTTAGTCGACACCGGTGCTGACTTTTCTATTATCAGTCAGAACCTCGCCATCCGCCTCAAGAAAGTGAAGACACCGTCGACAGGCCCTCAAATAAGGACGGCAGGTGGTCAGTTATTGATGCCCTCTGGAGGATTCACAGCGAGAATTGACATAGGAGGTTCTTCTTTCGTTGCGTCGTTCGTCGTTCTCGCCGCATGCTGCAACGGTCTAATTATTGGTATGAACTTCTTACGAGAGTGCGGCGCCGTCATTAATATCCCAGACAGTTTGATTACATTCCGCAACAGTTCTGGCGCACCTGATTGTACACAGGCGCGACCAAACCAATTGCGTCTAACTGATGACGATGTGGTTCTCCCTCCTCAGTCATGCACGCTTGTTTCTGTGGCAGCCGCTGTCAATTTTGACGGCGAAGGAGTAGCAGACCCAATAACCTCGCTCCTCTTCACACACGGCATTTACGTCGCAAGAGGTATCGCCAGTGTCGCCGCTGGACGCACGGACTTCCTTCTTACAAATTTTAGTGATGAGCGCCGGCACATTCCAAAAGACATGGCCGTCGTTTACTTCGACGATATCACAGACGCAGAAAGCTACTTGGCAGTAGTCGACGAGGCGCCAAAACTTGATTCAACACCAGTTCTTGACGTTAGCACTACTTTGCCTAAGAACGAGCGAAAGAGGATTCTTGAGCTACTGGCCAAATTCAAAGACTGCTTTTCGACAACATCAAGAGTTGGCCACATGCCTCTAACCAAGCATCGGATAATTACCGAGGACATGGCGAGACCAATTCATCAAAACCCCTATCGCGTGGCTGCAAAGGAACGCGAAGTGATACAAGAGCAAGTCGACAAAATGCTAGAATATCACGTCATTCAGCCCTCAAAAAGCGCCTGGGCGTCACCTGTAGTCCTCGTTAAAAAAAGATGGCAGCCTGCGCTTCTGTGTAGATTACCGAAAACTCAATCAGGTGAAAAAGAGAGATGTGTATTCACTTCCTCGTATAGATGACTCTCTCGACAGACTTCGACATGCTCGTTACTTTTCATCGATGGACTTAAGGAATGGGAATTGGCATATCGAGGTAGACCCAAGAGACCACGAGAAGACTGCTTTTGTGACACCAGATGGCTTATATGAATTTAAAGTCTTGCCCTTTGGTTTATGTTCAGCGCCTGCTACCTTTCAAAGACTTATGGATACCGTACTTTCTGGGTTGAAGAGGAAAACCTGCTTGGTCTACCTTGATGATGTCGGAGTTTTCGCCGCAACATTTGACCAGCACCTTAAAAAACTTGAGGCAGTTTTACAAGCCATACGGTCTGCGGGCTTGACGTTGAAGCCTGAAAAGTGCCACTTTTGCTATGAAGAGCTGCAATTTCTCGGCCACGTTGTCAGTCACGCAGGCGTTCGTCCTGATCCTGAAAAGATAACAGCTGTTGCACAGTTCCCGGTGCCGACTGATAAGAAGGCTGTCGGACGATTCCTCTGACTATGTGCGTATTATAGGCGATTCATCGCAGACTTCGCACGCATCGCATCACCGTTAACCCGCCTCACCAGAGAAGACGTTGCTTTCCAACGGAGCAACGAAGAGGCAGCTGCTTTTAGGGAACCTCCGCCAGCGACTACAGACGCCTCCAGTGCTTGCCCACTTTGATGAGAAAGCCCCAACGATACTACACACTGATTCCAGCAATATTGGTTTTGGAGCTGTGCTTGTGCAGCTGCATGAGGGCACAGAAAGAGTAATCGCCTATGCAAGCCGAACACTAACACGCGCCGAGACTAATTACTCCACGACTGAGAAGGAATGCTTCGCTGTGGTATGGGCGGTCACTAAATTTCGCCCGTATTTATACGGCCGCCCTTTCAAAGTCATCAGCGACCACCATTAACTGTGTTGGCTGACAAATCTTAAAGATCCTACCGGGAGATTAGCGCGTTGGAGTCTCAAGCTGCAGGAGTAGACATGACTGTCGTACACAAGTCAGGAAACCGCCACATGGACGCCGACTGTCTATCCCGCTCACCCATTGAATCGGCAACTCTATCCGATGAGGAGGAAACAGCATTTCTCGGTGTGCTTGACTCAACCGCTATTGCACAGCAACAACGTGGCGACCCTGAGTTACTTGCCCTAATTAATTACCTGGAGGGAAGATCTCAGAAGACACCAACTGTTTTCGTAAGAGCGCTGTCATCATTTTGCTTACGGGGCGGAGTACTATACAAAAGAAACTTCTCTTCGACAGGATCTGCGTATTTGCTTGTCATCCCGGCAGCCCTTCGCTCCGAAGTACTCGAAGCGTGCCACAACGAGGTGACTTCAGGCCACTTAGGTTACACAAGAACATTGGCCAGAGTACGGCAGCGCTACTTCTGGCCAAGACTGACCATAGCCTAAAACACCATGTTCGTACTTGCCTCGACTGCCAGCGACAAAAGTCACTGACGACTAAACCAGCTGGCCTCCTGCAGCCCGTGCAGGTCCCAAGAACACCATTCGACCAGATTGGCATGGATATTTCGGGCCAACTTCCTACTTCTACTGCTGGGAACCGCTGGATTATTGTCGCGACTGACTACCTTACCCGTTATGTTGAAACAAAGGCTATCCAGAGAGGTACAGCAGTGGAGGTGGCACAATGTTTCATCGAGAACGTCGTCCTGCGGCATGGTGCACCAAGCGTCGTAATCACAGACAGAGGAACCGCCTTTACGGATGCTCTTTTGGAACAAGTCCTCATGCTGAGTGGAACAACCCATCGTAAGACCACCGCCTACCACCCGCAAACGAACGGGCTTACAGAGCGTCTGAACAAAACAATTGAAGACATGCTTTCAATGTACGTAGACGTCGAACATAAAAATTGGGACGAAATCTTGCCATATAGCACGTTTGCATACAACACTGCCAAGCAAGAAACAACCCGGATGACCCCGTTCAGCCTAATTCACGGAAGGGAAGTACGAACCATGTTAGTAACCATGCTAGCGCACGAATGCGACGACATCGAACCGGACGCCGAGATGTTTACAGAACGAGCGGAAGAAGCAAGGCAGCTAGCACGCCTGCGAATCCAGCAACAAGAGTACGACGCTAGCCGCTACAATTGTCGCCGCAGAACAGTCATTTACCAGACCGGCGACAGAGTATGGGTTTGTACGCCCATACGGAAACGAAAACTCTCTAAAAAGCTCCTAAGGAGATACTTTGGGCCATATCTAGTACTTCGACGACTGAGTGATGTTACTTACAAGGTCGTCCCCGACAGTTCATATAGTACGAGGCTTCGCCAGCACCGTCCTGAAGTAGTTCACGTTGTGCGCATGAAGCCTTATAAAAGGTAGTGACTGCGCAAGACACTTCCTAAAGAACAGACAAAAAAAACTGCACTACTGGTTTAGCATCGGGGCGATGCACATTAAGAGGGGGGGGGGCAAATGACGCGTGTGAACTGGTGGACTAAAACGACGATAAGGGGATTTGGCGGACAGCAGGTAGTGGAGCTCTGGCTGATCGAAGATAAAGAAGGCGATCTTGCTGTTCGGCTGCTGAGAGTCGCTGTGTCAACATTTATCTGCCTTTGGTTCGCGCTGTACCGCGACAATATATTGTAACGGTAGGATGAGAACGACGAAGAAGACAAAGAGGAGGACGATGTTGTCAGATCTGCGAGCCAACTGGGCGCCATCTTGTCCACCACCGAGTTTATTCCTCGTTTTATAAAGTAAAGTTATTTCCCCGTAACATCATTGGTGGGAGGTGCGGGGTACTCACTTCACGCAAAACGGAGCTTCGTAGCGGGCGCCTAGTGGTCTCCCCCATGGCGACTGAAGTCAACAATGCCGACCCTTCCCCGACTACCGTGCCTTCTCCAACTACGTCCGTGCTTTCTCCAACTGGACCGTCAACCCTCATCTTGGAGCCCCCGAGAGATCCAGGTACCTTTTCTGGCACTGATGGCATTGACGTAGAAGCCTGGCTGAAGTCATACGAACGAGTGGGTGTACGTATGCGATGGGATCCAACGCTCATGCTGGCCAACGTGATTTTTTATCTCAGAGGTACCGCAAAGGTCTGGTACGAGACGCACGAGGAAGAACTGACTAGCTGGGAGTTATGCAAGCAAAAGCTCCGGGAGCTATTTGGCAGGCCTGTGGGAAGTCAACACGCCGCCCAAAACGAGCTCGCACGTCGAGTTCAGACGTGCACCGAATCATACCTCACGTACATTCAGGACGTGCTCGCTTTGTGCCGCAAGGTAGACTCGCAGATGTCCGAAGCTGATAAGGTTGGCCATATTATTAAGGGCATAGCAGATGACGCCTTTCACCTTCTTGTGTTCAAGAATTCATCTACGGTCCACGACATTATTTCTGAATGCCGGCGCTTTGAAGAAGCGAAGAGCCGCCGTGTTCTCCACCAGTTTGCCCGGCTTCCAAACACGGCTGCAACCTCCACATGCGAAGACCCTCGCCTGCCTTCTACGGAAAGTCCCGGTGACGTTGTCCGTATTGTCCGTCGGGAAATAGAAGCCGCAGCTCCACTCGTGTCAGCCTCCCCCAACTCCGAAAGCTATCACGCCACCGTCTCTCTCATACAGACCGTCGTGAGGCAAGAACTGGCCAACGCCGGCTTAAACGTCTGCTCCATTCATCGTCCAGACTACGCCCCACCAAATCCACCCGTGACTGTTCCGCCCAACCGACGTTTTTCTGCCAGCCCACATTATCGCGACCCGGCGGTATGGCGCACCCCAGACGACCGGCCGATATGCTTCAATTGCGGTCGTATAGGCCACATTTCGCGTCACTGCCGTGCTTGGTCCAGCTCTGCTCCGTGGCCTCACCCTCCGCCCCATCGCCCACCTGCCTGGAATTCACGCTCATCACCGAAAACAGAGCCGCTAACGCCTGAGAATTCCTCGCGCCCCCGATCCAGCCGCTCCCCTTCGCCGCAACGCCGTTTCTCCCGCTCGCCCCCATCTCGCCGATCGCCGTCCCCAAGCTCGTTCCGGCGTTCACCTCCGGAAAACTGACGGGAGCAGCTCTTGGAGGTGATGCTGCAATACCGACCCGATGCCAAAATCCTCTACTGACCTTGCCCGCACATCAGAACCTTATCAATGTTGACGTCGACGGTGTACCTACTACAGCCCTCATTGACACTGGCGCACACGTGTCCATCATGAACGCTGACCTTAGAGCACGGCTGAAGAAAGTCCTTACTCCTGGCCCAACTCCTGTGGTCCGAACGGCCGATGGTGGAAAAGTCGCCGTAATTGGTGTGTGCTCAGCTCGCGTCAGCGTCGCCGGACACCACACATCAGTTCTGTTTTATGTTTTAGAACACTGCCCTAATGACATAATTTTGGGCCAAGACTTTTTGTCTGAACATTCGGCCTTGATAGACTGCTCTGCCGGTATAGTGCAACTCGCTCTACCTAATGTTGTTGATCCTCCAAGTTGCCCTCCAAGTCGGCTTTGTTCTACAGAACACCTGCGTCTCCCTCAACGAACAGTAGCTTACATAGGCGTCTCCCCTGTTCCACCTGTCCCAGACGGTGTTTATATTGTGTCCCCCAATGTTGACGTCCTGCTTTCGCACAACGTTGCGTTTCCTCACACCGTCGTCACTATTACGGCCAATGCATCCTGCCTACCCCTAGTGAATTTTTCACTATGTACACAAGTCCTCCCTCGTGGTATATCTCTAGCCGAAATCGTGCCGGCGGCAGAGTGCCATATTTGCACTCTAAGTTATGACAGCATCCCGAGTGCCGAAAAAACTTCGTCTACTCCTCCATCGGACCAAAGTGTGTTAACCAAGATGATTGCCCCCGACTTGCCGAAAGAACAAGCTAACGACCTGCGTTCCCTGCTTGCATCTTTTTGGGACATCTTCGACCTTGGCGACCGCCCACTCGGCCAGACGTCCGTTGTTAAGCACCGGATTGATACAGGCGATACGAGTCCCATCCATCGGAGACCCTACCGTGTTTCCCATGCAGAGCGGCGCATCATCCAACAGGAGGTCGACAAAATGCTTTCTCGGAATATCATCGAGCCTTCATGCAGTCCCTGGGTGTCCCCTGTTGTACTTGTAAAGAAGAAGGACAACAGCTGGAGATTTTGCGTCGATTATCGCCATTTAAACAAAATAACGAAGAAGGACGTCTACCCTTTACCACGCATAGACGATGCCCTGGATTGCCTTCACGGCGCAAAATATTTTTCCTCCATTGACCTTCGCTCTGGGTACTGGCAGATTGCCGTTGATGACATGGACCGTGAGAAGACGGCGTTTATCACTCCCGACGGCCTTTACGAGTTTAAAGTGATGCCATTCGGTTTATGCAATGCGCCCGCCACATTCGAACGTATGATGGACGCTCTGTTGCACGGCTTCAAGTGGTCCATCTGCCTGTGCTACCTGGACGACGTTATCGTTTTTTCGCCTTCTTTTGCAACGCACCTTGAAAGGCTATCGAAAATCTTATCTGTTTTTCGTAAGGCGGGCCTGCAACTCAATTCGGCAAAGTGCCACTTCGGCCGTCGTGAAATTTCTGTCCTCGGACATCTCGTTGATTCTGTAGGGGTTCGCCCTGATCAAGATAAAATACGCGCAGTAAGAGATTTCCCTGTACCAACCTGTACCAAAGACGTTCGCAGTTTCGTTGGCCTCTGTTCTTACTTCCGCCGCTTTGTTAAAAACTTCGCCGACGTAGCACGCCCTCTCACTCAACTTCTCAAAAAAGACGCTGGCTTCATCTGGGGCCCTGAGCAAGCAGATGCGTTTCAAAATCTAGTGTGTCTGCTTACGTCTCCGCCTATCCTCGCCCACTTTGATATCTCATCTCCAACAGAAGTTCGTACAGACGCAAGTGGCTATGGCATCGGTGCAGTCCTCGCCCAGAAACAACAAGGACGAGACCGTGTTGTTGCTTATGCCAGCCGCCTTCTTTCGCCTGCTGAAAGAAAATATTCAATAACTGAACGGGAATGTTTGGCACTTGTTTGGGCAGTCGGTAAATTTCGTCCCTATTTGTACGGCCGGCCATTCACAGTAATCACAGATCACCACGCCTTGTGCTGGCTTTCGTCCCTTAGAGACCCTTCAGGCCGTCTTGGCCGCTGGGCGCTGCGCCTTCAAGAATTTGATTACTCAGTCCTGTATAAAACCGGCCGCCTGCATCAAGATGCGGACTGCTTGTCCCGGTATCCTGTCGACCCTCCAGACGGCGACTCCTCTAAAACCACCCTTCCTGTCGACGTTTTCTCTCTATCCGCGTTTCATGACATTGGAATCGAGCAGCGACGAGATACTTTCTTGGACGGTATTATCCGAAGGCTCACATCGGTGAGGCCCGACCCTTCCCTTCGAATGTTTGAAATACATGATGATGTATTGTACCGTTGCAATATGCGTCCTGACGGCCCCGAAAGACTACTCGTCGTTCCCATTCAATTGCGTCACACTGTTCTCGCCCAGCTTCATGATGCACCTACAGCGGGTCACCTCGGCGTGTCACGGACCTACGACAGAGTTCGCCGGCGCTTCTTCTGGCCTGGCATGTACCGCGACGTCTGCCGTTATATTGCAGCCTGCGACCCTTGTCAACGACGGAAAAAACCAAATGTCCCTCCGGCCGGACGTCTTCAGCCACTGCACATCCCACGAGACCCATTCTACCGTGTTGGCGTGGACCTGCTTGGCCCTTTTCCTACGTCAGCTGCGGGTAATCGGTGGATTGCAGTAGCAACCGATTATGCTACCCGATACGCGATCACACGGGCCCTTCCAACCAGCTGTGCAACTGACGTGGCCGATTTCCTTTTGGAGGACGTCATCTTACATCATGGCGCCCCTCGACAACTCCTTACCGACCGAGGCAGCTACTTCCTTTCCAAAGTGGTTGATGACCTCCTCCGCTCCTGCGCCACTAAACACAAGCTCTCGACTGCTTACCATCCACAAACAAATGGTCTAACGGAGCGCCTCAATCGCACTCTCACCGACATGCTCTCCATGTATGTCTCCACCGATCACCGCGACTGGGACACTACGTTACCGTTTGTAACATTCGCGTACAATTCTTCCAGACACGACACCGCTGGGTTCTCTCCTTTTTTTCTGTTGTTCGGCCGTGACCCTGCGCTACCTTTCGACACCCTCCTGCCGGCCGGACTAAATGACAAGTCTCAGTACGCTCGTGATGCAATAATGAAGGCCCAAGCGGCACGCCAAGTTGCTCGACGACGCTTACTGGACTCCCAGGACAATCAGAAGAGCGTATACGACGCCCGCCATCGTGACGTCCACTTCACACCCGGAGATCTCGTTCTGTTATGGTTCCCCTCACGCCGCGTTGGACTTTCGGAGAAGTTACTCCCACGCTATTCAGGTCCCTACCGTATCTTACGCCAAGTAACTGACGTCACATACGAAATCACCCCTACGGACCCCGCCATCATTCACCCTCACACTGACGTAGTGCATGTTACGCGACTCAAACCGTATTACTCCAGTGCCTCCTGATTCGCACCGGGTCGGTGCTCCAGCCGCCGGGGAAATCATGTAACGGTAGGATGAGAACGACGAAGAAGACAAAGAGGAGGACGATGTTGTCAGATCTGCGAGCCAACTGGGCGCCATCTTGTCCACCACCGAGTTTATTCCTCGTTTTATAAAGTAAAGTTATTTCCCCGTAACAATATATATATATACTGTAATGAAGGAGACACAAGAAACAGCACGCCTGCTGCGGGCCGGTTGTTGTTATTCTGCTTGGTCTTTTTTTTCTACTGCATGCCAGCCCAGCACACGCCCATGCCAGAGCTATGCTTCGTCTTTCTTACGTTCGGCCACGCTACCAGCAAAAATTGACCCTGTCCTGGCGTTAGCCATCGCTTCAAAGGTGGCATTATTCAAAGGTCTTGATCGCTGACGCATGGAAGGTAGAAGTAATACCTCTGGTGGGTGGCATTGGCTGGTTCATGCCGGACAGTTTCTTGGTGGGTAAACTTTTGTGGGTGGCACTGGCTGCATCACCTTGGTCAGTGTCGGCGGCACGGGAACTTTTTGTAGGCAGCTGCCAAATGTAAATATGGCTGTGGGCTTCAGCTGTGGCAAGGGGTCAGTGGCGGGCGTTGCACGCCTGAAGTTTGTCTCAACGGCATTCGGGAAGGCACACCGGATCTTTTAGCGGGCTGGTGTAGCTCTGGCTTCTTTTGGATGGTCGATGTTCCGTCAACAGGCTCTGAGATCAGAGGCAGCTAGGGAATTTCATGCACTTGTGCTGAAAAATCTTTGGAAGTAACCGGATGTGATAGGGTGCGTATTCGGTGAAGGAATGCTGTCGAATCAGCAGAAGCAGTTCCGTTGGGTCGGCGAGCACCTCCTCTGAAATAGCGCAACTAGTCTCTGTACTGGTCCCCTCCATATTTTTATATTTTTTCTAGAACAAATAAAACTATCACCACTACCCTTGCGCCCAGCCGGCCCTTGGCGAAGGTAGTGGTTGTCTCTGACAATATGGCACAATTCAAGTTCGTTGTTGGATAACCTGCTCGCGGCCGGGGTAGTTGTCTGCACAGTGGCCCGCGTTGCAGTCGTAGTGGTGCTTGCTACGGGTATGTACAGCGCCGAAGTTGTCTCTCTCATGACATACATTCCTAAACTCAACCATGCTTGCTTTGGGCTCTGCTGGCGCTTTCACTGTTGGGCGTCGAGTACGAGGGCACCTGGTGTCTGTGTATGCTCTAGCTATAATGAATCTGGCACTGGCTTCTCCAACTGCACTGTAAATTGACTGATCTTGGTTTCTCTCAGTAATGAAACGGTGTAGTGTACAGGCGGAGAGCATGACCCCAGCAATAGAATTCAGGACAACTCTCTGGCGTTTTTGCAACCAAATAAACTCTCTGATGGGAGGCTCGAAGGTGTATATTGGTCGTGAATGTGGTCCCTCATGGGCTTGATCGCCGATGGGGGTCTGGTGGGTATCCAAGCTGCAGCTAAGATGTGGTCTAGTTCGCAAGTGCCACCCTGGCTGGAGACACCGTTGGCAGGCATGTGATTTCCGTGGTGAAAAAGTGGGCGGAAAAGGCTAGTTAACTTAGCACATCGTTTATTGATATGTTGGGTTTAACGTCCCTAAACCACTATATGATTACGAGAGATGCCGTAGTGGAGGGCTCCGGAAATTTGGACCACCTGTGGTCTGTTCTTTACCATGCACCCAAATCTGAGCACAGGGGCCTAAAACATTTTCGCGTCGATCGAAAAGGCAGCCGCCGTAGCCACAATTCGATTCCGCGACTTGTGGGTCAGCAGCTAAGAACCTTAGCCATTTCCACCACGGTGGGACAACTTAGCACATCACGCCAACCACGGTTGCTGCCGGACTCCTTCGTAGGCATTCTATGCTTTTGCTGCATCTCGAAGGTGGTCGATGGCCATCCACCATTTCTGATGATCCGTCCAAACATGGCCGTTTCCAAGGGAGTTGCTGATATTGACCCATAAAAGCACGTCGTCTTGAAACCCACGGAACTCCGGTAATCCACATGCAGTAGCTGAAAGTGATGTAGTTTGGTAAGATCTGAAAGTTCGCAAGCCGGAACGGGCGAGTTTTTTAACCAGCAAGGATGTCACCCTCATGACGTCCACGTGGTTGTTGCACGAAGAACACAAATATCTAGAGAGGCTTCGCGGAAAATTCGGAGACCCCAGGACTGACGGAGGTGGCAAGAGGTATACAAGATGCCAAGCTGCCCAGTTGGTGTGAGAGACGCGTGGCGGCGCGGATGATTTGCGCTGCTTCTTCAAATAAGCCACCCTGGGAGCCCTTTACAGCGACCACGGATTGTGTGACTGTTGCAGCACTCAGTGCGCCGGCGATAATATCGATCCTGATAGTGGTGTACGCAGTGGTTGCGGAACTCACGGTGGCGATATCCATGGCCGAGGATGCATGGACGGCGTCCCTTGTCGTGGGCAGCTATCACCGTCGAGGAGGCCTAGATGCCATCCCTGAACAGTGGTGGCAATGCGGCAGCTGAGCGATTCTCGAGGAGGCCCGTAGGCCGTCTTCAAGCCGCACTTACAGTGGCTGCACAGGGCCGAGTGGTTTGGACGAAGAACCATAGACGTAGGAGTTTGTCTTCGTCGACTGCGCCATTGTAATTATTGACACAGACAAGGTCAAGGGGGCGCGCGCGGAGGTGGAGGCTTTTTGTGACTAGAAAGTGGCCAAACTGGAGGCAGAGTTAGCACTACTGAAACAAATATTTCTGCAAAATAATCAGATCATTGCCGCCATGAGGGAGGAGCATGAAAAATTATAGGAAGAAATTCATAACTACAGAACAGGCATTGTACTGTGCAATGGCGCAGTGATTATAACACAGGGTAGTGTAACAAGTATAGAGGAGAGCACTCATTCCCCTCTCCCAGAACGTAAGGCTTTAGAAAACTCGACAATGACACTAGCAAGCCCAAGAAAATCAAGACTCTTAACATGTTGCACAAAAGTCAAAAGCAATCTGAAGAATGCGTAGATTTACAAATAAGCAAAGATGAAGAAGCTGTAAAAGTTCAAATTGAGGAAATAAACGGCAATAAGGAAACCATGGGAGCACAAATCAAAGAGTGGGGAACGGCAGTTATGCAGCAATTTAACACAGTTATACAACAACAGCAGGTTCACCAGCAGCAACTAGATAGCTTATATACTAGGGTAACAGAACTTGAAAAATACCCCACTGCTACAGGCCTACAAGTCAGTCGAGTAACGCCCAATATAACTATGATCAAACCTCCGCTAATAAAGCCGGCTATTATGAACCCAGCAATAATTGCCGCCATGGACATACGGAACAAACACGTATTATGGCAATGGAATTGTAGAAGTTCAGAAACAATAAAGCCATCCTACACCATTATCTTAAAGAGAAAGAAAAACCAGATATTATCATCTTACAGGAAACGCATGGCCTCGCTAAGTTGTCTGGCTACTGCTCTACCGGCAGTGCCGAGTGGGAGACTAAAGCGCTTACATCTTTTGTGCGGAGGAATCACACGGCAGTGCAACACAGCACACAGGTTACCGATATAGAAAATATATTATTTGAAATCATACCCACAAGAAAAACGGGACAGTGTGTTCATCCTAAACGTGTGCAGTAACCTGAAATTCACACGGCACAGAGTTTTAACTCTTTTTAAGCGCACGATTACCATAGCGTGAGACCAAGTTGTAATAATCGGAAGGCAATTTTATGCTCCTCATTGTAAATGTGGTTATAAGCACGTCCGCCTCAAGGGCAGAAGTCTCTGGCTGGGCTCGCAGCAGGAAGGCCTAATACTCATCACTGACCCCACAACACCCACTAGGCAAGGAAGTAGTGTCTGTGGTGATACCACGCCCGACCTTACTTTTACAAAGAACACGCAATCTGCGCGATGGCTAATTACAAACAAACACTTTCAAAGCGATCATTCTATCCTTAAAATACAGCTTATTGGGGGGCCCACCAAACACATGGGCAAACAGCTTAGGTTAGTTGACTGGGTTAAATTCAGAAATATACGAGAGGGAATCAGAAAAAGCATTACAAACATTGACAAATGGACAGCTAATCTAAGGAAGGATATTTCAGAGGCAACAAAAATAGTCCCACTGGAGCTGAGCTTCAAATTCTGGACAATAGGCTATTACATATTTGGAAAGCCAAACAAGGGCTGCAAAAACGCTGAAAAACGCCGAAACATACCAGAACCTTAAGAAAAAAAGATAGCCACACCTAACAAGGAAATCGAACAATACGAACAACAGTTTTGTTGCGAACAATGGGAAGAAACTTGTACCGCCATGGACAACCAACTAAACCTAGGCAAAACGTGGAATTTACTTCGACACCTGTTAAACCCAGAAGACAAAAATAGTACACAAACAAAATATGAACACAATTATGCATGCCTCTAAAGGCATAGAAAAGGACTTTCTCAAAGAGGTCACGCTGAAGTACACATCCCAGGCACCACCATGCACTCACGCCGATGACGTAGAAGCGGCGAATCCTGACTTTGATGAAGACTTTAACGAAGCCGAGATACGAGCAGTTTTACACAAACTAAATACTACGTCGGCACCAGGCTCTGATGCCGTTAAGAACAAAACACTGCGAAACCTAGACAATACGTTCCTTGACAAATTAACAGACTTTATTATTGAATGCTGGAGACAAGGCCACAAACCACAGCAATTGAAAACAGCGCACATCGTGCTTTTACCCAATCCTGGCAAACGCTTACAGCTTGAAAACCTAAGACCTATTTCTCTAACTTCCTGTCTGGGTAAGGTAATGAAACTTGCCTTACTGGCCTGATTGGCTAACTACCTAGAGGACAACAGCGTACTTAGAATTTCGAAAAAAATCTTTGTACACAAGACGCCATGCTGCAATTAAAACACGAGATCATAGATGACCCTAGCAGATCAACTCGAGCCATCCTCTGAATGGATCTAAAAATTGTTTTTTATAATATTACCCACCAAGCCATACTGAATAATGTCAGGAACTTAGGTTGAGGTGAGCGGACGTATAATTACATCCGGAACTTCCTAACGAATCGACAAGCCAAAATTTTTGTAGGAGGCCTCACATCCGAGGAAATATCTATGGGTAGTGCAGGTACACCCCAAGGATCAGTGATATCACCTATGTCTTTTAACTTAGTCCTAACTGGCCTCCCGAGTAGATTAGAAAAGATAGAAGGTTTGCACCACGCAATATATGCAGAAGATATTACTCTGTTGTTAAGCAACTGCAGCGACAGGTCAACTGAACAACGTTTACAAGAAGTGATTGACACCGTAGAGCAATACCTAGAAGGAACTGGTCTGACGTGCTCAGCCGGAAAATCTGAGCTTCTACTATATAAACCAACAATAAAAGGTTGACCTCCCAAGCACCACAACACACATACCTACACAGACATACAACTTAAAACACGAGATGAACACGCCATACTCATTGTCGACAAGATAAGGGTACTGGAATTAATAATAGAAGCCAAAGGCACCAACGGTGAAACGGTACGCAATATCAAAGCGAAGGTTTCTCAAATGATGCGCCTAATCGAAAGAATTACGAACGAGGCAAATGTCATAAGGCTCATCCACGCGTTTGTCACCAGCCACCATACGTATATTTCTGCATACCCTAGATGGTTTGCAACAAAAAAATGAAATTAAACAGCCTCATAAGAAAGATCTACAAACAGGCGCTGAGGCTCATGCCAATCACAAGTACAGAGAGGCTGTTAGAGCTAGGTTTACGTGATACACTTGAAGAACTGATAGAGGCATAACGTATTGCACAGTATGGGCGCCCCTCTAAAATCAAGACAGGTAGATATATCCTGGAAAAATGGGGCATAACTTACCACCCACAATCTGGCACCGAATGCGACATTCCTCATGACGTGCGGGCTAAGCTCACAGTGCCTCCGTTACCTAAACAAATGCATCCCGTGCACAACGCAGGTAGAAGGCTGAGCAGAGCCAAGACAATGACCAAGAGCTACGGAAACAACAAAGAAGCGGCCTTCGTAGATGCCACTCGCTACAAACAAAAAGCTGCTTCGTCGCGGCTGTAGTTAACCACAAGAAACTACGCAGCACCAGTCTGACAACACACACGAGACGCGTTGAAACGGCGGAAGAAATAGCTATAGCTTTGGCCATATCACAAACTGGCGCATGTTATATAATAAGCGATTCAGAAGCAGCTGTACACCACTTTGCAAATGGCAGAATCTCCCCTGTAGCACTGCGTATTCTTATAACAGGCAAAACGAACCAAGACGGCCGATGCGTTTGCATTCTCTGGTTCCCAGCTCACATACCCCACACCACGGGAGATATCAACCCTAACGAGGTGGCACACAACGTAGCTCGAGCATTCAGTTTCCGGGCTACGACAAATGCTGATCCCTCGTCAGAATTTTCAAATGTGTGGGATTTGGAAGACCGAATGACAACGTTCAATTAAATTACGAAACATTATGAATTACGAAGGCATGTCTACCCCCCCCCCCCTCTGCTCTCCATAAACTCAACTGGGCACAGTCTGTCCGATGGCGATAGTTTTAAACCAGATCCTATAGGAATCCAGCACTACTATATGCTATGTATCCAGAAATCTACGAGACCGCTAAATGCGAAAATTGTCAGCCACGAGCTTTCTTATAACATATATTATGGGAATGCCAGGGATTAAAACACAGTGCTGAGAACACGGCCTCCACCGACGGCCTCCGCGCGCGTTAGCTGGCGGTGCTGCTCAGTTCAGCCATGGACGATCAGATATGGGCAATCCAGCAGGCCGAGGAAACTGTTCAGACGCAAGGCCTTCTAGCCGACGCCTAGGGGGGAGCCCAGCCCACTAACACGCCAAATACAAAATAGTTTATTCCTTCATTCCTTGCTGTGGCATGTAGTCATGTTTTCACAAGTCACGCATCTCATGATTATTTCGTTTGCACCAGTCACATACCTTCGTCATCCATTGGCGTCACGTAATACCAAACTTGGCATATGTGAAGGTAGCGAAACGGCTGCGAGTGCATCATGAGTGTGACATGTAGTCATGTCGTTACAAGACACGCAAGTCATGATTATCATGTTCGGATGTGTCAATTACCTATGTCGTCCGTTCGCGTCACGTAATACCGAGTTTGGTACATATAAAGCAAGCGAAACGGCCGTGAGCGCATCATTAGCGTAGCATGTAGTCATGTTGTTACATGACACGCATCTCATGTTTATCATGTTTGCAACAGTATCATACCTTCGTCATTCATTCACGGACTATAATCCCAAATTTGGTATTTATGACGCTAGCTAAACGGCAGTGAGCGCATCATGAGGGTGACATGTAGTCATGTTGTTACATGACACGCATGTCATGATTTTCATGTTAAGGTCTCTCGCTTGTTTTCGCCATGCAATCATGTCATACCAAACCAGTTTTGCAACATGCCATGTGAGAGAAACCACCACAAGAGCTGCAGGACCATGAAATGGAATATATGACATTTATGACATACATTTCATAGTTTTTATGTTATGACTTGTTAAATATGTTCTTCATACAGTCATGTTGGGCCATGCAAAATTTGGTATCGATTCCCTTATCGAAACGGCCAGGAGAGTTAAATGTCTTAGGCGGATAGATAGATAGATAGATAGATAGATAGATAGATAGATAGATAGATAGATAGATAGATAGATAGATAGATAGATAGATAGATAGATAGATAGATAGATAGATAGATAGATAGATAGATAGATAGATAGATAGATAGATAGACAGACAGATAGACAGACAGACAGACAGACAGACAGACAGACAGACAGACAGACAGACAGACAGACAGACAGACAGACAGACAGACAGACAGATAGATAGATAGATAGATAGATAGATAGATAGATAGATAGATAGATAGATAGATAGATAGATAGATAGATAGATAGATAGATAGATAGATAGATAGATAGATAGATAGATAGATAGATAGATAGATAGATAGATAGATAGATAGATAGATAGATAGATAGATAGATAGATAGATAGATAGATAGATAGATACGCTCAAAGTCGCCGAAGTTCACTAAAAGATGCTTCGCATTTAATATCGGTGGAGTCCTGGGAACTTGCAGGAAACGAAGCAAAACCAACACGGATATTGTGCGAAAAAAGCTGCTAAATCATTTACGAAGGACGGAGCCGATGTGAAACGCGTTCGCTATCTTCGGCGCTTGTAGCGTCTCTTCTTCATTCTTCGCCCCACCACGCAGTAGTTCGTGCGTTCGTCGCGCGTCGGCAGAATCTCGTTTTCCAATGCCATCGCAAGATTGCTTAGAGAGTGCAAGGGGGAGCGGCCACCGCCTCTTACACAGCCATTTACACAAGCCCAAATGCGTTAGCACGTGCCAGCGCGTTCTAACTAGAATACGACGTGAATCGCACCTCTGCAGGATATCTGCGACGCCATCACATGATTATTGAGAGAGATCAAGGGTGAGAGGTCACAGAGTCCTACCCAGCCACTTACACAGGCCAGAACAGGCTAGCGCGTGAGCTCGTTCTGACAGTGCTTGGGCCAGCTGATGCGCATGCGCAGTGAGGGTGGTCCCGCCACACACCCTTGATTAGAACTTCGCCATAAGCTGCTTCATACTTCATAATAGGGCAAGTAGTAGTGCTCACGTCTTATGCACAAAAGATGAAAAAGCCGTCTACAGCTAGCCTAGCAGGCATGAACCCTTTGCTTGCTTTTAAAACGCCATCTTTGAGCAGGAGTAAAAGCGTGATACACTACGAATTCTTTCCCGTGTACCTTAAAAAAAACTCATTTCTCCTCACGTATTCTTTATGGGTATACCGAAGCTGACTAATGTTGATATAGATTATGAAATTTAGTAAAGTTGTGATTGTGTCCATGGGTGGTAAGGCTTCTGCGAACTGCTTCCCCAAAGAAATTTCCGATGACGCGGCACGAAGTAACATCTCATTCACTTCATCTTGTGTATACGGATCTACTGGCTGAGCGCTGCGAGCAAGATTACTTTGTTGTTTGACCAACCTTCGATGGGCGTTTTCTAGTATAGTGCACACCGAGGCTTTTACGCTGTCAAGTAAGTTTTAGTAATGAAGTAATTTTTTTTCAATTTTTGCATAAATTTATGTGCACTAATCTGCTACTTTCTGAGAAAAATAGAAGTGCAAGCATTTTAATGTGAGAGCACGAAGTACATGTTGCACGTTTAGCAGCTATTTGGATACGCAGTTGAAATTGCCACCTTCCCGTCCTCAGCAGCACCGAGCTTCTGAGCACGGGAAAACGGCGAATTCAGCGTAGCGACTTCATCCGGTCAAGAATCCCTACTGTCATACCTAATGGCAAAAGTTTCATTCGATGGCGGTCTGCCGTTCTTCACAGCGGGCACAAAGAATTCATTGGCTGGCCTACCAGATCAATCATGAAAGACGTAGGATTAGTGGGCCTTTCGTTAAAGCGGAACCTGAGCAAGGATAATAGCAGTAAAAACCCAAATTTCAGGAGGCAGGTTGCCTTTACTTCGCACACTTCTTTAAAATCAGCTTTGTCATATACGTATTTATAATATTGTCGCGAACTAAACAAGACTGACGTAAGGATTCGAATGCACACCATGCACATACCGTTAGGCATCACCAGATGGCGACCTGCCGTACGCAACCGTGGTCCTTGCCATGGTGTGGTAACACTCCTCATTGCAGATGCCAGTGCAGCGATCATTACGGCATAGTCGCGCTGGTGTCGATAAGGGCGTTGACAGCATGATTGTCGACGAAGAACGTGATTTCGGGAGAATCGATCTTTCTGCTCTCGGGGAACAATTAAAAACCGTAATAGTCGTCATCGGGTCATTGCGTCAAAGAAGGTTTTTTAACATTTCGCTGAAGCGCTACTTCACCCCAAGAAGTCCCCGTTCCTAGTTTCTCCTGCGGGGACTTGGTCACCGGCTCTTGAAAGGAGCGGAAGACGACGAGGGCAAACTGGGTGACGTAGACCGGTGATGCGATGTTGATCTGGATTGGTGGTGCCTAACAATCAAAGGAGATTGCTGGCCCAAGAGATAGGCTTTGATTTCGCAGGAGCACTCACCGTAGCGTGGGCAGAGGCCTAGTCGGCCGCAGAGGTTAGTTGGCAGTGCTGACCATTGTGGTACTCGTAACTCACTTCGCAGCAGTGACAGCAGAGCAGACAGTTTTCCCAGGTGAGCCACGTGCTTGCCTTGCTAGCACTTTTTCTTGAGGCAGACATCACATCATCATACCAAATCACTTTATTTCCTTAAAGACCCCTCAAGGGGGTATTACAAAAGGGGTAAGTATACAGTGTAACCAGGGGGATTCACTCGGTAAGAAAGTTTGTTAGATTGTCCAAGAAGCTTGACGAATTAGTAATGGCTGCAATGGTTCGGGAAAAGCCATTACAACGTTTTGCTGCTCGTGAGAAATATAAAAAGGGAAATGTGAGGGTGCGAGCACGTGTGCGTGACACTTAAAGTTTATGTCGGTGGCGATGAGGTATGCGTGTAAGGTGGACGACAGAGATCACTGTAATAAAAGTTGTGGAATATAGATAAAAATTCCTTCTATGTTACGTTGGTCTAAGTAATGTTCGCAGCCAACTCAGTGACATACCTTATCAAGTAATCCCAGACGCACAGGAGTGCTCAATCGCTCCTTTCCCTCTGAGAGTGCTCAAATCAGGCCGAGGTTGTTCATGTAGCTCGCATGAAACCCTCGACTCGGCAGCTGTACTTGCACGGTTCGGTATCGGTAGTTGCGGGAGCATTTGGAACTGCCAAACATCAGCAGTGACAGGTCCTCTGTGCCTACCGAAAGTGTACCGAGTCTCGTGGACAAAATACGTCGTTCAAATATCATTTGGCTGCCAGTGTCAAGCAATATGTACAATAACACGAAATTTTGCCTTCCCGACACCCGCACTGTGGCCATTTGCATATAAAACACTCTTGATGACGACGTAACACTGCTTGAGGCAGCCCCGGTGATAAGTGGCACTGTGGCACTTTATCGGTTTTCGTGGCGTCACTGTTGTCGGCATTCGTGTGGTTTGCAGGTTTCCATAATTTGCAAAGAACGGGAATATGATGCTTCGCGCAGTGCTTGCGCTTAAGCCACGCTGCGTTGCGGCACTGTCCTGCGACCTGTCTTTTTCTGGCTCACTTTAGGCAGCAATTTTTCTCGATTAGCTACATCCGAATTCCATCGGCTGTAATGGTAGTCTGATAGTCAATTAGGGTGTACTCACGGTGTCCGCATAGTATGCAACAGGCATAGCCGTTCGTTGTAGGCCCTGCAGCCAGCGCTAATGCTGATGGTACTGGCGGCTGAAAGTGAGGATCACTGCTCTGGTGTTCCGGGTCGCTAAGTTTTCATGGGCATCTCGAACGGGAGCTCTCTTCTGTGCTCTCGATTTGAATCCGAAGAAACTGCTTCACGCCACGCACCTCTTCGTGATGTGACCTTGCAGTAACCCCGTGCTTTGCATCGGCCTCCTTCATGCGTTGTTGGTACAGAACAGTGATGTCTTCGGGTAGTGATCGCATTAGAACACGCTAAAGTATAACCGCGTACTCCGACGCTCTAACTTCGAGGCTATCCAGGCAGCTGGTGCGAACGCGTATTTTTTTGTAGAGTTAGCGCAGCTGTGATGTGTTGGAGGAACGGTCCACAGTAGCGATAGCAGGCAAGCTGCCGAAGTGCTCATCTACAAGGGTCGTATGACGGCCAAAGCGGTCTTGGAGCACCCTGACAGCTACCGCGTAGTTCACTTGCTCTAGTCAAACACCTTAGATCACACGTTTTGCTGGTCCAGTTACATACGACCTGAAATAAGGGAACTTCTCCATGTGCGAAAGCTGGCAATTGTTGTGCATTGCGGCCACAATATGCTCCCAGGAGCCCTACCACTTGCGAATTTGTCCAGAAAAAAAAAGGGTAGCTGTAACTTCAGTAGGGCGACTCGCAGCGGCGATCGGGAACTTCTTTAAGTGGAGACTCCTTGGGGCTCGATTGCGGTAGCGATGAGAAGTGCATTGCTGTCAGCGGGCCTTGAAGCTGAGTTAAGAAGGTATACCGGACGCGGCTATTCATGTTGCGGATCTTGTCATGATATTGGAGAGCTGCCGTCAATTCCTCCTCATACTCGGCATCGTCCATAATGAGGTCAGCAATCCTTTTGTTGAAATCTGCAAGTGTCGTGCCTTTATCTTGAAAGCCGCCAAAGATGACTTGCAGTTCGGCCGAAGAAGGACTCACCGCTTCTAGAGCTTCGGTAGTGAACGCAATGAGCCTTGTAGTGGCGGCTCGAACTATCCTCTACTGCGTCGCAGGCAGTCTATCTTCGGTGCAGGACCTCAGTCTTCTCCGAGATTTCACGGCACCAAACTATGTAGAGGACAGGGAGACTGACGTGCGCTTGGTAACGATATATTGATAGAACGCCACTTTTTCCTTTTTCTCTTCTCGCGGCCCTGACCCAGCCCGCGTCGCACGCGACCTGCGCTGCATCGTCCCATTCAGTTTTATCAATGAAACTGCACAGAGCACTTAGAATACAAGTAAAAAGGGTGACCCAGACTCTGCCTCACAAAAACATTGTAGTCTTCATCGATTCAGCACCATTTCAATGAGTGTTCCTGACTGGCATTTTGATACCCTTGATGATATGCCTAATGAGGTAGTACTGTTCAATTCAGCAATGTTCGGTTGTGGTGTTCAGTCATGACAATATCCGCCACAGAGACATCCGCTGCTTTGTGCTCCAGATAGCCATCATTTGGACTGTTATAATAGAATTTGTAACATTTTCGGCATCACTTGCGTCACTGACATCTTATTACCATGTGGAGTCGTGTATTCGTAGTTCAACATGACAAAGTGAACATCTACTTTCTGGTCACATTTCTCATTGCCTTAACTGTCAACTGCAGCAGAGCTAGCTGCTAGTGTCGGTGTGAATATATCATTTCAAACAAAAAAAGGCATTTTGGCATAGTATGCACTATATGGAGTATCGTGCCCATTGTCTCACACCCCTATTCTAAGCCTTTCTTTCACAGCTGGCCATCGTAGCAAAAGTGACCATATTTTATAAAATTTAACAGCAGCGTATGATTATCAATGCACCCATGGGGGCATTGAGATGCACCCATGCACTGCGTGCTTCAGCCAAGAAATTTTCCATCGGAGTTCACACAGGTTAGCGTGCGTATGAAATTTTGAAGTCCAGCACGGGAAGCGGCATGCTGGCTCTAATGCAGTTGCTAAGCAACAAGAGAAGCTACGTTACACAACCAGCACCACCTAGCGCTCTATCAGAGACCAAAACTAAAACATGAACGCTCGTTTGCTTGATAAGCAGCTAGGTAGCGCGCCAAAAAAAATATTTCCTCAGAGCTACTACCATGTTTTTGTGTAGTTTGTTTATGTGACTCTATGGTTCATGAAATTTTTGTATGATATTTCCCATGATTTCAGTCGTCTGGAGTGAGCAATGCCATTTTCTGCGGTAGCATTCACTATGACGTTGCGTGTCTACTTCGTGTACTCATTGCTTGTTCCTTAGTCCGGAAGAATGAAACAAAACAGGCCTTGCCTTTTCAGGCCTCCAAAGCATCCTTAGTGGCTTGCACTCAAGACATAAGGTGTTTCAACCAAGGTTTGTGCTTGCTTGAAGTGAGAAAGATAAATCTAGAAAGGCAGAAGAAATGCGGGGACTTTAACCAATCAGAACTTAAAGAGCTGGAGCAGTTTTTTTTTTCAAGGAGTTAAAACATTATCAAATGGTTGTTCTTTAAGGGTCGAAGCTCCTCTTAGTCTAACTTTGTCCTGCGTAAGAGCTCACTGAGAGAAAGACGAGAAAAAAATGGAGGCAGTATCTCCTGAACAGTATATCTGAACAGATGGCGTTGTCTCGTAGAAATACATACAAACTGTATTTGAAGGAAGATATTCTAGATGGCGCTGTACTGCTACTCTCCGATTGGCTGCTGCGTGGGTTGTGCCTGGGTGCACGAGGAAGGAGTGCCTCTCTCAGTCTCCTGTATTGTCGCCGTACGTGGCGGATTGTTCGTGGGGCATGGACGAAGCAGAGCAGCGAGCGTGGATCGCCGCGTTGGCCCGTGCTCGTCGCCTCGTTGGGGGGGAGGGGGGGCGTGCACGTAGTGGAGTGGAGGTCCTCGGCGGCTTACTTACGGAGTGCACTGACGGACGAAGGGACGGACGGACGGACGGACGGACGGACGGACATGCAAACAGAAAGACACACAGACAGACAGATGAACGCACGGACACACAGAAAGACAGATGAGCGTATCGGCCAAAAAACAGACAGACAGATGGACATATCGACTGAAAAACCACCATACAGACAGACAGACAGACAGACAGACAGACAGACAGACAGACAGGCAGGCAGGCAGGCAGGCAGGCAGGCAGGCAGGCAGGCAGACAGACAGACAGACAGACAGACAGACAGACAGACAGACAGACAGAGAGGCGGGCGCACGGACAGACGGACGCTTCGCCCCAGTTATCATATTTCAGTGCGTGAATATGCTGTGATTTTTTGTTCAAACTTTACAGTATAAACGTCTCTTTGTTATCACATGTATTGTATAACACACAAGTGATGTAGACTTTGCTTGTGTTAGCAGGTCTTAGGTTCTTTACACACTAATACTTTTTAGTGCAATTTATTTCAGGGGAAAAACTATCATCATAACAGAAGGAGGCAGCATTAAGTAGAAAGGAAATTGAGACAAGACAAAGCATGAAAAGTCAGCACAGGTATGAAGGTAAACGAATTATAGGAGGAAGAAAGACAAAGACAGAACTTAATTTTTGTTCTAGCAGGCGTCCAAGGTTATAGGGGTTTTTTCAATTGATTTCTTCTCTATGGTAATGAATACCCCACCGCGTTTCAGCGGCTTGTACGTCAATGATCCACCACTGTTAGTGAAAATACAAATGAAGCTTCTTGGTTTACAAGTGCACAACAATAAACAGAGTGTATGTAGTTGCTGCAAAGAGTGTACCACATATTTATTAGGGTCACTTGTTATTCTTCCTTTATTGTGTGTTTAATTTAGTAGGTATGCGTGCCTTTAAAACAGCTCGGTTATCGAAAATCGGGACTAATACGCTTTTCCCGTTTGGTTTTCCACAAATATTTGTTTACGTACGAGAAAATAAAGGTATTGCTAAATATATGAATGACCCCAACACAAATTTATTGCAAGCATGATAAAAACATGTCCTTATACACTTCATAACAGAGACGCTTGTCTGCTCTCGTATCATCCACGTTCTGTAGGGATAAGGACTACTCGCCTTCTTGTTTGAATCACCTGAGTGAAGAGAAAGTCAGAGCATAAAAGTCAAATCACCAAGTTCATTTCAATCGCCAGGAATACGTGACTCAATCATAAAGCTAAGATTTGTAAGCTGGGACACTCCTGCGCATACTACTAGATCACACACACTACTTATCGGCACTTTTTCTAAGTCTTCGAAGTAATGTGCACTGATTTTGAAGTTAAATACTCAAACCTGCATGCTTATGTAGTAGCAGAACAAAACAGTTGATCAGAAGTAGTTGGTGTGAAAAGGAAATGCTCTCCGGCTATCTTTAGAAGCTTTTTCTGCTTCAGAAAAAAAAAAGAATTTGCTTTCATCGAGAAGAAATAGCTGATGTCTTTATCAGAAGAGTCAGTAAAATGCGAAAGTAAAGCATTTCCTTACAGAAGTAGTTTATTGTTTACGGTACATTTATATATAGCTTGCGTAATGTTTATTGGTGTTTGATATAATAACATGGATGCATCCATGTTGACGCTTAGTCACAGATCTCTGTTCTGATAACTAACGCCTATCATTCGTGGTTAAACAAACCCTTGTTGTCATGGATGGTTGTGGTAGTTAACGGTGGAAGTGAAACCAGAAAAAAATCATAGTACATCCAAAGAGTGAATGATGATGAGAGGGGCGAAGCGTTCGTCAGCCCGTCCATGCTTCCGTCCATCCGTTCGTTCTTGCTTCTGTCCATCCGCGCGACCACCCGTGCGTTTATCCATGCGTTCATCCGTGAGTCTATCTGTCCGTCCGTTCATGCGTCCATCTGTCTGTACGTCCACGCGTCGTTCCATTTGTCCGTTGGTTGGCTTGCCTGTCTGTCCATCTGCCCATGCGTCCGTCCATGCATCCATCTACTGCACACTACAAGTACCGCCATCTCGCAACCCGTGTGGCTACTTACTGCCACCACATACATCGGGGGATCTACAGACCCACACCTAAAGGAGCTTCACTCTTAAAAGCTATGTGATACCCAGAAGAGCGCGACTGATTGGACGCCGCACTTGGGCTATGGTCACCTGCCACAGCATGTTATTGAACTCGCAGTTATTGAACCCCACTGCCCAACCAGGGTAGTATTTCCGTGACATAATAGCGTAACCAAAATACGTCACAGAAAAATTGGTGAACCCCGGCAAAACACACTTTCGTTTAAAAGAGGAAGTAGCTCAGTACCAGTTTTCCGAATTCGTGAGAGGCTCTTGAGAAAATAAAGTGCTTATTTCCAAATACCGCCAAAGCAGTGCTTTATTTCAGTTTTCTTGACAATTTAGTATTGATTCCGATTCAAATTTCGAAGATACAAATAAATGATAAGGAGGCGTAAAGGTTTACTCGAAGTAGTGACTGGCCCAGAAACGCTGCTTTTGGGCCCTCGGTGCCATGCGCTACTTATTTGGCAACGCCCAAGTTTTCCAAATGAATCTTGATGAATTCTCTAATTATACGTGTTCTTATTGATACTTGTCAGTTTCTCATCTCTGTGTAGTTCAAACAAACCCACATACAGGTCAGCCAGGGGAGGAGGGCAAGGAGGCTTGAGCCTGCCCACTGAGAGAACTTATTGGGGCCTAACCCTCTCCTCCCCCTCACTTTCGACAGTGGTGCACTGTTGGCTGCACTCTGGAAAACCAACAAAAAGGCGACTTTTTCGTTTATTACAGTAATCACTGAATAGTATAGCTACAAGGTTATGGCAATGTTACGGGAATGCACAATTTATTGAAATAATTGCAACATTTCTGCAGTGACAATTTTCGTTGTAGACTCTCTACTGGGCGGACCGCCTATACGATGCTTTGACACCTATTGCTGTAGCATTGCAGGGAAGGCTAGCACTCGTCAGAGGCCTTATAATATAGATAACTCGTACATGCTTTCATTTTGCTGTGCCTCTAATAAATTGTAAATAATGATGATGTAATTACGCATGCTAACGAGGAAACTTTTTGTGCACTGGTCAAAGCTTTTTTTTTTTTGCTTCAGAAAAAAAAACATTTGCGTCCTTTGAGAAGGAATAGCATCACCCTTGTTCTGTTGAAGCTTCTGTGAGCCGATGTGAGTGAAGCACTTTCTTTATAATGTTCTAGGGTTGCCAGTACTGGGAGCGCCAGAAAAGGTGTACGCTTTAGTCTCCGATTAACCTCATTCGCCTTGCTTATGGTAGCTTGCAACTACGGCAGAAGCTTGCAAAGTGGTGACGAATAAAGCAGTGCACTCGAGCTTAGTGGAAAGCTAAGCTTTTAAGCTTGCACTGCAACTTGATCCACTGTACCAGAGAGATAATGAAGGTTCGTGATTTTCTTGCATTAAGGACATTTCATTTAGAGTCCAGCTAGTTGGTTTTCAGTCAACTTGCCTTTTACAGCTGAAAATACAACTCAGATCTAACAAAGCATATACTTGCAGCGCTGCATATTTCTCTCTCTCTGCCTCTCTCCCTCAGCAAGGATGAGCTCATAAATATATATACGTGCCTAAACTACTAAGCGTCGGTGTGGTGCAGGTGAAAACATTTATTATACTTATATGAATACATCTCGCCAGCCGCTATAAAAAGCCACACTTCTGATATGATTGGTGGCTGGCCTCCTTGAATGAAGGTCCCAAGGAGATGCTCTCCGGCTATTCCAAAATGTTTTCAGTAATGTTCAGCACGTGAATGCGCTGTTTAACATACATGTGTTGTAGTCAACACCATAAAATTTCACACATTTGGAACGTCATGCAACAAGCAGGCAAATCGAGGGCCCACACGAAGTTGTGAATGCCACAAAACCAACGGCCAGCAGTATGCCGTAATAAAAAAGAGATCATCCTCCTAAGTTTTACTTCGCCGCGCATAATTGGTCACTACGCCATTAATGATTTTGGCCTCATTTGTTGCCTCGCATAACGAGGTGGTGTTCTGTGCAATACCCAGAATTTCACGACCAATCATATACAGCTAACGAGCCTTTCGGAAGCAAGTGATGAGGGATAGCTTAACGTTATAATCGCAGTTAATTTGCTTCTCCTTGACTTGCTTCTACACTAGTTAAGGAGGGAAGGTGTTGAGGTTTGGAATGGGTACCCCTGGATGACTCAAGCGCTCGGCGGCAGTGCTAAGGAAGAGCCGTAGTCCGGTGAAGAGACGCTTTACTGAAGCACTCAGGCGTCTGCCTGTGTCCAAGCCCGAACCTCCGCTCTCCCTTTCACATTCAAACACCGTCTTTTTAACCCTTGGTTGAACGAAGGGTCTCCACAGACGCCAATCACACATGTGGGCTCGCATCGCCATATCCAATCGCAGAAACTTTCATGACAAGCAATGCATTGGTAAAAACCATGTTATCACATACAACACGAGAGGGGATAGGTTCTCAGCGTGTCACACTCCCTCCCATGTCATGCCGTGCTGACCTCCGTCGGTTGCCGTTCTGCCGCTCGAGGTCCATCAGCTCTGTCATTAAACGTCGCGTCGTAGAAGCACCCTCAAGAGCGGTTAAAACACAGTCAAGCCCTGTGTGCTGACCAGATGTGCATGCGACAGCGAGACGCCCCGCCATTCTAACAACACTCGGTATTGACGTATAGCGGGGGAGGATAAGCTCGTCTGCGTGCCGCAACCATGTCCCGGTCAGCGCAGGGGTCGCTTCCTTGCGGCATTCTCAATGGCACACGTGCATGCCAACAATAACTTGATACCAGACGACCGCGCTTGGCCTGCTTCTTGCAAGACTCGCTTCCGGGCAACCTTTCCCCTTTTTGTCCCAAACTGAAAGCTACCTTGACGGCTATGCTCATGAACCATGTAAACGAATAAGTCACCTTTCTTTACAGTGCGCGGGTCTTCCGCATTCGCCTTCGCGGAACCGATCGGCGTCGTTAGTTTACAGGTCGGGAATTACCTCACTGCGCGCTGTGCAGCAGCCGTATTAGTGGTGCTACACACAACACGCCGGTACTGGGTGCCTGATACAAACTATCGCCCAGCTTTTTTTTTTTTCACAAAAGTCGCTTTGGTTACACCGTCTGTATGCATATTTATGAAAATGCTGCACTTTAACAACTGTTGTTAATACAGATATTATGAGTGTACAGAACGTCCATACCACCGGAAATTGTACATTTGTTTAAAGGAAAAGGCTTACAAGTTGATATTAAAAGTAATATATTATTAACAATATTATTTAAAAGCACAAGCCAGGCACACTCTTCCGGCTATTCGCAAAGAAGGCAACTTTTAATGCACACGAGCCTCAATATGTGCAACAAAGTGTAATACCTATTATTAAAAAGTATTACAGCACTCATTCATTCGAAAGACATGACTGATCCCTCCGTCGTTGCAACCAGTATAGCACGAAAGTAAAACGCGCTGTCCTATAGTACATAGGAGAGTCTGCCCAATGCATGTTTTGGTGTTCGGCAGCAATAGCACAGTTCAGCGTGGATCCATTCTCGCGTCTCTCATAATCATATAGTGGTTTTGGGACGTTAAACTCCACATATCAATCAATGGATCCATTCTCGTTGACGCTTGGTGGTGCATCTCGATCCCGATGATGATTGATTCATTTGTGAGGTTTAACGTCCCAAAACCACCATATGATTATGAGAGGTGCCGTAGTGGAGGGCTCCGGACATTTAGACCATTTTGATCTTTACCCTATCACTGACGCCCTTGATAAATTTAATGAAAATACCATTGGGGTGTCGTGGTATCTGTATGTGTTGACGGCCAAAGCATAATCAGAGAAAGAGACGTGAGAGAAAAGTGAGCGTTACACGGTGAAATTGGGCTAAGGTTGCCATCTCAAGGCCAGTTGAAATGTGATTGAACTTTGTGGTATCTAGAGGAAAACTCTAAGCGCGTCGCCGGCCGCGATGTTTCTTGGGGCACGCGTCAGCGAGAAATGCATCTTTAGATTCAAGTGAGAGTGAAAGAGGTGTGCGTCGCCGGGCTATTTTATTGCGACTGCCATTATATGGACCTTCTCACCTGGTATTTTTCGCCGGCGTCGGCGTTGGAGTCGCCGTCATTCACTATAGATGTATACGTATTCATATATGTGAAAACACAAGTAAGAAATAGAATCCAGGAAAAGACACTGGCGCGCCGAGTCAGATGTCCAACCTTTTGTTTGTGAGCGCAAGGCGTTCACCGCCAAGCCACAAGAGAGCACCTCCTTCACCATTGAAACAGCAAGCTATTTATGTCTACCGCTTACCGCTGAAGCTGCCGATCTTTGAAAAGATAGCGTGTTTTCAGCGTTGCCAGCGAGATGACGCAATAAGCGCACTCGGCGTAGCACGGCGCCCAGCTCGTCGCGATGCGCACACGCGTGCTTATTTCCCACGCGCACTTTGCCCTACGGAAGGGGTGAAGGGTAGATGACTGTGTGCGCTTGCTTATCCTTCGCTGGGGGCGAATCGTGCGCCTTCGGTCACTTCACTCACTGCACAAGCCCCGTTTGCGAAACGAGCGCGCTTCTCATACAAAGCAAAGTAACAACTGGGACACTTGTTAGTATGCACTCATCTGTATCTGTGATAACGTTTCGTGCGTTTTGTCCGATTAAACAGTGCGTTCACTGTCGAGCTTTAAACGTTGTTAGTTCTCTCTCGTCCTGTGTGTATTGCTGTGGTGCGTCATTTGCGCGTGAGAAGCGCTCCGTACGATTTGATCTGCTTGCCGTTGTCACCGCCACATTCAAAGTTGTTGCTGTCGGCTGCTGACCCGCAGGTCGCGGGATCGAATCCCGGCTGCGGCGACTGCATTTTCGATGGAGGCGGAAATGTCGTAGGCCCTTGTGCTCATATTTGGGTGCACGTTAAAGAACCCCAGATGATCGAAATTTCCGGAGCCCTCTACTATGGCGTCTCTCAGAATCGAATGGTGGTTTTAGGACGTTAAACCCCACATATCAATCAATCAATTCTAAGTTGTAGCTATCGCATTCATTACTTCACCATTGCAGTGATACTGAACATTTTTGGTTTGGGTGGACGTTATGAGCGATACCAACGCTCAGGCTGAGGTCACCACCTCGTGGTATATTAATGCATTGACGAAACCCAATGTGTAAAAAACGTACAGAATGAGACAAATGCGTTGCGGTACGCGCTGCAGGTGTTAGTTGCAGAGGCCGCAGTAGTGATGAGTTAAGTTACTTTGCCGCTCCAAGAGAGCGACACTACCCCACTGACCAAGAGCACTGTAAAAGAAAAACGTGAGAGGTAAAAGACGCAGTTGTACAGCAGTTAGTATGTTTCCGTTATGCAGTATATAGCGTGCTCGGCAGTTGTGACGGCGGACCGAGAGGTCGTTGGTTCGACGCCCGCAGACGCAACTTTTTTATTTGAGATGTGATTGCGTACATTTCCCCAGTGTCGTTCCCGTGAAGGAAAGATTTTGCTGAAGTCTTCGTAGATTACGGCCTACAACAACTTCGTGTTAAAATTTGGCAGATCCCATGAGCTGCGGGAATCGCTTTCAAGCGAAGCAGTCAGCGAGTACCTGTCTGTGCCACATTTTTTTTTTTCAGACCCACGTTACGTCTACCTAGAAGTGTTTTTTTTTGGAATACAGTAGTAGTTTGCAGATTGTGCATTCCCCAGATACGTTGATTACGCTGACGTTTAGTGAAAAATTTATGACCTCATGCAACATCAGCACTCACGTTAGGATACGGACGTAAATTCGATTGAAATGAAGTGTACGCTACGGTTCGATGAGGGCAATATTATTCGTTGGCACATTCTTCGTTGCCAAGCACCGCTTAATTATAGCTTTCCCATTTATGTGACTGCATATATCATCTTTACGAGACTTACAAAAGCGGAGCCGACACTGAAGGCACTAATGTAGTTAATCATACAGGAGGAGTGCCACTATAATATGAGTCCACATGCAATGTTTATCTGATTGTTACCAACTTAGATAGCTAGCGCAGTAAGCACAATTGACGTTGCATTGACTCGATATCTGCCTAGTACTTTTCACAAAAATAATTTTAGTGGCAAAAGAAGGAGAGACGTAAGGCGACGTCGTGAAGGTGGCCCACGGGGCCGTGCTAAACTGGCCGCTTTGTTCGTAGGCTGAAGCACAGTGGTGGCGGCTACCAGCGTACTGTAAGCTGGGCCTTCGTTCCAGACGGCCGCAAACTTACGCTGCGGGAGATATTGAGGGTGATGCTAGTCGCAGTTGGCAAGACGCGCAGAGTGGCAAGGTCAAAGGAAAGTCTTGATCAGAAGAGATAGTCGATGGCGATGCTCCCGTGGTCAGGAGGCGAATAGTGGGCGTGACAATGTTCACAGTCATCGCCGGTTTCAGAGCGTGTGGTGAGGCTGCCGTCATGGGCAGCCTCACCACACCACCTCCCCGACTACCAAGGCACACGGCCTGAAAGGCCATGTGCCTTGGTAGTCGGGGAAGACGTATGACTGGTTGGCATGCCGAGAGAACCGTGAGCTGAGGACGTAGAAGACAACCACCTCGTGGCGGACTGGTTGATGGCATCACCAACAGCCTGAATCTCGTTGGGCGGGTAGTCAGGCGTGGAAACCGCTGCGCTAGTGGTCGGACATGAGGCTGGAGGTGACCTAGTCGGGAGAATTCAGTAATGGTCAAGGCAGGGCTGCGGGTCGCTTGATAGCGCGGGCTGCGACGCAGAGGCAACACCGATGTAGCAGGGTCACAGAAGCGGGTGGTATGTGAGGTCCTAGCAGGCGAGAAGCGCAGTGCAGAAGGCGTCATATGGCAGTGAGCTCGCGATCGATTTGGCAGCAAGATGGCGAAACTCAGGTGGCAGCGCGTCGAACAAGATGGCGTGCATAAGCGGCTGGTCCGCGATGACATTCACAGATAGAACGGTGTCGAGCCGCATGAGCCATGCCTGGGGTAAGGTCGGGTGGAACGGCAGCACTGGCAGGCAGAGTGGCGGTAGCATGGCAGCCGGCAGCTCATGGAAAAGTGTGTCCTTCGCGTCACCAATGTAGCAAGCGGAGTAGAGAGAGCAGATCACGCGCCTGGCGTGTCGGGCGCTGGTGGCGGCCGCCGCTCTGCTTTCAGGCTACGAATAAAGCGGCAAGTTTGGCACGGCCCGGCCGCCTTGACGACTTCGTCTTACGTCTCTCTTCTCCACTCGCTACAAATTTCAAGATCTTGCATGGTTCACTTGTGGAATCCTTGACTGCCACACACAAAATGCTTGGGTTCTATTCACACTGGAACCCGATATTCATTCTTTGCAGTCATCAGATCAACACTGTCATGCCAAATTTTTTTAAAGCTGTTGTGTTTAAACTGCCGAAGTCTGTTGTCTTCATCTCACGGTAAATAAAAACTTTAGGGTTCGCATACACCCACACCAAAGGCCGTGCTATAGGGGCATATGACACACGTGACTGAACGAAAAAGATTGATTGATTGATTGATTGATTGATTGATTGATTGATTGATATGTGGTATTTAACGTCCCGAAACCACCATATGTATATGAGAGACGCCGTAGTGAAGGGCGCCGGAGATTTCGACCACCTGGGGTTACTTAACGTTCAACAGAATCTGAGCACACGGGCCTACATCATTTTCGTCTCCATCGGAAATGCAGCCGCCACAGCCGGGATCTGAACCCGCGACCTGCGGGTCAGCAGCCGAGTACCTTAGCCACTGGACCACCACGGCGGGACCATTCGACTAACTCGGAAAGGGACGTTCGGCGTATGGCAGTATTGGTTCAAATCCCCGAAAGTTCGTTTTATTGCTTTTACTGCTTTGCTGTTATTGTCTTACGTGTCGGAGACGAGCGGGCACTGCTGTCGCCGAATCGGCACAGAAAAATCTAAGCACTTGAAACTTCCGAATGACAACAGTTCCGTGCGGACCACTAACTGAAAGCAAGATATACGCACAGCCGTCAGCAAGCTTAACTCTAACGCTGTATACAGCGTGACCTGGGCTACATTGACTGATGCCAGCCGTGAAGTACTGGGCGTTGCTAGCGAGATAGTACATCGAGTGCTTGTATAGCTTGTGTACATACTTTTTTGCCATCTTAGCAACAGAACTTACAGCTAAGCTGCACTGGCGTCGATCAAGTCGTTTCAGCGCACACTGCGCAGCGTTCAACTTAAGCTTGCTGAGGGCTGTAAACCTGTCAGCTAGGCCGTATTTGGCTGTTTGTGCACTTTCTATTACAAGAATTAGCAAATTCACGTGAATTTACCCTTTTGTCGTAAATGTTTGTCGTAAAAAATCGTCTAATATTCGCAATAACGGCGTTGTGTATCAAAATAACACAGAAAATTAATCTTTGAGAACTTTCTGATACTCACCGGCGTTGTCCTGACACCATTGCACTTGATGTCGTGCCAAAAACAAATACATATTAGAGTCTTTGTTACTAAAAAAACAAATACCACGTTTTGACAATACGAAAACATCGTAACCATTACGGAGATTCGATGCAAAGGTAAACTAGCCAAGCAACTGAAGATGAAGTAAAATAAATTGAGTTTTACAGGTATTTAGACAAGTTACAGAATTTAAATACTGGTGACAATACGCACCAGCGAAGAGCTTTTGCTTACCTCATACGTGTAGTAACCCATTCCCATTTGCATTACTGCATAGTCTTTACAATCATCGGGACCTTTCGGCCTGGCCGCTTTCGTAATACATAATGCTTGGGCGGTGGAGGACGTGGGCCTGGTTGAGGACGTGGGCCTGGTTGAGGACGTGGGCCAGGTAGAAGATGTAAGCGGGATTTAAATGCAGCTGAAATTTTATTCAGGGGATTTAATGCCAAAGCTTGAGGAAGTCCTCCCTTATCTCCAAAATAGAAAAGAAGTGCGAACGCCGCAACGACGAGGAGAGCATTGAAGCAAGAAATGTTTCTCATCATAAATAGATTTCACCGTAAAGTGACACTCGGGACTGTCAGTAGGCTGTGCTAAAGATTTCTTTCAAAAGAAGTGTCATGTACTTACTTCCCTCTGCACTGACGTTTCAATATTTCAGTGGCACAAATTTATTAAGGGGACGAGCTCATTATCTCGCGATGTTTTATTTAATAGAATTTATTAACTTTGTCACTTGTGTCAGCATTACACGACGAAAAATTATTTTTAAGCACAATGAAGACTGATGTGCACTGAAGTACATGAACAATACCTTGTAACCTACAAGCTATGGGGCACGGTCATCAATAAAAGCTTCAACTTAAAATAATTTCCAACATACAAACGTACATCATCACTAAATATTGTTTTCTTTTTTTACATAGGTGATGACGACGGCCAATATTGTGCACCCTGTTCAGAACTCATACATACCACATTTGGTACCTCAAATTAGCATTACTAAAAAAAGAACCTACAAAAGATTCCATAAAATTATCTCAGTGTATATATTGCATTACGCACCAGGATTCTGTCAGAAGTGTTATACATCTTGAGGTCTACTTTCGGAAAAGTGTGCAATAATTCAGTCTAAAGCATTGGAACTTAGACGGCGAAGAGCATTGGAAGTTGTCTTTTTGAAAGCAACAATCTTGAAATTCTCATATGTGCTCCTTTGTCTGACAGTTGAGTTGTTACTACGATAAAAAATAAAATGAACTGTGGAGGGACAAAGTATGTGAGGAATGATGTTTAACTTCCTCTAACATGAAGCGTGGCAAACGGGTGAAGCATCCAGTATGTTCCGAGGTCTTCCACAGCAACATCTCTGTGGAAGGAGAAGAATGGCAGGAGAAGAATGTTTTGACAGTGGAAGATTAGGAAGATTAGAAGCACAGGTTCTGTGGTTGTTGAAACGTATCCTGAATGAAGTCACGGTATGTTCATTGTATTGCATGCGGCAAGTGGAGCACTCAAGCATGTAGAAAACATAAGCGCTGTCGCAAGTGATGTTCAGACAAACAGATACACTTTTTTTACCGACCATCACTAATCGATGGCCTGGGTGTTGGTGAGATTTTCGTTTGACATCTTTCTCTTAGCTTCCTGTCGCGTAAGAAGGCACCCCAATGCTCCTTGAGAAGGCATGAGCACCAATGTTTTCTAATGAGCTGTCTCGCTTCAAGAGAGCAAGGCATAATGTCGCCGAAAAAAGGAACTGGGGATTTATTGTGAATTCTTACTTAGTATCCTACTAACCAAGCTGAATACGTAGTGTCTTATGCAAGTAGTGCTCTCACGAAGGTAGATTTAAATTACTCCGTGACAAAGAAGGAGTGTTTGAGAATAATTTGGGCATTGACGAAGTTTTGCCCATACTTTTACGACCTTCCTGTCGACGTGAGCACAGAAAACCACGCTTTATGTTGGCTTTCAACCTTGAAAGACCCATCAGCACACCTATGCCGTTGAACACTTCGACTCGAGAAATAAGATATTCATGTCGTATATTGTTCTGGTTGCAAGCATGCGGATACCTATGCATTTTCCAACTCACCATTAACACCTAATGTGGCTTCTATTGCACCCCTTTTCACTGCTTTGTCACCACTCGGCACCACTTTGGTGCTTTCGTAGCATCGTAAAGACCCATACCTTGCCTTCATACTCGACTACCTTATCGATCCGCCTGCTGTCCCTTCAGTGAGAGTGCTACGCTGTCAAGTAGCCCACTTTTCTGTGCGAGACAACATTGTGTACCGCCACAACTAGATGCCAGGCGGTCGGAAGTGGCTCCTTGGTGTCGCTATCCATATGCGCTTTGACATCTGCGGGAGTTTCCATGCAGACCCCCAAAGTGCTCATGCCGGTGTCGTGAAAACGTACTGAGGACTGCGTCAGCGATATTAGAGAAGATGAATGCACCGCTTTGGGTGGAAATAGGTTCAGTTTTGCAATAATTGTCAACAATTCAAGATACCACGCGGTACTTTACTGGCTTGTTACAGCCGCTCCCGTGGGTATCAACCTCTGTGTCCCCCTCCTGTATAGTGGCTCTGGAAATCGGTGCATTATAATTGGCGTCGACCATCTAACACGCTACGCTGAGACTGCAGCTCAACCGGCAGTGACCACCCAAAAAATTGCGTGCTTCAATCTCCCTTATGGTGCTCCGCAGGAACTACTCAGTGATAGGAGTCGCGTGTTCCTGTCGGGGGTCACCAAGCTATCCTCGCTGAATGCAACATAATCCTCCGGAAATCTACCGCATATCATTCATAGACGAATGCTCTCACCGAGTGGTTCAACTGCGCACTTAGTGACATATGAAGACGTACACCTCCTCCAACCACACTAGCTGGGACGCTGTGCTACCTTTTGTTACTTTCACTTACAACACCGCGACGAAAGCGACTACCGGCTTTTCCCTGTTGTTTTTGTTGTAGGACCGTGAACCTCCCCATCCACTCGACACCATACTCCCGTACCACCATGATGCATCTAAGTAACCTCCACTTTCTGAAGTCACCAGTTACGCTCAAGACTACCGCCAGTTGGCCCGTTCTTTGACAAGTGAGGCTCAACGTTAACAAATAATTCCACATGACGACGTTGATCACCCGGCTCCTACGTTTAGTTCTGGCTCCCTTGTGTGGATGTGGGTCCCCCGCACGTCTCTAGCATGAGCGTGCCAGCGTGATTAACAAGTGCGATGACCCTGTGAAGCTGACTCACGTCATCTTCTACCTGATGAATTTAGCCAAACTATTGTTGACCAACCACGAAGCTGACATCCCCACCTGGTCAGTTTGCAAAAAGGCCGTGACCTCGTTTTTTGGTCGTCCAGCCATGTGCAAGCTTCGCGCTGAACTGGGTCTGCGGTTACGATTTCAGTGAAATGGTGAGAGCTTCACGAGCTAAATTGAGGATGCTATCAGCCTCTGTAGGTGAGTTGATGCGAGGATGACGGAGGCTGACAGAATAAAGAATATATTGAAGGGCATTGGTGACGACGCTTTTCATATGCTTGTGGCCAAAGACCCACAGACCGTCACAGCCGTAATACAGCTATGTCAAAGTTTCGATGAGCTGCGCTAGCAGCGAATTTTACACTTCGCATTAATACGCAAACAGCGGATATTTCGGCTTTGGACTGCAAAAGCAATGGCCCCGACCACAGCGTTTTAATGCCTCAAATTCAACAGTACATCCGAGAGGAAGTTGCTCGACAGCTCTCTCTTGTCGCCACCATAAATGAGACCCCCACAGCACTGGAGCACTCACTTCGCCGTGCTATTCAGACACAAGTCGCCGAGGCTCTCTTTTCACCCGCGTCCCCAATATCAGTTGCTGCCCCGCTGACTTAAGCAGAAGCCGTCCGCCGACCTGCTGCCCAACCACCGCTCCATTCATACAGTCCAGCCACCAACTACTACAGGTCACCAGTTTCGGTTTATCCGGCAAATCGGCTCTTTCCACCACCTCGAGCACCTGTAAACTTTTCGCGTACTCCGGATAATCGGTCCGTCTGCTACAACTGCGGTATTCCAGGACATGTTGCGCGCTACTGTCGTCGCCGTGGATTCTACTTTAATGATGCTCAGCATTTCGGCAACATACCTCGGCAATCAGAATCGCATGCGACACCTGATGCGCATGGCCCCCGCTCATGTCGACCAGACTTCACCCGACCTCGATCTCCTTCACCCCGTCAATGGTCTCCTTCCCCTATGCTTCGCCGTTCCAACCACGTCCAGGAGGAAAACTAATAGTCGCAGTTCCTGAGGCAAGAGATGCGCCACCGACAAAATTTCCAAGGCCCCATCTTTCGCCCCCTAACGAGATTGCCGTGTTTGTGGATGGTTTCGCCACAACTGCTCTTGTCGACACAGGTGCCGCTATTTGTGTAATCAGGGAAGTGTTATGCCGCAAACTGAACAAAGTGACGACTCCACTGGTTGAAATTTCTTTACGCACAGCGAGTTCGCAACACATCCAACCTTCTGCCACATGCACTGCTTGTGTTGTAATTTAAGGAGTGCTTTACACTGTTCAACTTGTGGTCCTTCCGCATGTGTCTCATGAAATCATCCTGGGATGGAACTTTCTTTCCGCTAAACATGCGGTTGTCGACTGCTCTCGTGCTCAACTCGTTTTGTTTCCATTCAGCACGACATTCATAGATCTCCCTCGCTCACCCAAAAAGGTGATCGTTGCCGCTGACGTCGTCATATCTGCTTTTTCGATCACCGCGGTATCTCTTTCGTGAAACTCCGTTCCCGATTCAACTGCCCTCTTTATGCCGTCACAAGAATGCGCTCGTCGCCGGAACCTTGTCGTCCCGTTTCCCGTCATAGCACTTGCTGGTGGCTTCTGTGCAGTGTACGTGTGCAATCCGTTCCCTTGTCCTGCTACCTTATTGCATGGCAAATGTATTGGGAGTGTTGACACTTATGATGACATCTTTCCTTTCGATGCCCCTTCTGATACGACGCCGATGTCCGTGGATTCTGTCACAGTAGCCACCGCGCCCTCACTACCTGACCAAGACATTCTATTGCGCAGCGCAGAGACCGGCTTTACACAAGAACAGCGCCATCAGCTCATTCAACTACTTGACCGTTTCCACGCCTCCTTCAACCACGGACAACTTGCCTTGGGATGTACGTCAGTTTTCGCTAACCATATCGACACCGGCCATCATAATCCACTTCATCAGCGCCCCTACCACGTCTCGTAGGCTGAGCGTGACGTCATCACTCAACACGTCGACGAGATGCTGCAACGTGGTGTTATTCAACACTCACACAGTCCTTGGTCTTCGCCAGTGGTCATCGTGCAAAAAAAGATGACTCCATCAGGTTTTGTGTGGATTATCGTCGACTAAACAAGATCACACGCAAGGACGTTTATCTCCTGCCACGCATTGATGACGCCTTGGATTGCCTTCAAGGTGCGGAGTTTTTATCTTCACTATATCCGCGCTCTGGATATTGGCAAGCGCTAATGGCCGAACTAGACCGTCCAAAAACGGCATTTGTGACCCCTGACTGCTTATAAGAATTTAATGTAATGCCCTTCGGTCTTTGCAATGAGCCTGCGACTTTTGAAAATATGATGGACAGTGTCCTCGGGGGATTTGAATGACACATCTGTCTTTGCTATTTAGACGACATAGTTGTATTCTCGGTGAATTTGGAAACACATCTTTCCCGTCTGGAACAAGTTCTCCAGTGCCTTGTGGCATCCGGTTGCAATTAAACTTCAAGAAATGTCGTTTTGGCGCCCGCGAACTCGCAATTCTTAGCCACGTCGTTTCAAAAGAAGGAATATTCCCAGACCCTGCCAATTTGCGTGCCGTTGCCGAGTACCCCAAGCCTACTACCCTAAAGAAGCTCCGTAGTTTCGTAGGCTTGTGTTCCTATTTTCGGCGTTTCATTCGCAATTTTGCCTCTATTATTGCCCCACTGACTCAGCTTCTCTCCCGTAGCGCGGACTTCTCGGGCTAGAATTCCCACTGCGATGACGCGTTCACAGCGCTCCGCCGGCTACTCACGTCTCCGCCAGTTCTCCGCCAGTTCTCCGCCACTTCGATTCCAATGCACCCATTGAAATTCACATGAATGCAAGCGGTGTCGGCCTCGGTGCCATTCTCGCTCAACGCAAGGATGGCTGCGACGAGTACGTTGTCGCCAATTCCAGCCGTACCCTAACGAAGGCAGAGTCCAACTATTCCGTCCCGGAAAAGGAGTGCTTGGCTATCATTTGGGCTATACGAAAATTTCGCACTTACTTTTAAGGACGCCAGTTTGATGTTGTCTAAGATCAACATGCCTTATGCTGGTTAGAGTCAATGAAAGATCCTACTGGCCGACTCGCTCGTTGGGCTTTACGCCTTCAGGAATACGACATCCGGGTTATTTATCGCTCAAGACGCAGAAATTCAGACGCCGATGAACTATCCCGTTCTCCACTGCCTCCTGACCTTGCCTGCTTATCAACTGCCATCTGCGATTCGTAATCGTTGAGCATCACCGACATGCCATCCAAGCCGCGCAAGGATCCCTAGATCGATTCTTTGCTCGACGTCCTCCCTCACAGTTCGTCACAAGCGACTTCACGCTCCCTCTATCCTCAAGCAAAACACTTTGCTGTCCGTGAAGGCTTGTTGTATCGCCGAAATTGCGTGAGAAACAGCCGTAGGTGGCTCCTTGTCATCTCTCGTCATTTGCGCTTGGACATCGGCGCTGCCTTTCACGATGACCCCATTTGTGGCCACGCTGGAGCATGCAAGACTTACTCTCGCCTTCGTCTAAGATACTACTGGCGTGGCATGTATCGGCACGTCCGCCAGTACGTTCGGTCATGCACCACGTGTCAACGCTGCAAGACGCCTTCTCATAGCACTGCTGGCACTTTGCAACCCTTGACCTGCCCAGGGAGACCAATCGACCGCGTCGGAATTGATATTTATGGTCCTCTACCCAACACTCTTCGAGGCAACCGGTGGATTATCGTCGCCGTCGATCATTTGACACGCTACGCTGCAACATCTGCGATGCCTGCTACCACTGAGAAAGACGTTGCGTCCTTTCTTCTTCACCATCTCATTTTGTGACACGGTGCACCTCATGAATTACTTAGTGACCGTTGACGCGTGTTTCTCTCGAACGCTGTCGACGAGCTGCTCAAGGCATGTCGCACTGTCCATCGGAAAACCTCGGCATACCATCCTCAAACTAATGACATGACAGAACGCTTTAACCGTACCCTTAGCGATATGCTTGCGATGTACGCCTCGGACGACCACACCAATTGGGACCAAGTGCACCCGTCTGTCACGTACGCGTACAACGCTGCGCCACAAACAACCAATTGCTTTTCTCCTTTCTTCCTCCTGCATGGACGTGAGCCATCACGCTCCATGGACGCGATTCTACCTTACAGGCCTGATGTTTCCGAAGCGATGCCTGTATCCGAAGCAGCTGCTTATGCTGAAGAGTGTCGTCAACTCGCTCGCTCATTTACTGCACAAGACCAATGGCGCCAGAAAACTGACCACGATGCGTCTAGTGTCCACTATAACCCAGGAAAGCTGGCTTGGCTCTGGGTCCCGTCTACCACTCCCGGTCTTTCCCCGAAGCTTTCGTCGAAATACCGTGGCCCCTACCGTGTGGTGCGACAAACGTCTCCTGTCAACTATGAAGTTGAGCGCACTGATCCACCTTTGGACCAACGCTACCGTAGGCGTGAAACAGTACACGTACCACGCCTCAAACCGTGCTAAGACCCCCTTGTGGTGTCATTTCTCTAGGTCACCAGGCTGGCTTCTTTCTGCGCGGGGAGTAATTGTACCGGAGCATAGTGGCACCAGCTCTGTGCCGGCGTGAAAAAAAACGTCGACGTCCGTGTGTGGCTCGTGCTTGCCGGGTTTCAGCCTGTACCGGCTTGTTGCGGCTAACGCTTCTCGAATGATACCCTGTGTTTTTACGCAACCTCACTCGTTGCAATGTATATATATATATATAATATATATATATATATATATATATGAGATCTAACAGACAACAATGCCAAGAAAAGTATAGGGGAAGATATTAGACCGAATTGTAATGTAAATATGAAGAAAAAGTGGGTGAAAAGATGACTTGCAGTGGGCAGGATTCACGAGGGTCTCGTACTGGCAGACTTAGTGCCTTTACGTTGTATAAGAAGGACTATTAGTCAGCTGTCCACCCGTAACAAGTTCACGTGCTACGTGACGCCAAACAGACTGAAAAGAGTGTGCCACACTCGCCGCCATGGCTACTGGTGGTGCTGACTGACACTTTCACGTTCAATCCACATATAAACCCTATAAAGTGGCTGGAGGGATAGCTGTCGTGGTATCTCAGTGGTAGAGCATCGAACGCGTCATTCGAAGGTCGCAGGTTCGAATCCTGCTCAAGGCAAGTTATTTTTCCCCCACTTTTTTTTCATATTTACATTACAATTCGGTCTAATATCTTCCCCTATAATTTCTTTGGCATTAATGTCTGTTAGGTCTCATTAATCATGCGTAAAACACGGCAAAACGACCCCTTAGGTATACACTTGTTTCCTTATATATATATATATATATATATATATATATATATATATATATATATATATATATATATATATATATATATATATATATAGCGGCCCAAGCCTAGGTGCCCTCATCTCATGCACGGCCCATTTGCATGGCGTTTAACCAGAATGATTATGGGAGGATAAGATGTGACAAATAAGACTGCCGGGTCTTGCTATGTAAATTCTGCCATGTACTTCGTCCATCATTTTCTTCCAGTCATGTGTTAACATACTCGTGTACCACGGCCCGAGGTGTGCGGGTAGTCTCCACAGGTCATTGATATTTTATATCTATTAAAGAGCGGCCAGAGCTGATATTGGTAGGTTCAAGAAAGTATAAATATCAAAGTTCCAGTAGGAATCGAACCGTAGCAAGCTAGCAAGCAAGCTGACACTATGCTCAGAAAGCGACTGAAAAAAAAAACTCACATGTTTTTTATCACTGAATACTTTAACACTTAACCATTGTACAAACGTACTTCTCGTTAAACATCAAGGGAGAAGGCAAATATTCTAGCGCAACATCCTCGCGGCTTTTCATACTATTCTTTGGAGTATTGCGAAACAAGCATTTTGTTCTCCGGTGGCTTGCAGTATTAGGCGTGTTTTGGTGGCTTATAGTATAGGTTTCATCTTTTTTATGTAAACTTCGTTTTGTTCTGTATTGTCAGTCTCTTGTAATTACTTTGTTGTTGTATTGCCACTCCAGCATGTACCAGAATACTGACCTGAAGTACCGTTAAATAAATAATTAATAAAAATATTTGCTTAACTTCCGCGTACTTGTTCTTCATTCCTATTCGTAAAACAGGCTGTACACTCTCGCCGCTAGTTTATCTACAGTACTTAGCCATTATTTTAAGCAGCTCTTTGAGAAAAAATTTTTATAGCTGAGTGGAGACGTAGAGCACCTCTTCCTGCACCTGGCTACGTCTCCCGTTCAGTTATTCTAAGGTTACTCTCGAACCATTATGAAAGTTTCACAAAATATTGTGGACCATTATGAGAATAGCATATGTGTGGGTCGACTACTAGAGTTTAAGTTTTAAAAACTATTGCAAACAGTGTTCAGTTTAAAATTTCCTTGATCCTGTACAATTTTTACCGTAGGATCTTCTCAGACGACAAGGATAGCTAACACATGCGTTTCGTCCGCAGTTTTAGAATCAGCAAAGGTTAAAAATAAAACATCAGTAACCTGCTTCACTCGAATTAGTATCGCGATTGATGCGCGAGCTGTCACTACAGAAGATTTTCTGCCTATCTGTCACTGCCATATAACTGCCTCACAACACTCCGGTTTTTTTATTTCATTGCACGCCGAGACATGAATCACGGAGATGTATGGCTACCGCCTTCCTAAACTGCATACCTTAAAAGGCCTAAACATTCCCTTCAACTGGTACTATGGATGGATGGAAAGTTCTTTATTGAAAAAAGAGAAAAAACAGGGGACACAGGACCACTTTGGTACTACCAATGCAAAATATACTGCAATGAATGTATTGCCGGAACATTTTCTCACTTTAATAACATTGCTACATGTTATTCGCGTTTTAGCTGGCGTAACGCTCAGAATACGAGAAAAATGATAGAAATTACCACTGCATGCGCTAATAGCAACCTCAATTACTCGATCGACACATGTCCTATGTGGCTCACTTGTCAGTGCTCGTAACACACACTTTTCATCTAATGAACTCAGAGCAGAGTTCTTGAGTCATGACCTCTGTTCCCCACACCCCATTCTGCTCTGGCTTGCTGGATGTGCCCGGCTAATAATAAATGTCTGCTTCTAGCTGCGTAGATTTAATTCATTCCATTACAGTGTGTATTTAAATGTCTCTACCTCATCGCCTGTCTTTATTGCTGCCTCAAAGGTATTGCGGTAAAGTCTCATGCATTTTTTCGTGCTATTGCCATTCTAAAGTACACTACTCCTAATTTACACTGCCACGCGTCCATCTTATTTTTTTATTTTGATGTTCTCGAGTTTCACCATAAATAGTGTTAATGTACTTTTTGAGTACTCTCCGCAAAGAAGTTAGTCATTCGGGTTTGCACGCGCAATATCTTTCTGAATCCCAGGCATTCATAGCAATCGTAACGAGTGGATGTTTCTTCCTCATCACTAGCAGACTCCTGACGAATTGGCAAACGCGACATGCAGTAAGCCTCTAGATTTTAATTTCCTGGATTAAACTTCAAAAACAACGTGCAGGCAGGCAACTTCACTGCCTAACGTTGAAGCCTTGCTGCTTCCGCGGTTGATATACCACAGTTATAGCCCAAAAGAGTGTGCAGTGGTTTTTGATACGTTATCAGCGTGAACGGGCGTTTTAAACATAGTAGTGAAACTTCTTAATGGCGATGATGATTGCTGACGCTTATTTCTCGATCTGGCTATACTTGTGTTCAGCATCGGGCAGTGTCCTTGAAGCGTAATCAACAGGAAGAATGGTGGCGTCAGCCAAAATATGAGAAAGCACAGCAGCTACCCCGCATTGAGATGGGTCGCAAGCCATTTGAAGCGAACTTTGCGGATTATAGTGAGCAAGAAATTCTGTGCACGCCAACGCAACCTTAAAAGCCTGAAAGGCCGTTTAACATTCGCTGGTTCATGCCCGAGCTTGGTCGTCACGCAGCAGTTTGTGCAGAGGATGAGCCAGCGTAGCCAGCTGAGGTAGAAATCTTCCGTAGTAGTTTGCGGCTCTGAGCAAAAGACGCAGCCACTGCTTGCTCTCCGGAGTGGCTACAATGACACTTCTCTTGTCCGTCGTGGAATGTATGCCATACTCACTTAACTTGTTCCCCTAGTACGCCAACTCGATTAGAAAGAAGTGCATTTTTTACCAAGCGGCCAAACGGCCAAACACTGCTTCCAATGTCTGTAGGTGTTCGGCTCTAGTCTTTCCGAGATTGTTCACGAGTGGATATATATATATATATATATATATATATATGAGGCCTATATGCAGAAGAATAACTTCGGTTGCCGCAAGTTTATAAGTATAAAAGTAGATGCGCTTTCACATAACATGTTGATTCAGCCAATGTTTCGAAGGGTGTTCCGTCTTTTTCAAGGCATAATACTAGTTACACATTTTTGTGCCTTATTATAGGTTCTCGAGACAGGAGTAACAGGGACAGAAAAAAATGTTAACGAAAAAAAGAAAAGAGAAAGAAGAAAAAAGGAGGGAGAAACTTTTGAAAGAAGCAACGGGGCATGGTAGAATTGAGAAGGAACTGGAACTCAACAAAGGCGAACGTGAACGAGCTATGCCATCTTTGTCAACAGTACCTCCCAAGCACCCTCCCTTCCCCCAAGTGGACATTTTGACCACCTTTTCTCTATTTCACCCTACGGTGCAATCCGCTGGCAACTTGCCCTCTCTTGAAGTTAACAAATTGGTGGGAGAGCTTAAGCGCTTCAAGTGCATCTTGGTGGAGTTCGAAGATATGAAAGAGCTGCTGATTGTGGCGCCGCTATCAATATTCCTTATATGCATTGGCTCCTGTAAATGAAATAAAAGAAAAAAAGGCAAGAAAAAAGAAAAAGGAGAAAAGAAAAAAGAGAAAAAAGAAAAAGATGGAACTTGTACAACAACCGGGACCACTTATCTGTGCGTTCCAGCTGCGCTTGAAGTGGCAAACCATTTCTATATTGTCAGATTTATACGCTAAAAGATTTGTCAGGGGGTAATGTCATTGTTGTAATGGGAGGCTAGGGGCAGAGTACTGATTAAAGAGGGGCGTTTGCGTCTTTTAGTGATCGTAACGCTGACAGAATACCTGGGTGTTCATTTATTCCGATTTTTATTGTGTTGAATTTGTAGATAAAGTAAGATTCCCCTTGTTCCTGCTCTCTGTTCGAAAATTGCTTTCCAATAGTGTAACTCTGATGTCATCAAAGCTGTAGTTTTTTATTGTACTGTGTTTTGAAAGTGGAATGCCTGGCAGGAAACGTACATATGTCTGATCGTTGTTGAATCTAATTCTAACCGGTGTCGAGGCGGCGAAGGGCAAAAAGAGAAGTGAGTGGCCCCGCAAACAACCGCTACCCCTTCTACAGGCCAGCAGATCCTGTCGGGACCCCCATCACGGAGTACGCGACTGCCATCACGCGTACCACAGCTGTCGACACTGCCTGCGGGGCACACCTAGAAACAGGCGACGAAGGCTAATCCGGGCCAACAACGACGGCCAGCTGTACCAAAATCAACAGCAACCAGTGGCAGTGGCCAGAATCAATCATCCCCAAGCAGCAAAAATCAACAGCCGAAAGCAAGAGCAACCAGCAACCCGCAGCCACCAACAGCAGTCGCCTACAGGCCAACTCGTCACGGGAGGCACTACGGCATGGAGCTCAAACCCAAACCAAGTACGACCTTCGGGTACCTTGCAGTTTTACTCGGCGCGTCTGAGCGAAGTGACATACTGGCTTTGTGAATGGGCAAACACCGTCCGCTCCAGATGAATTAAGCCAAAGAACAGGTCCATACTTTCTTAAACTTAGAAAAGTAGTTGATAAACGAATACGGCACGAACTTCACGTGCGTAGTCTCGAATAATATGTACTGGCGGGTACGGCTCCGAAGGGGTTGTGCTTGTCGCTAACACCATCGATGCATAATTTTGACAAAGGGGAATTGAAACAGTGGAAACAAATTCTCGATCACGCCACACAGGAGCTAACTAAGGTGACCTATGAACACTGTAGAAAAACCCCGAACGCACTGACAGAGGAGGAGTGGATTATAAGAAATAACTTTCCCTTTCGGAGAGGGAGGCTAAAGAGCTCACCATATTCGAGCACCAAAAAACAGTGGATATATATGTGACGTAAGAAGGCAAGAATGGTTAGGAGAAGTAGAGGAGGAAGAAGTGAGGAAAGAATAAACATGGCGTATGAGCCAGGCCACGTCTCCCGCATCTAGCGTCACACGAGCCGACAGGATGAAGACCTCGCAACCACTTCATCGCCCGGCCATCATCATCGCAGACCTCAGCTAGACGCAGTGACCGAACGCGGACCACAGAAGAACGCGAACTACCAAGACCACCAAGCATCATGACAGCAGCGTCAGACGACCTTGGCATCCCTAAGTACACCGGATCAGCGGATGATGGACCCGTACAAGACTGCTTTGACGTGTTCGAGCTCCACGCTACCGCTGCATCTTGGTCGGAACGGGAGATGGTTACGAACTTCAGCGACTACGTCACCGGTGGGGCATTTTAATTTTACCTCACCCATATATTCGAGAACGACGAGTCAAGGCAAAAAATCAAAGAGGAGATGATTACCCGTTTTGATGACTATGACCAAGACTTACTCATTGCCAACCATCTAGAGACAACTGCACACTATCGTCCATTTCCTAAGCAGTCCTCAAGCATTCGAAAGTCAAGCGCGAATCGACAAGTGCCTCAAGACGAAGTGGCTCATGCGTGTACTTACACAAGGCCATGCGTATATTGGGAAAAACCCAACCGTCAAGCGCGTCTCTCTTGTACACAAAAGTCGGCATTTGCGAAGTCATCACTTCAGCATATGACACGAGACGTTGCTCAACCACCTGATGTCCTTCACTCTTCGTCTCGTATACGTGGTCCACCACCTGGGTTTTTGTCACGCTGTTCTTCAAGCACTCCTAACGCTCACCACTTGCCTTATAAGGACGCCGTATTCATGGTAGATGACCTGGCGCATCGAGAAAATACCCTGTCAAGCCATTCTTCTTCCGTACGGTTCCATGCATCACCGTCCGGTGCACACACCCTCGACAGTCCAAACAAAACAGAACGCTCAGATGCATCGAACGTCGCACGCTACCAGGCGCAAGAACCACTCGCAGTGAACAGCGAAAAAGAAACCCCTGAACAGCTTCCTGTCATTTCTACGGCACTGCAGACTTGCCAAAATCTGCAGTTCAAACCTAGTAATGCCTTGTCAACTGTGGTGCCCATATGCAGAGCTCACCAATTCATGAATCGAACAAATTCAGAAGTGCATGATACATCAAACCTCGTACACAGTTGTCTTTCGGAAACGTGCGCAATGAACCACGTCACCGAAGCCTCTGAAGAGCCTGCTAGCAATGTTGACGCATTACCAACTATGCCCGACAAGCAAGACACCAATTCACCAAGCATCAGCTGTCGACAGGGCACATCAAACACTGAAGGAAATGAATGCCCCATTCCGGAAAGGGCACCACTACAGCCATCTCTTGAGCAGCCTCAGGAAAGCAAGCAAAGCCAAGTTCATAAACTCATGCTACAACAAGAGAGACAGCAACTAGGGCATCGACGAACGCAAAATTCAACTGAAGCTCACTCACCAATAAAAAAACATCGTAAAATAATATCTCTAAACCAAAAACCAATTCAAAACGTCAGGCACTTTCGCACAAAGAAAAATCACCAGAAACACTCCCTGCACCTGCTATTACACCGACTGCACCACGACAGAAAACGCCGAGAAAGACGGAAAAGCACTGCTTGCACACCGCAAACACTCAGGCACTTCGTCACAGTCTGTCAAAAAGCACGAAAGCAAGAAGCACCGGGATGGCACCATTCACGACAAAAAATACAACCCCGACGACATCCGAGCTGCCGATGCAACAATGCGTTCCAACCTTGCTTAGTTCCCAGAACAGTTCAAGCAGTATTGTCAGTGTTCATGTGTAGCCGACTCTGTCCGGAACGCAACAGTCAAGCTCGTTCACCAGAGTCGTCATAAAAATCGCCAGACAGCTCCCTCGGCTTTGAAGATTTAGTGAGATTGTAAAACTGTCGGGACGTGAAACTGTGAATTTGGCCATTGTTTTGTTTATTCTCTGCAATTTGTTGTAGCTTGTAACCGGTGCCATCTTTCGGGCAGAGGGGGAATCCTGTGACGCAAGAAGGCAAGGCATATAGACTGCATATATATATAGTGCCAATTCGTTAGACACCTCTACCTTTTTCACACGTGCTTATCATCATCATCATCATGAGTGGTCGTCGTCTTCAATTGTGGGAACTTGGTTGCCTGTGTTCTGTGCCTCGGGTGTGGTAGCGTTGTTGTGTTTTGGGGTCCTAATAAAGGTCACCTTCACCATTGCATCACAGGTGGTGGAGGGTGCTCAGCAATCTTTCGCCTTCTCCCAGTCCGCTCTATCTCCTGGCGCTCCACTAAGGTCACCGTTTGTGCCAGGTGTACGGTAACATGTTTCTGGACGAACCAACCGCCACTCCTGCATTTACCTCGACGGTACCGACTACCATGGCCTATCCATCATGGATTATCGCTGGGCACCAGCATGGTCCGCCCACGTTCACCGGGCTTCGAGGTGAAGATATGAAGTATTGGTTGGACCAGTTCAATCGAGCTAGTACCATCCACTGGAAAGATCCTGCCAAGCTTCACCGTGTTTTAGATGCGGAAGCATCTTATACTCGCGCCTTGTAGTGCGCCGTCCGCGCCGTCCGCACCGCCTTAGTTGAGCTAATTCATTACGTCTGATACAATAATCACTCGTTCTCTGCTACTGCAATATTCACGCGTTCATCAAGTATAAGGTTATTTGTTGCACTTCAAAAGCATACATGTGTCCGAGTTAAAACGGTCAAAGTTTCACATTAAATGCACCAGGAAGGTAAAGTATTGGTACGGAAACCAGTAACACAAACATGAGCTTGTACGGTAAAGTTAGCTATTTAAAACCTACGCGAGCGTCGGTGCACACTGAACCATGCCAGTGTATTCAGGCATGTGTCTAACTCTGTTACCAGCCACTAAACTGTTTTAGCGGGACGGCTCAGTGCTCTCCCATAGTTGAGTACGAAGTACTCAAAATCATTCAACATATTAGATGCGGAAGCATCTTATACTCGCGCCTTGTAGTGCGCCGTCCGCGCCGTCCGCACCGCTTCTCGAACATTCGACAGCTGACGCGCGCGCATGCGCCGTCGCGCCGTCGCCCACCATCTGTGCCGCGCGCGCTTCTCCTTCGAGAACATTCGACAGCTGACAGCGCATGCGCCCCTATTTAACACCCCATTTCACAACCACGTTAACCAATTTAGCCATCGACCCAAGTAAGTCGCAATTTAACACCCGTTAACCAATTACATGCTTCCGCATCCTCCTCAGTGTTCCCCCGAGGGAAGCTGCGGGCAATTTTTTTTCTACACTCTAAGCCACAAAGGAGCGAAATGGGAATAAGTGATAAATTTCGTCTCTGCAACCAACAGTTAGTCCACGGAGGGATTACCTGCAAGACGAGGGTGCCGTGTGCATTAAGAGGGAGCAACTGTGAGACCATGCGCAGCAACGTTTCCTCCCGGGGAACATGCCGGTGCAGTGGCAGTCTCGAAGGAATGGTCAGCGTGCGTGTAAGCAAATAGTTCCCTAAGCACACACAAGCCATGACGGCGAAAAACAGCGTCAAGCCATCGGTCTCGCCCTGACCGCCGCCGAGTCCCAAGGGATTCCGGCCGATGGCTAGGGGGATGATTGGGGGCAGAGGCCGAAGCCTCCTCCCCCGTCATTCTAGACGGGTGCAATAAACGTTATTTCTCTCTCTCTCTCTCTCTCCCTAAGCACATGAGCTGTTGACAGCTTGATTTTGTGCAAATAGTCGTGACACCTACGGCAACTACGTCAGGGGCAAAGTAATGTTGTTTATATAGCACAAATAAAAACAAATGTGTAAAGCACCTCTCCTGAGAAAAAGAAAAGAATGAGTGCTCGCACTCCGGCTGTATCAATGCGCGGCATGGTGTTCTCGGCAAGCTAACCATCGTTGGTGTAGTGGTGTGTTGTGGATGTGTTATCTATACGGGGTTGTTATTGCAGTCTCTTGTGGTGCACCGAATCATCTTTGCGCTGTGGTAAACGTGAGCCGCTACTGGAATGAAGTGATACACGGGATATCGTCTGAGAGAGGAGTGTTAATAAACAAGGCTTCCATTACTCCTCGAGAATTTACCTCTGTGCTGTTTATATGTAAGATAGTTCCACGTTTTTAACACTCCCGTTCTTCGCAAAAAAAACAAGCATGGTGGATGGAGCTCGCACTACACAGAGTTGCGAGTGTTAGAAGTGTGATTGTTGGGCTATAAAAACGTGGTAGCGTCAATAAGGGCTAGACATTAGCTGCAGCCAGTTCAATAATTGTTCTACTTTCAGTGCAGCACAAATAAGCATTGTTCATGAGAGATTTTAACGGCTTTTAAAAATCTCTTAAACTCCGTGCAATGTCACGTCCTGCAAGGTAAACAATTATTTAGGAACGTCGGCTGTTAACATTGCATATCTAGCTTGGCTTGACACCGCTAACACTGGCAGTCGGTGACCACATCGGCGATTTCGTTCGTTCGTAGCGAAGCTAGGTACGTTTTACAGCGAAAGCTGTTACTAGAATACTTTTTCGAGTCACTGGCAGTTGCATGTTGTCCGCCACCGCAGCCGTCGCCGGTGTCCGTAACCACATTACGCGAGATTTTAGAAAAAAATCCTTGCCTTCGGCAGGCATTATCTAGCACCAATGGCACAGTGGGGCTTGAGCCTGGGTCCGCGGGGTGCCAGCCCAGTAGTTGTGGGGATCTGATGCGCGCCGGTGACCATTTCATGGGCATTCCGCCACACGGCCACACCCTTTTTGCTTTTCTGCTCTGCTAACGGCACGTGGCGATAGATGGCGCGTGCTGGCGGCACGTGTTACGTGCGCGCCGAGGGAGCTGACTCTCTCCTCCGTGGTCAGCGCCCGGTAAGCACTTATTTTCCTTCGTCCGCGTCCCCTTTGGGAATCGCCGGACTGTAGCCTGCCTGGGGTGGCCTTTAACACCTCGGCAGGCGTGTTTACTTGAGTGCTAGCTTCGGTACCGTACGCTAAGCCCACAGCGGTGCCTAGTGCTTGAAGTGTTCGTACCACACTGAGCCGCACTTGCCGTAGGCCCACGCGTACCAGGTTTGCCCTAACACTCGCGACCAAGCCCAGTGGCCATTGTGAGAGTGCGCAGCATAGCCGCGAGGGACCTTTTCCCGACCGGCGTGTCAAAGCTCGCCATTGTCAGCTGCGACGTGCTCGCGGTTTTCCCCTTATTGTGAACGTCTGCGTGCGGGTGCCTTTGCTTTCCGCGTCCCGGGAGCGGACGTTGTACTGTTGTTCGAGGTGCCGCTAAAGGTAATAAAGTGTTGTGTGTTTGTTTTGGAACACTGTCTGTTTGCGGCGCTGCGCTAAACGCCTTATTAGTTGAGTGCGCGCGGAGCGGTGCGCAACACGCGAGTAAGTGACGGAGTCGCGGCCCTGTGGCTCGCTAAGCTTGAACCCGCGGTGATCCGATACTGTGAGTAGCGGGGCCACCATATAGTCTACCACTGAGCTGTACTGGTTTTGTTTTTGTTTTTGTTTTCATTCCGTTTAATAAAGTATTTGCGTAATGAAGACTAAATCAAGCGAACAAAAGTACAATCAAATGGCGACAATAAGCGCTTAAGCGTTACTCATAAATATTCAATGCCTAACGCAGCACGAGTTCTTCACATCGAAAGTTCTTCACAGTGTGTTATGCAAACAAGAAAGGGGTGGGTTCAAACAGCTCCCTAAGATAGAGTATCAAGGTAATAAGTTACCACGTTTTAATAAGTACCATGGTTTCTCGTTTTTTCTAGCACCTTTCGTGCTTGCACTGAACCCTTATTACCATGGAATTTAACCAACTAACCCAAATAGCCGTTCTTCTTCAATAGAGTACCAGTTGGAGGCCCGTGTGTTCAGATTTGGGTGCACGTTAAAGAACCCAAGGTGGTCGAAATTTCTGGAGCCCTTCACTGCGGCGTCTTTCATAGTCATACGGCGGTTTTGTGACGTGAAACGCCACATATCAATCAAGATGGAGTACCAGTTCCGTCTAAAGTCTAGCTCGTCGTAAATGTTCTTGAGGTGGATAGCCATTTGAATGAAGTGTGTGCTTGAAGAAGAGGGGGGGGGCTCTCCATCGCGGTGTTGCATTCGTGTCTTCCACAATCTGTGAATGTCCATGAAGAAAAACATATATGGCACTTAATCAAGCGCTGCTTGTAGAAGATAACGTATTGTGTGATAGTTATTGACGAAACGTTTTTTTTAGTGCTTACTGGAGAACATTCCAAAACAGTAGGGTATCTTCGCAGCTAACAAAGCAATGCTCAATCGTTTCGGGCACATCACATAGATGGCAGTTAACAGACAGAATAAAAATACCCTTTATTTTTAACCATGTGTTTGCCGCCAAACTTTCAGTGTGGAGTTTATAGAAGAACGCTTTTAAATTCGATGGTATGTACATTTTGCGCACTCGCTTCGACACATCGAGGCCTAGAATCTTGGATTACAGTAAGGAGTACAACGGAGGTGGGAAGAGTTTACTCAGTAGATCTCTATACAGCACCTTGCGCGATACTGTGTGCAGGTATTTTATAGAAAAACAAGCTCTAAGGAACTGAACTGCGAGATAAACTTCCTGCATGAATACCCACAAGCATGGGCATTCAGAGAAGTTAGATAAAACAATTAAATCTAGTGAGCTACGCCGGTGCTTGTGACTTGTTGTCAAACTTGCCTTGGGAAGGCTTGATGTCGCAAAATTGATTGCGTTATACAACTTACAAAGCGTTTTGAAACGGCGAAAGAACAACCAGTCGTCGCACAATGCGATTAGCATAACGAGTGGGCCATCTAATGCTCCAACCCATTACAAAAGCTTGTTCTCGTTTCTCTATTAACTGTGGCGCATACCTACTACAGCCATGATTCCTCGTCGTCGTCAGCCATTGCATGGCCCAAATTTCCTCGCAAGTGTTTAGCGGATACCACGCTTCTCAGAAGAATGACGAAAAATAGCTGAGCAAATGCTGGCGTACTACCAAAAAGTTTATTATTAATGCCCTAGTGAGTACCAAGCAAGTGTGCTTGCAGTAGTTACCCAATGAGTGTTTTCAAAAGGCTCTGAAAGCCCGCTCTTCTAGCTTTCGCTGTGACTGTGCTGCGCCTACCGCGCAGCACAGTCACATCTTTAAAGGGAAGCGCGTGCTGCATTGATAAATAAGTGGGCTCACAAGCGTTACACGGTGAAAGCTTGAAGAGTTGAACTCGAGAACGGGCTTCTTTAACTTCCTAACACGTTTTAAACTGCTCAATCGCATTATGACGCGTTGTTTGAAAAAGCAATTTTCCTGTATTTTTTACGTGATTGAACGCAACCACAAGTGCTCGAACAGGTATGTTGCAAATAATTATTGTTTCTGAAATTGCTTTTTGAGGAAATCGACTACTGAAAGCGTTGCACCTTCTGAGGAAAGTCAACATCTTGCAGCTATGAACACGCTCTCAGCAGCTGTCAATGGAGCGAGTGCATTTCACGAAGTCGGCTGGACAGCGTCCACTCTGATAAAACATTGTATCATTTATTGTATCTCCTAGAGGGCAGGGTAGCTATCATACCTTTCGTACTCATAAAATTTGCTGAATTGATTTGTGGCATGATGGTACAGAATTGACACGAGTCGCTGAACAAGCTTGCCTGTTTTTTATCTGTTCTTTGTTCGTTTTCTTTGTCAGTAAAACATAGCTTAGCTGAATGACATTACAAAACACGCTCTGTATTCTAAGAAGTGAGTAAGCTTCACAGAGCGAAGTCAGCCTATATGGGAACATTTATATATGCACACATTCATCAAGCACACAAATGCGCTCAAACCACGCGCACAGAAGTACCTATTCAACGTGTTTTGTAATTTTACGAACGTCAATACCGAATTGAACTTGCCAAACACTGATGGCTTAAGTCCAATGTAAGGAATCTTCCTTGAGAAGCATGGCAAAACACGCAGCGTCCAGGCGTTGCCTACATATGTCCCGGTAATTTTCACTACGCTAATAACTATAGGTATAGTATAGTGGTTAGCATACGTGACTGCTGATCTACTGGTCACGAGCACAAATCCTGTGTATTTGTCGTGAATTTTCTGAAGTTGATTTTTGAATTGGCTTCATGTGTATTGATTGTATACGTCGTCAAATGCATTCGTCAACTTCCGCTAAGTAATTGAAACCGAAGTCCAAATAAAGAGATTACCATTTTCTCGAATAGGAGCAACTGATGGGACTAACAGTTCATCCCTACGCAGTAACTCCCTCCCACACCGAGGTAACATTTATACCTTGACGTTTCGTCTCTCAAAAGTGCTGAGGACTAAACAATTCGTCCCCTCACAAATACTCCCGAAAAGACGAATCATTCATTTTTGGTGGAGTGATGGTTGTGGCAATGCAGTTACCCTCTAAAAGTACAAACTACAGACCCCTTTTCCTCCTTTGTGGCTTGAAGTGCATTTGGCAGGCGTAGCGAAAACAAGTTTTTTTTTTATAATTGGACGGATATCATTAACTGGACACATTTCAATCAACAGCTTCGCCAAATCTACGACACCACGGTGGTTTGTTCAGCGCGAAGAAGACCCTGGGCGCTCACAAGCAAAAACGCGGCGAATTTTACACCTCGTACAAAAAGCATGCGCTTGCTCTCTGTCACCGTTTCAGCACTTCCATGACCGAATCAGAGAGGGTTCGCCCTCTACTGAAAGGAATAGGCACGGTCGCGTTCAATGCGTTGGCCATACAAAACCTGCCAACAGTGACTGACGTTGTTGCTATGTGCCAACGCCTAGAGAAACTAGAATTCCAATGGTTACCGCCGTGGACAGCCCTGAAAACACCACCACCACAGGTCGCTACTTATGTGCTATGATCCTGGTGATTATACGGGAAGAGCTGCAATCTCTCGGTCTCTAGGTGGCCCCAAATCAACCTTTCTCCTCCAAGGTCCTTTTGCGCGACGTTATCAAAGAGGAGTTAGCGTTCATAGCCGGGACAGCGTAACTCTCTGGCGTCTCAACTACGACAGACGTGTACTCAATCCCTCGCTGGTTCACCACCCGTCCTGCAACCTGTGTCTGCTCATTTGACGCCTGTCCCCCTGGCTTCATTGACTTAGAGTGCGCCTAACTAGCCTTTCACCTATCAAGGCAGCCACCTCGTCTGATCTGTTATTACAGTGGCTATCGGGGCAGCATTGCACAATTCTGTCGGAAGCGTCAGCAGGACGAGCATCGTGAATTCGACCCCTACGAACGGGATGATGGGCAAGCGGTGTGGTGTTCGCCATAGCGACGGCGCAAACATAGACAGGATGGTAAACTCGGCTCATTTTTAAACCGCGATTTTCTCGCCCCCGGGAGCGGCGGATGGATGGATGCATGGATCGACCTATCCGGCTGTGCCCTACAGATCAGGCAGTGGCTCACGTCACCTATCTATAAAGTTCATTCCTATCACTCCGTGTATAAGAATTGAACTCCACTTGATCCTTGATTGTAGCCATCAATCCGTTAGCCTCCTCCTGGTTATTTCTGCCTGTTTAAAGTGTATTTTGTCTTCACTATCCCTAAACCGCAAGTCTTTCAAAACGTTCGCGCCATTATCTTGGACTATAGGGTGGAGCTTTTTACAGAACAATATTAAATGTTCAGTCATTTCCCTCTCCTCACCATACGCACTACACACCGTATCTGTGCCTTCGAACTTTGCTCGGTACGTCTTGTCCGCAACACTCTCGTTCTGGCCCCTAACAGCAGAGAACTACCCCGACAATTATGGTAGATATTTTCTTTCGCAATTTCCTGCTTGAAAGTTCGGTAGGTCTCAAGTGATGATTTCGTAAGCATTCCAATATTCCATATGTTTCTCGCTATTCCTTCACCTTGTTCTTAACCAATGTTTCCTTTTGACTTGGCATTCTGCTGTTGTCTGAATACTTCCTTGACAACTTTCTGGTTCCATTCCTCAATTTAGTATCAACATTCTTCATGTACAAGTAGCTGAAAACTTTTCTATCTTAATTCTTATATCCCGTTTTCCTCCGTCGCTCCTCAAATTATATCTCGCTGCTAACCTCCCTGCACTCTAACTATGTCCATTCTATGCCACCCTGTACCCCATGATTTGGGGTATTCCCATGTGCTCCCAAAGCAAGTCTACATATACCACGTTGTTTAATTTCCAACCTTGGTTGAACCCCTGATTTCATGCACAAGACCACATTGCCGAACGTCAAACCCGGGACCATGACATCTTTCCAAGTACCTCTGACAAAGTCATACCTATTGTAGTTTCACGGTGCCGTATATTTTTATTACAGCTGCATTCCTATTACCTTTAGTCATTACGTATCTTTCGTGCTCCCTTAGGTACTCAGCCCCGTTATTTGTCTATTAACCCAAATATTGATATTTATCCGCTATTTCTAGAGTGACTTCCTGTACTTTATGCTCATTGCCTTTGCTGTCATTAAAAATTATGATTGTTGATTTTTCACTGCTTTAATTGACCCCACCTTCCTCATTACCGCAGATGTCTATCAAACCTTGCAGATCTTCCTTGATGTCAGCTATTATTACTATATCATCTGCGTACGTCAATGCTGGTAATGACTGTTCAATATGTTTTCCTTGCTTTTCAAAATGGAGGCTGAAGCCGAGTCGACTCCCCTCTAGTTTGGTTTCGGGTCCCTGGAGACACAGCATAAATAACAAAGGTGACAACAAATATTCCTGTCGAATCCCGCGTTATATATCGGTAGGTTCAAATACTTTTTCTTCCCATTTGATAACTACCTCGTTACTTTTATAGATATCCTTTAGAAGATTAGTTATTTCATTTTCCACATCTAGTATGTCCAGTATTCCGCCGAAGTCTCCTTAAATCACACTATCGCAAGCTCCCTTGATATCTAGAAATGCCAGCCACAGGGACCTGTGTTCTTTTTTCGCTATTTCAGTACAATGTATCAATGAAAACAGATTGTCCCCCAATCTGCTCCGTTTGTGGAACCAGGCGAATGGCGTGACAGCGCCACCTAAAGAACCACGGCCGAACTGCCACGTCGGAGCAGCAGACGCGAGAAGCGTCCTCTGCTTCCAAGCTTGTGTCCATTGCTCAGTGTATCAGTGCATGGCTCAGTTACACTCGCTAAGCAAGACGGCAAAACGTTCCGACGTGTTTTCGCCAAGCTAGCCAGAGCTTCGTGGGAGAGAGACCATACCGAGATGGTGTCACAAAGCTGTCCACAAGCGCTGAATAGGTTCGCTTTCATCCTTTCACCTTCGCATGCGAGGGTAGATATATTACTTGAGGAAACATCTTGTACAATATGCCCTAATCAAGAAAACAAATCTTGCCACAGAACCCCCCCACCATGATAACAAAATTAATATATAAACAAAAAACTCGAAAAAGTTTTTCTCGTGCGTTTGTGGTCTTCTGAAGTTAGGTTTACGCTGGACCTTAGTGCGAACCATTCGTTGCAGCCAAGCTACAGCACCCATACACGTAAAGCTGAGAACCATGCTTTTTTAGCCATGTAGCTAAGCGGGAAGTTTGAAGTCTGGTCAAAAGTTCACAGAAGACATATGACTCGTGACGAGTATTCTCACACTTTTGATTGGGTGGCGTTGCTTTTATGAGGACTCTGTGATATTTCTGCCAGTTCTTGGTTGTTGTTTTTTTGGACACCAGTAAGTGAAAGCTGCGTTCAAAACCTAAGGTAACGCATCAAATAGCTACAACAACCTTGACTGGTCTTGAATGTCTCCGATTTTACACTTAGCGTAGGGTAGCCCCTGCCGACTGTTGTGATGCGAAATTAATTTTCCTAGACGTAGTCGCTTCCTTTGCATTGTCGTTCTCCACTTCATGTAGCTCTCGCCTATTCTAACTGCCGTTCTTGGTCACACGGGGTGTTGAAAATTCGTGGGCGGTTTTTTTACGTAGTATTCACTCACAGCTCGAAGCAAGTGGCAGGCTCTTCCGCTCTTCTGTTGAATATACTGTTGACATCTTTTAAAACGTGCTTCTGAATAGTCTGTCTTTCTGTCCCACACAGTAGTTCTATATGACGCTGTTATATCAATGAACGTGCAAAATCTATCATCAAGTTACACGATGAGTGATTTTAGCCACGCGCCTAGCTACGAAAAATATTATCTGCTTTTTAATTCAACCACTTCCTTCCTTTCGTTCTCCGAACAGCATCTGATCTAACATAAATAAATAAAACCGCTGGCCCTATGATGCTCTATTTAATACGTTTTGTTTCGGCAAACCACGCTGACGAAAAACTTTTAAAGCTGCGTCAAGTAGCATCGGCGAGTGGCAGATGTGGCAGACTACACCAGGGTTAGTACACTGTACCCGGGTTTTACTCGGGTGCTGCCGCAGACCACGGGCGCGGGTGCTCTTCTTCTGGAGAAAACAAATAGTTCTGTGCATCGCCGCAAAGATCGCTGCGTCCACATTCGCCAACCTTCTCTGCCAGGAGACCATTATCGCGGTGCGCGCTCGCGATGGCTGGGCCTGGAGTTTCCCCTCTTACCTTCCTTGCTCCGTGGCTCAATGCACTGTTCGCCCATTCGTGATGGAACCACTAGCCCGTGAGCTCGTGCAATAAACACTTTTGTTTTCTCCGTTGGAACCCTGGCCTGTCTGTCTCTGGAGGAAACGCTGCACTGGCGACGTTGGGGGGAACAGAAAAATGAAGAGCAGCGAGCAGGTCGGTGAAGAAGGGACAATGTAGTCTGCAGGGCAGCCGGGCCAGATGGAGTCAATCGCCGTTACGGCAAGCGACGGGTTGACATACAACGAGACACGGATACTGCAAAGCCTTCACCTGAAGAGTGCATGCTAGGCTTGCTGTATTTATTTCTCGCAGATTCACATAGTGTAGCGACGTTATCCATGCGTTTACCGCAGGTCACGAGATGTGCCTCCAAACCGTAAACTCGATCACAGCGAAACCATTCCGACTCAGTGGTGCAGCTTTGATAGATGTGCAACGTTTTATAAACAAAGACGAATAAAGCGCCAACTGTTCTTTCCGAAAACCTACAACACGTAGAAACTACAGTAGGCAACGTACAGGAAAGATTAACCGCCATAGAAAAAGAGTGAGCTCGCCTACAGCAATTCGAGGATAAACTCGCCGAGCATGAGGTGATGACCGTAGAAACAAATAAACTGGTGCGAGAGCTATCAGTTAAGGTAGAAGACTTGGAAAACAGGAGCCGCCGGAATAACATAATAATCTATGGCGTGGAAGAGGGTGATAACGAACAAAATGCAGATTTACAACAGCGGATTGTTAAGGGCATTTTTATAGATATCCTCAAGGTGAATGTTACATCTTTAGAATGCATGCACCGAATCGGCAGGAAAACACAAAATCGAGAGCGGCTAATAATTATTAAGCTGTACAGTTTCTCTGAAAAAATGTTAGTCCTTCGTAATTGCGGCAAACTGAAGGGAACAGCGATATCGATATCCGAAGACTTTTCCGCACGATTTCGGGACCTGCCCAAAAAACTATGGCAATCAGCAAAGGAAGACAGGGACAATGGTGCTAAGGTCACTCTTGTATTCGATAAACTAAAGATAGATGACGACTTGTACGTATGGGATGAAGCAAAAAATGCAAGAGTTTCCCTGAGAAGGGCACGTCACGATGGTCGCGCGAAAAGCAACGCGTGACACCCGCAAGCCACCACACCGTTTTCATTGGTATGTTTGAATGCCCGTAGCATTGTTAACAAAACTGACAAGCTAGAAGAATTGTTATTTTCGTACACTCCTGATATTGTCGTGATAACTGTAACGTGGCTGCACCCAGACATCCTTGATTTTGAAATTGTTCCTTCTTCATACTGCCTACTTCGGTCAGATCGTGACGGTCGCGGGGGCGGGGACGCCATTGCAATAAAACGTGGTTTGCAATATTGTAGAGAAAAGGGTATCGCGAATCACGAAAGCGTTTGGTGCACAATATTTGCTCACGATGCCCCAGTACTGATCGGTGGCATCTACAGAAAACCAAATGCGTCTGATGATTACCTTTTACAAATACATGACTATCTGGTTGATAAGGTTACCCCCCGTACCAAATTAATACTTACTGAAGATTTCAATCTCGCTATTGACTGGGAAAACTTAACAAGTACTAGAAATACCGCAAACAGCGAGATAATATACAATTTAACGTTCAATTTTTTATTGTCTTAGTTGGTCCAGGAACCAACCCGAATTCAAGGAAACACTCGCTCCATACTAGACCTAGTTTTTCTTTCCGATAACCTATCCGGTAAAGCCACTGTAGAAGATGGAATATCTGACCACAAAATGTTAATCATAACTTTTAAGCTTGAATGCCTAAATACCAAACCCGATGGCACAAATTCACGGATGCCGTAAAAGACAACACCAGAGCTAATGATGTTTGTGTTATTGATTACCTCGACACAGCACTAGAGACTTTTTCTCTAGAAGAATGTGAGGGTGTTAATGGTATGTGGATTCTACTGAAAAAAATAATTACGTACTGTGAACAAAATTTTATCCTAACGAAACTAAAACGCACACAAAGAAAAACACCATAGATCAATCGCCGTATTACTCACCTTAAAAGAAGGGTACAGAGAATGCGCAAGAAAAAGAGGAATCCAATCATCTTAAAGGAACTTGCATCTCAGCTTAAGGCGGAAATTAGAAATGCAAGAAAAACTTTTTTTCACATACGTTATCTTACTTCATGACGGATCAGCCGCAAAAATTTTGGCGTTTCTTGGCACGGCCTGAAAACCCAACAACTGAAGTAGAAATTGAGGGTACTATCGTAAAGGACGCGCAGGCCGTTTCCAATGTTTTCAATAGGTAGTTTCAGTCGGTAGTTACACGCGCATGCGCACCAAGCAGCCCTGTTGCTCCGGTGCATCCTTTATTAATGCCCGAAGTCCTTGTCACTACGGAAGGTATTCTGAACCTGATGTTGCAGGTCGATGTTAAGAAATCAGTGGGTCCTGACAATATTTCAAATGTATTCCTTTGATGCTACGCAGAGCAACTATGTCCCTTCCTTGAAGCAATTTTTAAAGCATCCCTGCTAACAGCTTCTTTACCTGCAGACTGGTTGTGTGCAAAGGTAATTCCAATTCATAAACGCGGGTACAAGCTGTCCATATAAACATTCAGGCCTATCTCGCTAACTAGCTGCTGCTGTAAATTATTGGAACATATAATCAACAAGGCAATAATTACTTATTTAGAAGATAACAACTTATTGCACCCAAACCAACAGGGATTCCGTAAAAACCTGTCTACCGTTACTCAACTCTTGGAAATAACGCATGACTTCGTAACTACTATTAACTCACAATTGCAAACCGACTCCATATTTATAGATTTCGCCAAAGCTTTTGATAAGGTGCCTCACAGTAAATTGATTGACAAACTTGTGTCTATTGGTATTAACAGTAACATAATAGCATGGATAAAAATGTATCTATCAAATCGAAGCCAGTATGTAACCGTAAACAACACAGCCTCTGATTCATTAGAAGTTTTTTCCGGAGTACCACAAGGTTCCGTTTTAGGACCCATCTTGTTCCTGACATATATGTTAATGATATTTATATGTGCCTTGAGCCTAACGTTAAAGTGAGATTATTCGCTGACGACTGCGTGATCTACACCACTATCCGCACAACTGACGACCAGCTTAGACTTAATACCACACTAGCTAATATTGCATGTTGGTGCCTTGAGTGGGGATTGGAAATTAAGGTGTCAAAACAGCTTGCCTTAGCATAACTCGCAGAAAAACAATCCAGCATTTCAGTTACAGTTTGGTCGGCACAAACATTGCAAGAAACGACGCTGTTAAATACTTGGGAGTTACCTTTACAAGTAAACTGAAGTGGGATGCACATATAAGCAGCACATACACAAAAGCCTATCGCCAGCTAGGGTTCCTGCGTCGAAAACTTGCATTGGCGCCTTCTAATGTAAAACTGACAGCATATAAATCTCTCATAAGGCCGATCCTCGAGTACGCCAGCATTGTTTGGAACCCCCACCAAAAATATCTTTCCAACAAATTAGAAATCGTTCAAGGCAAGGCCCTTCGCTTTATCTATTTTAAGTATTCGAGGCATGACAGTGTCACTGAGCTGCGCAGGCGGGCATGCTTGCCGACCCTTGCAGCCCGTCGCCGTGTCTCTTCTTTAAAGTCTATTTTTCTTTTGTATCACAACGGTTTAAACATAGATAAAGACAACTATATAAAGCCGCCTAACCATCAATGCCTTCGTACCAACCACAATAAGTGCATCAGACCATTCATGTCACGCTGTGACACCTTTAAATGTACATTCTTCCTGTCAGCAGTGGAAGAGTGGAACGAATTGCCACGTGAATGCGTTAATCTTTCCTATGCAGATTCAATTGTTTGGAATGTAGAAAGGCTGCTTTATGAAGACTAAAAGCAACTTTTGTTTTTTGATGTTTGTGAGCGCTTCTGAACACACTGATCACTGTACCACCTGCTGATAGCTCGATGTTTTGTGACCTGTCCATGATTTTGTGCAATTGCTTTCATCGTTCTAGTTTTATTTTCACCTTCATCTTGTGATTCTGTTTTCTTCCGCTATGTGCGATATTGCATGGTTTGTACGCGACTGTGTATATTTGCCCGCCCACCCTGTATGAGCCTGAGAAAGGCTTACAGTATTAAATAAATAAAATAAAATAAAAAATAGGTAGCTGGAGGTGTCAGAGCATCATAGCCGTGTAGTAGGTGGTAGCTGGCGCCGTCTGGAGGAACTGAACAATACTAAAAAAAAGGTCGCCTGCGGCGACGTAAGTTATCATACCAACCATCACGGGCTCCCTGGCGGATAGTGCACGACTTAGCCCATTCAGGATTACTCGCTCACACCGGACGCCTAATATATGCTGATGCAATAAATATAGCTACACATGCACACAAGGACACATACTGCACATAGTACGCATATAGGGTGACCGCAATGAATAAATGCACAATCAACCATTCTCCACAGCAGCACACACTTCGACGTGTTTACTTACAAGAGGACACGTATTACACATAGTACGCATATAGGGTGACCGCAATGAATAAATGCGCAATCAACCATTCTCCACAGCAGCACACACTTCGACGTTTTTACTTACACCCTACTACGAAAGCGCAAAAGTTTATATAGGAATGAATTTCGACTGACCATAGTGGCACACGTTACAAGTAAGCTTTCGCACACATTTTTCACGTTTTGTGGCAATACCACAACATGCGCACACGTAATTATGTTGCATCTGATGCTTAGACAAACGGCAATTTATGAAAAGTTGCAATATAGTGAGCGAAATAATTGTTAGAACTTATCTGGTTTTCGCGAAAACGATTATCCCCAAGCCATGCATAGAATTCCCACAGCATCCTCAACATTGCGCCATCTCTCAACCACTGCCACAGCTATTTTTTTTGTAGCCTCCAAGAACGCAAACGCTTGCCACGCGCTAGCCATTTCGGAGGTCACGTCTCTCTCTATTCTTCTACTTGTTACTCGGAGGGGACGCAGCATGCAGACCAGACTTAGTGTCAGTCGTGGTAGGTGTTCTGTGGTAACGTCCACCTCGTTTAGTTTTTCCTTGTTAACGCTTGCTTATATTTTTACGTGCTTACCTTAAGTGTGACCGTTAGCCATGGATACAGTACACCGCTAGCCCTTCAATGACAATGTTTTTGATGAGGTAACGACCGTCCTAACAGTGTATACGTAGGTTACACCGTGGGTCTTGCGAGAGAAATAAGCGATGACCTCGCATCCGACGGTATTTTTTCGTGAGCGATGGCAGTGGATGTTGGCGTCGCGGCAGCTCGATCACTTGAGTGTAAGAACTACCACTGCAATTGCGTAAATTTACTATAACATTACAGCATGTTGTGCCTACATATTTTTCTGCTTCAGAGGCCTCTCGCGATTCGCCTCGCGTGTCAACTTGCAGTCTTAGTGCGTGCCAGAATTTTGTTGTTAGCGCTCCTGTGGTGGTTACTATTACCCTGCATATGGAATACTCTTTTCACAAACGTGAATGAGTGCTAGTACTTACCTGCTGTGCACAGCTGTTCCTAGAAGTGCATTTTGTGTTGAGTTTCTCACGACAAAGGAGAATCATGGACGAGAAAGGCATACTGCACGCGTGCGTAATTCCGTGTTACCTCTCAATGCTGGCATGGACAATTCAGAATTCGGTTCAACTGAAAGAAGTCAATGGTTTACTTTTCACAAAAGTGTAGTAATGATGATGTTTAAAACGTTTCTGATGGTTGTAACTCCATCTGGCGAATAAACGCTCAGTGAAACTTCGCAGCCTGCTTCCCTTTGTGCTTTCACCTGCCGTGGTAGCAAAGCCCTATTGGGTGTCGTGTGACTATGCTGGAGGACGCAGGTTCGACTTCCGGCCACGGCGACCGTATTCGAATGGGGGTAAACTGCAAAGAATACCTACATCTATATGGCGGTAGCGGCACGTATAACTATATCAATTGTATATGATCGTGCTTTCACGCCTGAGCTGTGCAGTGGTGTCAGGTTTCCTAGAATGTAGAAAAATTTGGTGTAATGCTTTTTATGTGCCTCAATGAATGCATGAGTGCTGTTGGTGCCATGCGAAACAAAAAATGCGTGGGCTTAACAAGTATGTCAACACCAAAAAAATTGATTATTTGTGTACAGTCTAAGGTAATCGATAAAGCAAGACTGCTTGAAAAGCGGAGCTCCTTGTATCCGTGACAAATTGGTAGTGTGAAACAAAACTACACACGGAAGTGTGCGGTGCATCGTGCAATTGCGTGGCGATGAAAAATAGAGGCTTTTACTCTGCACCAATAAAACAAAAAAACGTCACTCCTACATTGCTTGCATCAGTCTTAGGTAAAAGCAATCGCTCGCGACTGGCCGCGGCCGGCTACGCCCGGCGTGCTGATGTGCGCGCGAGAGATCCGCGTGATCGAGGAGAAACTTAAAAGCTGAAAGAGGAACGTTGCTCCTTTGGTCCTTGCTGTGATTGGGCACGACGGGTAAACCGCCCGAAAGGGAGGAAGTCGCTGCGGCGAAGGAGGAACGAAGCACGTTTCGCCATTCTCGCTATTTTTTTTTAGAGTGTACACGCTCTTTGACCAAGCTATGTGCAGGCGTGCGCGCAATGCGACCCGCGGAGTAGCGGTGTACGACGACCTTTAGGGCGCCCAAAGACAACTCGGTCCCATTATGCCATCTGGATACTCAAACGCGCTGAGGCATCCGAGCGCTGACGATCGCCAGCGGCACATGGTGTATATGAATGGCACACGGTCAACATGTTGGAAAGTAGTCGCTCTGTGGTGTAGTGGTTAGCGCCACGCATTGAGGAGCGTGATGTCGCTGGTTGGATGCCCCGTTACGGAACTTCTCCTTTTTTTTGAAGACGATAGTCTTTGTACGGGACCTTCGAAGCCAAAGTTTTGGTCTGTCTGTCTGTCTGCCTGTCTGTCTGTCTCTCTGTACATTTGTCTGCTTGTCCCCTCCTAAGAGTACCGGGCATTCTGAACGACACCAGGCGATACATTAAACGGCCGACCCCATCCGCAGCGCCCACCAATGTTGCTCAAAATTCAGCGTTCATGCTTGTGCGATTGTCAATCAAAAATCAATTATTGCGCATATCTGAGGCACCAAAACAGCACGTAAATATTCTGTATGTTCGTCTTTTACTAGAAAACACATACATAAGTAATTCAAAGGACCGCAGAGTTAATAACGCTAAGCTGACTATGCAACGCTTGTTTTTCTTTGAAATATCTTGGTAAATATTTTACAACGTCATGTCATAGGTGCGGTGAGCTCCGGCGTAAGACACTATCGTGTTAAAACAACAATATATATTGAGCGTGGCTGCTCGGGTCTATAGCCCCCAGTGATGAAGTTAAGCCTACGGGGGCGCTGTCCCTTATCGAATGCATTTTGTAGCATGCGGCCGAGTCATGCCGGCTGCGGCGGTTTGTGCGCAGTGGAGATCTTCAATTTTCAACTTCTGGCTACCCGCGGTTGACCAGAGCGAGCCAGAGCGCGCTCGACTTCTTGGGCTGCTCTGTTCCCCCTGCGGTGCACTTCCGGTTGGCGTTCGTTTTTCTCGGTTTGGATGGTCCTGGAAACCCGCGGGGAGCCCAAGGGTCACCAGACGCTTCCGGGGCAATTTAGTCGTGGAAGCTCTCTGGAAGGTTTTGGGCAGCTTTCGGGCTAGCAGACGCAGAAAAGGTACGATACGCACTTGGCGCCATCTTTGCGAGGATTGAGGAATTGCAATGTGGGTGCTTTAGGACTGCGTCTTCGCTTGTCATTACACGTGGCGTTATCTCCTAAAGTCTGTTTCCCCTTGTGAGATGAGGCTATCACGAGTGGCGGTGAGTGTTTGAAGCTAGTGTTTATCCCTTTTGTTATGTTTCCAGTGAAGCTTTTTCCTGAGAACAACGCCACGAACTGTTGCCTGCTAACTGCGTCGTGCACATGCCTGAAAAGTTATGAACTACACGTTCGTACGCACACGTGGAGACAACTTTGGAGTTACGTTTTTTTGTAGTAGTCGTTCGTGGAGCCATGCCTGCTTTCTATGCAGTTAGCTAGGACGATTGTGGCCAAACTAGCACGCTCCGTCGTATGTTTGCGCGAGTGAACCTCTCAGAACTTGGCTACTCGATGGATCTTCGATGGTGATGGAAGGTCATAGATCGTTACTGTTGTCTTCAAGCGTGTGATGCTCGCTGGTCGCGAACGACATGCTAGCGCACTTCGATATGAGCTACGATGCAAGAAAAAAAACACAGTTAGATTCAGAAATGTATACATATTTTTCGTTGGCTACTTCATTGTCGGCTATGTCTTTTTTCACCTCTTCGTAATAATGCCGTGCAGTATGTACGCTTATGACCAAGTAGGTGGAATCAAAGCTAATATACATATAAGTGCCGCTAAGGACTGGAAAACAGGCCCACGCAAGTCCCGAAACTGCTCCGAAACGTGTCATGGAAACGTTTACTTTAGATACAATGGGCACTCGTGGTACCGATACCTATACGTATGTATAAACTTGAGGCAAAAACGTAGGTTGGGTGCAATAGCTGATCCTCGAGCTCTTTTAAATGCGAAGCATTTCTTTGCAAGCTTCGACGACTTTGACCATATCTATCTATCTATCTATCTATCTATCTATCTATCTATCTATCTATCTATCTAACTGAATAACGGAGCACACTTACGAAAATTTGATAGTTGTTTACTCTACGTTTCGGCAGTGGCACGGCCGAAACGTAAACAACTATCAAATTTTCGTAAGTGTGCTTCTTTATTCCTAATTATATTTGCACCGGACCCACAGAATTTCTTTTTTGAATGAAATATATATATATATATATATATATATATATATATATATATATATATATTTATTTATTTATTTATTTATTTATCTGTCCATCTATCTATCTACGGCTTTTAGCTCTCCTGGACGTTTCGACAATGTTATCGATACGAAACTTGGTATGGCATAACATGACCGTATGAAGAACATATTTGACAAGTAATAACATGAAAAGCTTGATTGATTATTGGAGGTTAGTGAAGCAAGGGCCAGTGCTGGCCAAAGAGCGTCATAGAAGACGTAATGAGCTGTTAGGTGGAGGATGATTTTCTAGTGGTCGAAGTAGAGTGGCTCTGAAGCAGCCTTAAAAGCTTCGTTAAATGCACGTTGTGCATCTACAATAAGATCGTGGTGAAACATATCAAACATATAAAAAATGTACGAGAATGTGATGGAAACGCTAGTGTCGGGTTATCAGAAGCAGTCTGTCTCTGGCACCTTTGGGTTCAAGGGTCAGGAGGCGTCTGTTGCACGAGTTCTATATCACAGCACCAGTCTCTGGAAAGAGGCTGTGCTACGAATCTGAGCGCTGGATAAATAAAACAGTCCAGTGCCAGTATATACTGCAATACTTCTTTGGCATTGAAAAAGGGTTCTATGCCAAGGAGCATTTGTGGATCAAGGGGAATGTGTTGTGTGTGAAGCGCAGGGAAGTGTTTCTTTCATAGAGCTTCTAGTTCATGGCATTCAATCAAGACATGCAATACCGTTAGGGGCTTGTCGCATTTATCGCAAATAGGCAGGCGATTCACTGCCGGTCAACAAAAAATAGTGTGTGCAGTACGTATGACCTATTCTAAGGCGACAAAAAATAACCTCAGTACGCTGTACTTTGCTTAATGGCGGCCAGTTTTTGAGCTGGGGCTTTATGGCGTGGAGCTTATTGAACGTTTGACTGTCCCACAGGCGTTGCCAGTAGCCTCTAAGCTTTTTGCGGAAGAAATATCTCATGTCTAAGACTGGTACGGCTCCTAACGAAATTGTAGGTTTTGTTGCCACCGATACTGCACTTTGGTCTCCAGCCATGTTTCCCTTGATGCCTCCATGACCGGGCAACCAACATTATGCTACATGCTGCTTAGATATAAGCACCAAACACAAGAAAGAATAGAGCTCATTCAAGACAAGATTTTCTGTTTTGAAAAGTGTGAAAGAGATTATACAACACCTAAAGAATTTGTAATTACAACGGCATTCTGTACATTTCTGTGTTTTATATCTTTATTGGCCGATAGTACAGTGTATGCCTCAGCTGTAAATATACTCGTTTCGGTGTGGAAAACATCCAATTCAGAAAAGGACGGTCCAAGTGCTATATAAGCTAATCAAGTATATGACTTCGATGCATCCGTGTAGTATGCCACACATGAGTATTTAGCCTGAAGTTCTCGAAAGTACATTTGAATACGTACCTCTGGAGAATGCTTCGAGATTTCCATAAACGATGGGTCACAATCGACTAGTTGCCAATGCCATGGCGGTAGAAGTCTTTCCGGTGGCATTGAACGATGTTCTAAAAGTAGGACATTCATTTCTTCAGCAAGGCCTATCACGTGTAGTGAGAACAGCTCTTTAACCGTGGGTCGGTTGTGGAAAAAATGAAAGCGATGATGTGTCAATTATGATGGAGTACTAGGGGTGTACTGACATAGAGCTGACTTTTAGGAAGTATGTAAAACTGGTGTATTCCCTTTGTAGCTGATTGACAACTTATTTGATTTTGCATATAGGTTCTATGTTGGACTTGTTCTAAAAGCACCGGTCGCTAGGCGGATACCCAGATGGTAAACAGGGTCTAACATCTTGAGGGCAGTTGGTGTGGCAGAATTGTAAACTATAGCTCTGTAATCTAAACGTGACAAAATAAGGCTTTTGTACAGGTTCATCAGATATTTCTTTCACTTCTCTTTGTTGTGTGTGCAAGAAGCTTTAGTATGCTCGTCGTCTTCAGAGACTTTGCTTTCAAGTGTTTCAAGTGAGAAATTAACGTGAGTTTTGTGTCAAGAATGATGCCAAGAAATTTGTGCTCAGAGTCTACTGGTATTGTACTTCCGCAGACCTCAATTGTAGGGTTCGCTACTAACCCTCTCTTAATTGTGAAGAGAACGCATGTGCTTTTCTGTGGGCTCAGCCTCAAGTTATTTTGGTCTGCCCATTTAGCAACTCTATTTAGGCAAAGTTGAAAATGTCGTTCGCAGATAGAAAGATTGCACGACTTGAAACCTATTTGCACGTCATCTACATATACAAAATAGAACATGGAGGAAGGGCTGTGTTGAGGGAGTTCATTTTCACAATAAACAACGTATAGCTAATCGCACCACCTTGCTGAACACCAGTCTCCTGGGTGAACATTCTGGACTAGGCTGAACGAACCCTCACACGAAAGGTGTGGTTAGTGAGGTAGCTTTTGACAGTGTTCAGCTTGTTGCGACGAATACCCATTGCAGAAAGGTCCTGAAGAATACCATAACGCCATGTCGTGTCAAACCCTTTGTTTAAATCTAAGAATACCAACAGAAAAAATTGTGTACGAAGACATCTCTGATGTTTTTCCCAATTCGAACAAGGTGATCAATCATTGACTTGCTGCCCCTAAAGCCGCACTCAAAGGGGTCTAGTAATTTGTTGCCTTCTAGAAAACTTATTAAACGCCAGTTAACCATTTTTTATACAACTTGCACAAACAGCTTGTTAAAGTGATTGGCCTATAACTGCTAGGTAGTGCTGGTTCTTTCCCTTGTTTAGGAATAGCGATGAGAAGGGATTCTTTCCATGAGGGTGGTATTGTACCAGCCGCCCACATGGTGGTATAAATGAACAAGAGGGATTTAAATGTTTCGGGGTGCAGACGCCCTATCATTTCGTACATGATGCGATGACCACTTGGTGCCGACTTGTTACAAGCTCCGAGGGACGCCTTTAGTTCAGCTAAGGAAAAAGGAAGATTGTATGCTTCTTGTCATACGCACTTTCTCCTAAGTTGCTGCCGTTCGGCGAGTTCTTTGTACTTCAGAAAGGTTTCGGTGTAGTGTGCCGTACTGGAGATGTGTTCAAAGTGTTTGCCCAGGAAATTCGCCTGATCCTCCAGGCTCTCACCTTGGTCATTTACTAAGGGTAGGGGATGTGACTGTCGTCCTTTGAGTCTGTTTACTCTCTTCCAAACTTTTGCCTCATCTGTATAGGAGTTTATATTGCAGATGTACCTTTGTCAACTCTCTCTCTCTTAGCAAGTCTTCGTGTTCTTCTTCATTGCAACTTCACTTTTTTGAAGTTTTTGTGGGTTTTCAACCGTTGGATACTCACGTAGCAGTACCCAAGCTTTGTTTTGATTTTTGCGTGCCTTTGACATTCTTTATTCCACCATGGAATTCGGTGTTTATCACTTATTCTGGTACTTTGTGCAAACAACTAATAGCATCATGAATAACAAAAACAGTAAAATATGCCCCAGCATCGTCCATGTTGGATAAAGCGACGTCTTTACGCAATAAATAAGTTGTCTCTTGAAATAGCTCCCAGTTGGAAGATTCAATCTTCTATCGTGGAATATGATGGAGGCATTGGTCCTGTGTCGTCAGGTTAAAAAGTATCAGAAACTGGTCACTTCCGCAAGGGTTCCTAATAACGTGCCACTCAAGATATGGTAAATGTGGACTATATGTAAGGCTTAAATCAATGGATGAGCATGTTTGGTGTGTGACAATCAAATAAGTAGGCTCCTTTTTACTGAGTCGGCAGGCACTTGGGGGAAACACGAAAGTTTCCACGAGGCTGTCCTCTCGCATCACATTAGAGTCTCCGCACCGTGGGTCATGCGCATTGAAATCTCCAACGATCATATATGGCACACGAGGTCCTTCAATGAAGCTTTCGAGTTCCGCTTTATGGAAGTGATAGGTAGGAGGGATGTATATTTAGGTGACAGTCAAATATTACTGCCTGAACCGCAACTGCTTCCAAAGGCGTTTGTAGATGTAACTGCTTACAGGCGATACCCTTATCAACTACTATGGCTACTCCTCCAGACTAGGCAACAGCGTCATCACGATCTTTACGGAAAATTGCATATTGTTTGAAGGAGTTGGTCTGTGTGCTTTTTAGATGACTTTCTTCAACACACAGCACTTTCGGCCTAAATTGGTGAAGGAGTTCTTTCACATCATCAAGTTATAGAGAAGACCTCTCACGTTCCAGTATAAAACCTGTGTGTTCATTCGAAAAGAGATGTTTATGCTGTGTGTGTTAGAAAGCAGCTTACCACACAGAGCCTTTCCCAGGGTCTGTGATTACAGCTCTTTCTTTTTTTAGAGCGGACGACAGAATCGTGCCACTCCTTTGGCGCAGACTGCGCCACCTGTCCAGGAGTTGTGTCCATCGCCTCAGCGGAGACGCTGGACACCCACTCTACGGAGCAGTGTGTTCAGCGGGGGAGCCTTGTCTCCAGAGACGAGGGCTGTGTTCTTAGACAGCACGTAGACAGTCAACGAAGACGGCTTAGGAGACCGCACCGAGCCCAAGCTGTCCGAAAATTGGAACACGTTTAGAGAGCTTTTACGCAACAATGCTCTACCTCACGTTGAGAAAAAAAGCTAAAAGAAACAAACGTGACAGTTGTAATTTCTGGCTTACTTCGTGTTAAAATAATAAACAAATAAACTTTACTCACATTGAGCGTCAGGGAAAGCGTCTGCTTGTGTGCAGACGGCCATTCTGGTGAGATTACATTTATCTGAGTGATTTGCTGAGCCGCCATTTTGTTTAGACAGCAAAGTAGCCTGCATCGTATTTGTCTACGATGCGGTCTTCTCTGAGCTGTCTACTTCGCCGGCTACGTGAGAATCGGAATGGGACTTAAGATGGCCGCCGTCTATTTAGCTGTCTATTTAGTTGTCTACGGTGAGTATTGGAACACAGCTGAGGTCTCTTGGCCCTCCTTCCCGGAGGCCGGGGAGTCCTTCTGGGATGGCGGTACAGCACTTACTGCTGCTGCCGCCGTGGGGGCAAGCGGCATTGCCACCGGCTCTCCACTTGTGAGCGCAGCACTCGCCTAAGCCGGTTGTGACGGTGCCCCCTGACGCGTTACATCGGCATAGGAGTTCTTTGGCATGTAAGTAACACACCTCCGTTCCTCTTTGAAGGACAAGCTTTCTTTGACTTTGGTAGTAACTATTTTTTCCTTTCTTCCAGGAGGGACAAGACTGCGAGTACGCGGCATTCTCCCCGTTAAAGTTTTCAGAATGTGGCGTATTCAAGAAAGTCTCAGGGGAATATTCTTTGTCACTACATCTGGCGCTAGTCATTCGACCTCAGCTCCTCGGTGAGCTGTGACCAAACCTGTAACATTTGTAGCATCAAAGAGGGTTGGGGATGTATGGTCGCACTCGAATCTTTACATACCTCGTTTCGGTGGTCTCCGGCAGGACCTTGAGTTAAAGGTCAGAAATAGATGTTTTGTTTCGATCTCTTTGCCGTCGCGCCTCATCTTAATACGCCTTACATTGATCACATTCTGCTCACTCCAGCCATCTAGTATCTTTTTCACAGTGAGCTCTTTCAGGTCATCATCAAAAACAGCACATCGAGAAGTGTTTATGCTGCTGTGTGGAGTCACTGTGACCGGGAAGTCACCAAAAAAAGCAGCAAAGTTCTCTAATTTCTCATGTTGTTTCTTGTCTCGGTGTTACAAAAGGAGGTCTCCGTCGGCCAGCTTTGTAGCTTTGTAACCTGATCCTATGGTCTCTACGAAACATTTCGCGACGTGGAAAGATGACAATCTGCGAGCTTTATTCTCCGCTTTTACTGAATGAATCACAAGATAGCGTGCAAAGTTTTCTGTCTGATGGCCATGAAATATAAAGATGTCATTGGTGCGTGCCCCTTTCATCAAGGAGCGATCGTGCAGAGAAGGAAAAGAACTGTCTATATAAGCATTTCTGTTTTCGGTAGCAATGCCAGCAACCCACCATGGAGCCCAACAGGAGGACGCAGTGGAAGATGTAAAACAATTACCACTGACGCCAAATCTACGTTGCCACTATAACCGTATATGAAATAACCTAGGTTGATTACGTCACACAAAGTTAACCCTTGCCGCCAGGAGAAGTGAAGTAAGGGTGAAAGGAAGACGAAGTGAAGAATCATTGGGTGTGAGTTTCCTAGCGCTGCTGTTTATTCGCCAATTTTGTAAGTTTTCTTACTCGTCTTCTGCATCTTACTGCCAAGATTCGGCCACCACCTTCGCGGTGCTCCAGGCGCCACGTCTTCAAGGCGCTGAAGCCTTATGTTCGGCTGCCACTACGTCCGAAAGCTTCGGCTACTGGTGGCGACCATTCTTCTCGGCGCCCATCAGATGAAGACGAAGTGACAAATGCGTCCAAACAGCAAGATAATTCCGTGTTTCGCGGACCCGAGGAGGGCTGTGATGGCCCCTCGACGACACCTAACGCCGACAACGAGTGTGTTACTCCGAAGAAGGTGCGAACTGATAATCAAGAGGATTACAGCGATGCAACAATCATAGACTCCGTGGAAATGAACTGTGATGTAGAAGCAGAAGACGGGCCTTTCACAACAGTCACGTACAAGAAAGCCCGACCAGCGGGGATACCCGTAATTTTCAAGCTGACAGACCCTAGCGCCTCACTCTGGAAAGTCAATCCGAACAAACTGGCCAGTGAAGTAGTATCTGCTGCTAAAGAGAAAGTGGAGTCATTCCGTGTCAACAGAGATGGCAACTTCTACGTAAGTGTCTCTACAGTTACTGCGTCCTCCAGACTTCTTGAGTTAACACAAGTTGCTGGTCTTGAAGTGGCACCGTGTATACCACACCCGTACGTGAGGAACCTAGGAAAGATTAGACAAGTACCAGTACAATACAGTGAAGATCAACTGCTTGAATATTTAGGAGACAGTGGTGTACTCTCAGTCAGGAGACAGACTAAATGGCTCTGTCGTGAAGATGGTTCAGCAGAGCCACGTTTACTCGGCTGTGTAATTCTTGAGTTCTCCCCCGACAAGCCACTGCAGCCTCGTATTCTCCTAGGCTTCACAAGTCATCCAGTGGAAGAGTGCCTACAGCCCGCTACACGATGTTACAACTGTCAACGATATGGACATGTTGCCAAATATTGCCATGGACACCTTCGCTGCAAAATCTGTGCAGGAGCACATGATTACAAAGAATGTACATCGAGAAATTATCCCAAATGTGCCAATTGCAATGGAGACCACGTAGCGTCATATACTGGTTGTCCGAAACATCAGGCAGCTAGTCGACTAAAGCGACAAGAAATTTTGCTTGGAACAGCTCCAAAAAAAAAGAATCACCTTGTCCGAATCCTGAAACTGTGCATCCACTCCCTGTGACTTCAAAATCACAAAAGAGTACATCACCACTGTCGTATGCGACGGTAGCTAAGCGTGCTTCAGCTTAGAAAAACAAAAGTACAGCCAAAACGAACCGTAGAGGACGATCACCAAGCGTTCAAAGGCAGACAAGCGACAGCAGGACACCGAAACCGTCAGCAACTCAGGATAACCAAGCGTCTACATCTTTCACCTCGCCAAAGCAAAAGGCACAAAAGCAACGTGCACCGAAAAAAAACTGATGTTGACATGGTTATGTCGATGCTCTTCCTTGCTTTGAAGGAAATCCTGCGTGTATTTTCACAGGCCAATGACCTACCAGAGGTTTTGATTGATATGTGGGGTTTAACGTCTCAAAACCACTATATTGTTACGGAAAAGAAGAGACGCCGTAACGACGAGGCTGGGGATTAGATATATTCCAAACCAGCGGTAATGGCGTGCCTGGTTCACCAGCGATCAAGCGGAGACAACCCTTCGTCTTTCTCGTCAGGCACACACGCGCGTCGCCCCCTAGAATATCAGTATACATGCATGTAGCATAACCCCCGGCGGCGCAAGCGCCGTCTCGGCGCATTTAGATGTCAACGTCACTAGGAGAGTTGTAGGGCTTCAAGCGCGCAACATGTACAATATCGGTAGCCTGTTGGGCACATGAAGACAATGGGGTGGCAGGACCAATTTCATATGTTACAGGCGTAACCACACGGAGGACACGGTATGGGCCTGTGTAGCGAGCAAGCAGTTTTTCTGACAAGCCGACTTGACGGGTCGGAGACCAGAGCAGTACCAAAGAACTGGGTGGAAAGTGTACGTCGCGGTGTCGTTGGTCATACAAGCGCCGTTGCTTCTCTTGAGAGGTAAGAAGGCGAGTACGGGTGATTTCGCGTGCGTGAGCGGCCCGAGTGATAGCGTCCATGGCATATTCACTGGTAGGTACTCCAGGAGACGGTATGACGGTGTCTAGAGGCAATGTTGGTTCTCGACCAAACAGCAGAAAAAATGGAGAGTAACCGGCAGTGTCATGGCGCGAAGAATTGTAGGCAAATGTGACGTACGGCAATGCGAGATCCCAGTCGGTGTGGTTGGTAGAAACATACTTAGCGAGCATGTCTGTAAGAGTTCGATTTAGGCGCTCCGTGAGTCCATTGGTTTGCGGGTGGTATGACGTAGTCAGCTTGTGTCTCGTTTTACAGGACTGCAAGATGTCGGCTATGACCTTCGACAAAAAGGTGCGGCCACGGTCTGTAAGCAGGTGCCGTGGGGCTCCGTGTTGCAAAATCACGTCCTTGAGGAGGAAGTCGGCGACATCTGTGGCGCAGCTTGTTGGGAGAGCTGCACACGAGTGGCGAGTTCTTTTCGTGCTTCCATTTGGCGACCGGACGGGTCCCCAAAGATGTCGCGTAGTCGCTCCTTGAAGGTATCCCAGCTGGTGAGCTCGGTCTCATGGGCGTCGAACCAGACCCGTGGGGTGCCGTCCAAGTAGAATATTACGTTGGCGAGCATCATGGTAGGGTCCCATCGGTGTGTGTGGCTAACACGCTCGTACATACGGAGCCAGTAGTCGACGTCGAGCCCAGGTTGTGCGGAGAATGTACCTGGATCACGGGGGGTGGGCATCGTCAGGTATGTAGTGGCTGGAGCTGCAGAGGGAGACGCTGACAGGCTGTTGTCATTGGTAGCCATGGCCGGAGACTGAATGGTGCGGCCACTGCGAAGCTTCGTGGTGAAGACGGGGAACGTTCCACCTCCACCAAATATGTTACGGAAAAGAAGAGACGCCGTAACGACGAGGCTGGGGATTAGATATATTCCAAACCAGCGGTAATGGCGTGCCTGGTTCACCAGCGATCAAGCGGAGACAACCCTTCGTCTTTCTCGTCAGGCACACACGCGCGTCGCCCCCTAGAATATCAGTATACATGCATGTAGCAATATGATTATGAGAGACGCCGTAGTGGAGGACTCCGGAAATTTAGACCACCTGGGGTTCTTTAACGTGCCCCCAAATCTGAGCACACGGGCCTACAACATTTCCGCCTCCATCGGTAATGCAGCCGCCGCAGCCGGCATTTGAACCCGCGCCCTGCGGGTCAGCAGCCGAGTACCTTAGCCACTAGACCACCGCGGCGGGGCGACCTACCAGAGGTGAGCGCAGTCCTTTCATTAGAGCTTCTAGCAGTACAACAAAAAATTGTTTATAGCAAAATTGCTCTAGAAATGACCAACCGTTTCTGCAACACAGCTGTGTTTCAGTTGAATGCCAATGGCCTTAGGTCCAAAAGCGCAGAATTTAGGAAGCTGGTTGCTCAGTATAGCTTCCCCGTTCTGTGTCTAAATGAAATCAATGTTGGCCCTGACTTTAGGATTTCTAACTACGTCACATATGCATCAAGAAGAAATCTAGGCCTAAGCAGGGCACTGTTATGCGTACGGCGCGACATACCCTCTTTTGTTTTATACTCGTCGGACTCGGAGGTGCCAGAATTTGTAGGGTGCAAAATTCAATTCGAGAAAATTACCATCACCGTAATTTGTGTTTATTTGCAACCATCGGCAAGCATCCCCGAATCATCTCTGGTTCATTTATTGGGTAAAGCCCAGGGACCTGCCCTCATCTGTGGAGATTTCAATGCGCACAATACCACGTGGGGCAGTACTCATACCGATTCACGTGGGGAACACTCGAAAAAGCAATTGATCAATGTGGTCTTGCTGTACTGATTGATGTATCAGTAACGTTTTTGAGAGGTAATAATTATGCCAGCTGCCTAGATTTGGCTATAGCCTCTCCTGACATTGCACGAGATATGAACTGGTGTACAGACCTTGAAACACGAGGGAGTGATCATTACCCGGTTCTTATGCAACACCCAAGAATACAAGTGCAAACGACCACATTGAGTTCAAAGCTAACTGACTGCAAGCTATTTCGTGAACATACCGGACATGACTTGATAGGAGTCAATGAATTGGATACATTTATGTCCTGCATTGAAAGCAGTTACTCCTGTGTGACAAGGTTTACAGCTGTCCCAACAGGCCACTCCAGTGTAGATGCAGACTATGAGCGCCTACGAGCTATTAGAAGGTGAGCAGAACGTCGCTGTCACCGCACTGGGAGGCTTGAAGATTATAAGAAGAGTCAGGCCACACACATCCAATCTAACCGGCACATGCAAAAGTTAGGTCGGAAAGAAGGGCATGATTTCTGCAACTCATTGACCCCATTTACTCCACTTCCGAAAATCTGGCAAACAATCACTGCTCTAAGTCATCCAGTATCCCAGCGAAACCCATTCAGAGCATCGGCCATATCTCTTGGATTATCCGAACGTGATGTTTCTAATACGTTTTGCACAATGCTGACTGGAACGAGGCAATTGGTTCACAACACTACTGTACTGCCTAGTTATGTAGAGCAGCAAATCCAAGATGCATACACTTTATCACATGCTCAACTGGATAACACGTATTCTCTACTTGAGCTGCGTACTGCTCTATCACTAACCCACGTAAGAACAGCAACTGGTCCCGACAACGTATCGTACAGTGTTCTGAAAAATCTAGGACCCAACGGCATGCCAGTTCTTCTACGGATATATAACGACATGTGGACGAAGGCGTGCGTTCCAATGTGTTGGAAGGTCGCAAGAATCGTCCCACTACTGAAGCTCGGTAAACCACCGCTTTCGCTTGACTAATTCTGAGCAGTCAGCCTCACTAGCTGTGTATTCAAAAGAATGGAAAAAATGGTTGACAGATTACAGTGGTGGATTGAAGCTAACAACTCACCTCCAGAACAGATTGCTGGCTTCAGACGACGGCGATTCACCATGGACTGAGTCCTCGACCTCGTTACATTTGTAGAACATGAGATGAGCTGTGGAAACATGGCTGTTGCGGCGTTCATAGATATTAAAAAGGCGTTCGACTCTGTGAGCCGCCTTTCTGTGCTGCACGGGCTTACCTCACTATGGGTTCATGGTCGTATCCTTGAATGAATCACGAACTTCCTATGTAACAGACAAATATACATTTCAATAAATCACGGAGACAGCGATCGCTTCAACATGAGCAAAAGTGTACCCCAAGAAAGCGTACTAAGTCCCCTTATTTTCAATGCTGCAATGGCAGGTCTTCCAGAAGTACTGCCCGAAGCCTTGAACATATACATGTATGCAGATGACATATGCATATAGACGTCTCACAAATCACTGGAAGTGATCGAACATCGGCTTCAACAAGGACGAGACGCAATAAGTAATTACCTCAAAGAGCGAGGCATGCACATTTCTCAAGCCCAATCTGTAGTTCTGCCATTCACGAGAAAAAGAGTGAAAAAACTTGAAGCTTTTTGTGGATGGCCAGAGAATCAAAATCGAACGAAAGCATCCCTTCCTTGGCATTACCTTAGATAGCCAACTCATATGGAGTCAGCATATTGCTGATCTAGAAAATCAAGTGAACAGCACCATAAATGTTATACATCGCATCACGGCAACAAAATGGGGCGATACATCAGCGTCTCTCCTCCACGTCCATTGCGCAATAATCCGACAGAAAATTGCCTACTCTGCGCCAGTTCTCCACAACATCTCTCAGACGTCGCTACACCGACTTCAGCTGTTACAAGCACGAAGCTTACGCATATGTCTGGGGGTTCCACAGGCAACATCAAGTTTATTGACACTGGCGGAGGCAAGAGAACCCAACTTTATAGTAATTAGAAATGCGGAGACATGTCTGCACCTTTTTCGTCTAGTCACGCAACACCCTTCCCATCCGCTCATATCCAACATCGTCAACCGTGTTGGAGCGCAAATACACCACGTGTACCAACAGTACATTTTCCGGCTTCCTGTGTCGACACATTGGCCACTCGACCAAAACTACCCTCTATGGCTGCTTTAGCTACCAACTATTGAAACGTCAATAGAAGGACTTCGCAGCAAACATAAAGTGCCAACCGTTGCCGCTCAGCAGTTGGCATCACATCATCTGTTTGACAGGTACCAAGGGTACACTCACGTGTACACTGACGGCTCCATCACCAAAGAGACACCGACATCAGCATTCATAATTCTGGAATTGTGCGAAGAATATGCATGTCGGTTGTACCACCTCTCTTCTTCAACAACGTCGGAGCTCGTAGCGATTTTGCTAGCCATAAGCTTTATTAAACTGTCAACGACACCAAGAAAATGGGTGGTAATTACAGACTCTCTGGCAGCACTGGCATGAGTGGAAAGTGCCACTTCAAGACATATTGATATGCGTATAGTATACGCTATACTAAAAGAGCTTTCAGAAGCTACGAAGTCGAATCATCGAGTGGCATTTCAATGGGTCCCGAGTCACTGCGGAATTAAGGGAAATAAAATGGCGGATGAGTTGGTCAAAACCGCTCATAATTATACGCAAACGTGCCTCATTTCTGTATCTCAATATGATGCAAATAGAATTTTAAGAACAACAAAACGTGAATTATGCCTGTCTACCTGGTTCACAGACAATACAAAGGAATTGATCCTATATTCTGTTGATCCTAATCTTGAATACCAATTAGACCGTGACCTCCCAAGACGTATCGACACTCATTAATTGCCTACGACTCGGAACTGCTTACACAAAGCCCTTCCTCCTTCGTATTCATCGTGCAACATCATCAGCATGTTCCTGCGGCCACGACGACGAGGATATCTGTCACATCTTGCTCGACTGTCTGAAACACGACACACACCGAAGGCGACTAGAAAAAGAACTTCATAGGTTAGATCCTGAGTGACCATTCGGGTTGAATAAAATACTAGGTCCACAGCCATCCAAAACAAACGGCAAAGCAATGAAGGTGCTGCAAGAGTTCTTCGAAGAAACGAAGATTTGTGACGAATACTGAGCAGACAAAAGTTAAAAGTGAACGCATCGTCTACGTGTTTGTTCTGCCCATATAGGAGAACTTTTGCTCTCACTCATGTAGGACTGTTTATATGTATATATGCTGTTGTTTTTTTTTTCATTTTCACAATTTTATTTTTAACAATTAGCTGGAAAGGGGTAGCCGTCACCAAGTAATGGTGACAAAAACTCCTTCGTTTATTTTCTATTTCAAATAAAAAAATGAAGTAAGTAGAAGAGAGGAGAAGACAGGAAAGATTTAAAGTCAGAGAGAAAGACGACGATGAGGGGAGAGAGAAATAGGAAAATGCGACTGCCGATTTCCCTTGAGTGGGTCAGCCCAGGGGTGCCGTCTACTGGAAGCCGGTGCCGAAGGGGTGGGTTGCCTGTACCGGGGGGGGGGGCATAAAGCTCCAATCACCCGGCGTCCGCTCAACCCTCCTGGATTCCCATGTTCCCGAACACAGCTCAGCCACGCACGGCTAGGCGTGGGAGGAGGTCCAGAGCCCCCCGTTAGCTCAGGGCCGAGGTGTCTAACATTAAAATCTTGACATGTATGTCATGAATGTCCTGATTTACATTTTATTGTCCTGCAGCTCTTGTGGTGTTTTGTTCACATAGCGTGTTGCAAAACTGGTATGGTATGGCAATATTGCATGGCGAACACAAGAGACAGATCCTAACACGAAAATCATGACATGCGCGTCATGCAACAACATGACTACATTTCACGCTCATGATGCGCTCGCGGCCGTTTCGCTAGCGTCACATACATCAAGTTTGGTATTACGGTACGTGAATGGATGACGAAGGTATGTGACTGGTGCAAACTTCATAATCATGAGATGCGTGTCATGAGATAACATGACTACATGCCACGCTCATGATGCAGCGGGGGCCGTTTCACTATCTTCGCATATGCCTAGTTTGGTACTACTTGACGCCAATGGATGACGAAGGCATGTGTCTGGTGCAAACACAATAATCATGAGGTGCGTGTCATGTGAGAACATGACTACATGCTACGCTAGTGATGCGCTCACGACCGTTTTGCGGCCTTCACATGTACCAAACTTGGTATTGCGCGACGTGAACGGACGAAATAGGTAACTGGCACATTCAAATATGATAATCACGACATGCGTGTCATGTAACAAAATGACTACATACCACACTGATGATGCGCTCGCGGCCGTTTCGGTAGCTTCACATATGCCCAATTTGGTATTACGTTACACCAATGGATGACGAAGATATATGACTGGTGCAAACATGAAATTCATGAGATACGTGTCACGTGAGAGCATGACTCCATGCCACAGTCAAGGCGGCAATACATTTAAATGTGACGTGGTGCGCGTGCTCGCCGGCGTTCATTTTGTCACGTCACGCCAGCGTTCCAACGTCAGGCGGCGGTCCTGCGATATACTCGAAGGTGGGCGCCGCGCGGCGTTGCTTTGACGCATGCACCTTTCAGCGCGTCTGGCGTCCCTCCGACCCAAAAAGAGGGAAACGCAGAGTTGTCTGGGTAACGCATCGGCGCGAAATGCTGCATGTCGCATTTCGCGCCGTTTGCTGTCAGGCCGCGTCGATGGACGTTAGTCACACCTGGCGTCAGACTATAGAGGGTGAGCATTTTGCTAACGTGCAGCGTCTCTGTGACCAGCGTGCGCGCGCATCAACGCTACATTGGAGTATATTGGGCCCTTCATGATGCGCTTGCGGCCATTTTGCTAGCTCCACATATACCAAATTGGTTTTACGTGACGTGAATGGATGACGAAGTATATGACTGGTGCAAATATGATAATCCTAACACGTGTGTCATATAAGAACAAGACAACACACTACGCTCATAGCGTGCTCGCGGCCATTCTGCTAACTCCACATATACTTAATTCCGTATCACGTGACGTGAATAGATGACGAATGTAAACGACACATCCAAACATTATAATCATAACACAGAAATCACGTACGGCATTATTTACCTCCACCTCGTAACGTTGTGCTGATTTTAAAGTCACATATCAACATTTCTCATTCATGCTTCGCATATCATCGATTCCCACTGTACGTGGGATCTGCCATTTTGGGGGGACACGATCACTTTTGCGTGATTTCGCGTCGTGTTGTGCAGTGAATGTTACATGTACTGAAAATACGGGAGCTTGTTAAGCCGTCAGCATCGCGGCAGCTCACCTTTCATCGTTTTCGTTTGCAGACGCGTTAAGTGATCGTGCGAGCGTAAAAAAGTCGTACCCCAATTGCGTACGCTCGAGGATATTATTTAAGCTTTTTGCCGAACTTCGCTACGTATTTCCAAGCGGGCAATTCCGAAAAAAAAAGTGGCAGCATATCAACGGAGTGAGTGATGGAGAGTGGGGCGAACCATCCGTCCGTTTATTCGTTCTTGCTTCCGTCTGTCCATGCGTCCATCTGTGTGACCGTCCGCGCGTGCGTCTGTTCGGGCGTCCGCACCTCCATCTGTGCGTCTGTCGGTGCGTTCATCTATGAATCCACCCCTACGTCCGTCCATGCGTCCATCCATCCGTGCAGCCATCTGTGTGTCCGTTCGTCTATCTATAATACACTCCAAGTACCACTATCTCGCATCTTTTCATGATATTGTCACGTACCAAGAGCCGTAGAGAAGGGACAGGAACAGCGGGGCAGAAAGACACGAGCGTGTATCTTCGAAACGAGGCGCTAACCACACTTCTTCTTCGTTCTCTTTGCCCTTTTCGGCTCGCTAGGGCTTGCCGGCTCACAACTCTAGGTGGCATTATTCCCCCTCCCATTAGAGCATCGACCCGATGCTCATACACAAGGGGACAGCAGGGTCGGTAAGGGAAAAAAAGGAGAAACGGTAGCTATAGTGCACAGGGCATATGCAGGTGCAAAAAAATTGTCTGAGGTTGGTCATAAGAGAAAAAAAAACATTAACAGAGTTCACAGTTCGTTCGAGACCCAACGGGCAATGTAAAAAAACGAAAATGTTTGCTGCCCGGGCATAATAGGACGAGTATCACCGCGTAATATAAGGTTTTAGGCGGACGACATGCACAATCTCTGTTCGTGGTGAGTGGCGCTGTGTCGTTGCCGAGCCTCCGTCTGGAATAACTTCATAGTTGACCTCGTTCAACCGCCGTAATACTTTGTAGGGTCCGAAGTACTTGCTCAGGAGTTTTTCGCTCAGACCTCGCCGTCTAACAGGAGTCCAAACCCACACTTGGTCGCCAGGTTGGTAGGAGACTTGTCGGTGGTGGATATTGTACCTTCGGGCGTCTTCACATTGCTGCGATCTTATGTGCACGCGAGCTAATTGACGTGCTTCCTCTGCACGCTGAATGTAATCGTCGACATCGGGAGTTAGTAGCTCGTGCTGGTCGATGTCACAAGGAATCATAGCGTCTAGCATGGTTTGCACGTCTCTACCGTAAACGAGGCGGAAGGGTGCGAACCTTGTCGTTTCCTGGGTTGCGGTGTTGTACGCAAACGTTACGTATGGCAGGATTTCGTCCCACGTTTTATGCTGCACATCCACGTACATAGAAATCATGTCCGCCAGCGTTTTGTTCAGCCTTTCTGTTAAGCCGTTACTCTGGGGGTGGTATGCGGTTGTCTTGCGGTGGTTCGTGTAACTGAGCTTGAAGATGTCGTCCAACAGTTTTGCCGTAAACGCTGTCCCTCGGTCAGTGATGATGAATGACGGGGCACCGTGACGAAGCACAATGTTGTGCATGAAAAACTGGGCGACTTCAGATGCTGTACCACGTGGCAATGGCTTCGTTTCAGCATAACGCGTCAAGTAATCAGTTGCGACGATGATCCACTTGTTTCCGGAGTGAGACATAGGAAACGGTCCAAGAAGGTCCATCCCAACTTGGTCAAACGGCGTACGTGGTGGATCGATGGGTTGTAAGAGGCCTGCAGGCTTCACAGGTGGTGACTTGCGACGCTGACATTCGCGGCATCCTTTCACGTAGAGTTTGACACAAGCTGCGAGTTTTGGCCAGAAATAGAGCTTTCGAACCCGGTCGAGTGTCCGTGAGTATCCCAGGTGGCCGGATGTCGGCTCATCGTGGCAGGCTAATAGGATGTCATCACGAAGGTCATGAGGGACGACTAGAAGATAAGATCTGCTGCCAACACCAGTGTTTTTCTTGTATAATATGTCGTGTCGTAAGCAAAATGACGGCAACGTACGGGAAAGGGGACGAGGAACAGACGTGGTGCTGCCTTCTAAATGATCGATGATGGGTCTTAACTCGGGGTCCGCTCGTTGCTTACTGAGGAGGTCCGCCCCACTGAGAGTCCCCAGGAAGGTGCTGACGTCTTCTACAGCTGTATGGTCGGACTCCAGAGGTGCTCGTGATAGCGTGTCGGCGTGTTCATGCTTTCTACCCGACTTGTATACAATGGTGATATCGAACTCCTGAAGTCGCAGACTCCATCGTGCTAATCGCCCAGAGGGGTCTCGAAGGTTAGCCAACCAACATAAAGCGTGGTGATCACTCACAACTTTGAATGGGCGCCCATATAGATAAGACCTGAACTTTGTAATCGCCCATATTACCGCGAGACATTCTTTCTCTGACGTTGAATAGTTGGTTTCGGCACGTGATAGAGTGCGGCTCGCGTAGGCAATCACACGTTCAATCCCATCTTGTGTTTGCAGCAGGATAGCTCCGAGACCAATGTTGCTTGCGTCAGTGCGCACCTCTGTGTCAGCGTCCTCATCGAAATGACCGAGTAAAGGAGGGAAACACAATCGATGTTGCAGTTCCGCAAAGGCAGTCGCTTGTTCGTCAGTCCACTGAAATGGGGTGTCGTCACGCGTAAGTCTGATGAGAGGCTCCGCAACCTTAGAGAAGTTTTCAATAAAACGGCGATAGTAGGCGCAGAGCCCCAGAAATCGCCGAAGACTTTTTTTGTCTGTCGGAGCTGGGAAAGAGGCCACAGCAGCAGTCTTCTCGGGATCGGGCCGAACGCCTGCAGCGCTCACAACGTGACCGAGGAACTTCAGTTCATTGTAGCCGAAATGGCACTTCTCTGGCTTGAGGGTAAGGTCAGCGGATCGTATGGCTTCAAAAACACTCCGAAGGCGATGAAGGTGCTCGTCAAACGTTTTTGAAAAGACAACGACATCATCTAGATAGACGAGGCAACTTTTCCACTTGAGGTCAGCGAGAACGGTATCCATCATTCATTGGAATGTGGCCGGAGCGGAACAGAGGCCGAATGGGAGCACTCGGAACTCATACAGGCCGTCAGGAGTTACAAAAGCCGTTTTTTCGCGGTCACGTTCATCGACTTCAATTTGCCAATAACCACTTTTGAGGTCGATTGAGGAAAAGTACTTTGCTCGCCTCAGCCTGTCAAGAGAATCGCCCACTCGAGGCAGCGGGTACACGTCTTTCTTTGTGACGTTATTCAGCTTCCTATAATCGACACAAAAGCGAAGTGTACCATCCTTCTTCTTTACAAGGACCACTGGGGATGACCAAGGGCTACTTGATGGCTGTATTACACCGTCTTGAAGCATTTCCTTCACTTGCTTTTGAATTGCGCGTCGTTCGGTTGGTGAAACGCGGTAAGGCTGTTGCCGTATAGGGTGCGCGTCGCCGTAGGTGATAATACGGTGTTTGGTAATCGATGTTTGGCGGATTCTCGATGAACGTGCAAAACAGGCGTGGAATTCTATCAACAGGTCGTTAAGCCTTCGTTTGTTTTCGTCAGAAAGCGCTGAATATATGTCGACGCCCCGGAGAGGTGCTTCGGTATTATCGGTTGCCTCGGAAGCAAAACACTCAGTCACATTAGTTACTGGGTAGGCATAGGCGATGACAGTACCAGGGAAAAGGTGTCGGCGCTCGTAGCTGAAGTTCGTAACAAGTACCTCGCAATGGCCATCCTGAAGATCTACTAGGCTTCGTGCTACGCAGACACTTTGGAAAAAGAGCAGGGATCGATTGCTCTCCGCCACCATTTCACCGTGTGCTGATTTGTTACTAGCCACTTGAACCATAACACTTGAGCGCGGTGGTATCGTCACAGCATCGTCAATCACCCGCAGACATACTCGATCGTGGTCGGGATTATGCTCTGGTGTGGCGCTTTTTGTTGAGAACGTGACGAGGCGCTGTCGAATGTCGATGATAGCACCGTGCTCCCTCAGGAAGTCCATGCCAATGATCAGGTCTCGAGAACACTGACGGAGAACACTCAAGCTGATAACAAAGGTTGAACCACGAATCTGTATTCGTGCTGTGCAAACGCCGAGTGGCATGAGGATGTGCCCGCCAGCAGTACGAATTGGCTTGAGGTTCCAAGGCATCGTCACTTTCTTTAGAAGAGCAGCCTGTTTTTCACTTATTATAGAAAAATCCGCACCCGTGTCAACTAAAGCAGTGACTTTGCGACCGTCGAGCAGCACTGGAATATCTAATGAAACCTTTTCGGAACCAGCTGGTGTCGTCGTCGTCGGGGAATCTTCAGTTTGCGGAAGCGTCGGTAGGAGGCCATGAGCTTGTCCAGTATGAGCGGCCTCGCCCCCGAAGGTCGCTGTGGTTAGTTTTCCCGCCGCGGACTGGGGGACCGACCCTGCGCCACGCTCGAACAGGTGCGGCGATTAGGAGAAAATCGCCGCGGCGACGGGGAGCGTGACTGGTGCAAGGATGACGAAGTTCCGCGCTGTTGAGCCACATACTCTTCAATATCAGGGGGCCGCTGACCGAACCTGGGTGGTGGTGAGTTCGTCGAAAATCCGCGTAGTCCAAGTTGCCGGTAAGAACAGTGTCGGTAAAGATGCCCAGCTTCGCCATAGTGGAAGCAGAGAGGACGTCGATCAGGCGCACGCCAGACGTCTGATTTTCGCGGGATCGGGCGAGGTGCGCTGTAATATGGCGCCGCTTGGACTGTCTGCAGCATGGCTCGGGCCACGGTGGGATGCGGGATTGCGGGTGTTACAGGTTGCCGCAAAGCTTGAGCATACGACATGCGGGGGAAGTCACCGGGTGGTTGATAATCCCGCATGCAAGATGGTTCTCTTAAAGCATGCTGGACTTCATCTCGGACAACGCTGGAGAACGAAGAGGTAGGGGGCTGCGAGGGCACCGACAGCTTCTGGAGTTCTTCGCGGATGACTGAACGTATGAGCTCTCGGAAAAAATCCATTTGGCCACCGAAAGCTCCAAAGTAGTCCGTAGTTGAAACATTGACGTGTCGCTCGTATGACGGGGCCCGGTGCCTAAGGGTGCTTTCGATGGTGACAGCTTCCGTGAGAAATTCTGACACAGTCTTGGGTGGACTGCGTACAAGCCCACCGAAAAGTTGCTCTTTCACCCCGCGCATGAGGTACCGTACCTTCTTTTCTTCTGGCATGCCGGGGTCAGCTCGATGGAAGAGGCGCGTCATTTCCTCGACATACATCGCAACCCCTTCATTTGGTAGTTGTATGCGGGACTGCAGATCGCGCTCAGCTCTCTCCCGACGGTCAGGGCTTGCATATATCGCAAGAAGTCGGCGTTTGAAGTCTTCCCATGATGTAAGAATACCTGCCCGGTTCTCGTACCAGACACGTGCGCCGTCCAAAAGACTGAAATAGACGTGCCGCAGTTTGTCTGCGTCATCCCACTGGTTGTGCACGGCAACGAACTCGTAATGAACAAGCCAATCTTCCACATCCTCAAGTGCAGTGCCATGAAAAGGATTTGGCGTTCGCGGTGTTAGTAAGGTGCAATGGAGAGGCGTTGTGCCGTTCGTACCGGTTAAGTTGGTGTCGGCATGGCTGGTCGGAGCTGCCATGTTGTTTGCGAGCAGTCCAAACTCAGGGGATTGTCCTCGGATCCTTCTGCTGGCGCGGTGCACAGGAGTGACCACCGGTACGACGCTTGTGTTCCTGGTATGTGGAGGGGTACGGTGCATAGATTACCCAGCACCTCCACCAGTTTGTCACGTACCAAGAGCCGTAGAGAAGGGACAGGAACAGCGGGGCAGAAAGACACGAGCGTGTATCTTCGAAACGAGGCGCTAACCACACTTCTTCTTCGTTCTCTTTGCCCTTTTCGGCTCGCTAGGGCTTGCCGGCTCACAACTCTAGGTGGCAATATATTGCGCATAGAGAAGCACCGCCATCCAGCAGACATTCCAAGGACAAAACGACAGCACAGAACACTCACACTTTCTTACGGCTTGCGCTTCGTGTCTACTTCCCACCTTTAACCACCTTGAGTTTATGGTATATACTAGTTCCCTGTATTCATGGCACTGCGGCCCAACGCTCGCTAAACCTTTCTAAAACCAAGGAGGTTACGCCCAGCGAGTATAACGAAGCAACCCTTTCTTGTCAGATGTACGTGCCCATGGCTGTTAATGGGGATTGAGAGACAGGAGAATTAGGCTTTTAGTTAACGCGCACGCTGCGAATTTTTCATTCTTCAACAACGCACAGGAGAAATCTCCCACCGGCACCACCTTGCAGGTCAAAACGTAAGACTGGTTACACACTACGACTACGACGAGGGATGAACGGGTGTCGCTTTAAGAAGCTTCGCCCCTAAAAACAACGCGCACGCGGCGCATTGTTTCGTTTGCTGCCATGACGGTAGAATTTGTTTACGTTTACGCTGGCTGTCCTAGCGTTTGATTTTGCGATCTTCGGGCAGCTTCGGGTTGTCTCGGACTCCGCACACACGTAATCACGACGCTGTTTCTTGTCCAGATCAGTACTAGCTGACTGACCCACTGGCTAGCTCTGGCTATCAGAGAGCTCCCAGACGCTTGAAAATCGACGAAACCCACTGTGTTGCCACAAGGTCGAAGGAAATGAGCGAGGCTAGCGTGAGCAAGGCAAGCCCGGAAAACGTAAAGTACCGCTTCGAGACCTTTCTGAATGAGAGAAGTCTCGGAGGGCATTATTTACGTTTTCAATGAATGCCGTGCAGCGGCGCTGAAAGAAATTGCGCTCAGGGTAATTTTTTTCAAGTTTTTACTTGACATTTCAAGTTAGTTTTTGTAGTAACACGTTCCATATGATGCAGGTTGTGAGAAACAAAGAAAGAAATTAAAGCTTGAAGAAGCTGCTCTAAAAAAATTAAAACTGAACATCTACAGCTCTGGCTCTGACCCGGGTCTTTCTTGTATGAAACAAGTATTCTACCTCGGAACTATTTAAAGGAGCCTCGCACGACTCTTAAAGTAGCACTGACATCAAATTTCAAGATCGAGATGTGCCCAACACTCAATTGCTTGGTATGCATAGGTCTTCTTGTCCAAAATTGAAAGACATCCTGCGGGTGGAAGTTATTTTATTTCAATGTAAAACAGCGTTGCAAAGCTAAGGAAAAAAATGGAAAATAGACTGCCCTGCGACATCGACACTAGTGCTGGTGTTCGGTGTGATACATTCCACAAATACCATCCTGAGTGACGATGTCCGAGTAGTGATGACGTGTACGATCCGAGTGTTCTTATCGTGGCGCCGAAGCGCAGAAACGTACTCGCTCGTCACGTCTCATCTTCGTGGGACCAGTTTGAATGACTTGGTAAATTATCAAGATAACATGCACTTTTCAAATAACGGCGAAAGAAAAGAGCATGCTTCGACGTGTGCTTGTCGGCCAGCATGTCCGGGAATCATTGTGAGTTGCAGGAGAGTTGCAGTGGTCTAGTTCGAAGCAGGGAAAAGCGCAATGAGGGTGTCTCTTCATATCACGTATGTGTTACACATCAACACGACCAAAAGCTATCAAAAGTGGAACAGCGTATAGTCAGATATAATCGCTAACAAGTACCACGCAGGTATTGTTAAATTTAGTTCATTTCTGGACTTTCGGCCCACGTAAAGGGGATAGTAGCGTATTAAGCCCAAAACGCTGGATTGGTGGCGCCCTGTGGAGGTGCAAAAAAAAACAACCCTGGCAAGCAGGAAACGTATTGTATTTCTCCACTGAAGCTCATTCGCGATAGCTATATTTCATTGATCTCTCTGCGTATACCTGAATGCTTTGCACGCCCAAACACACCAATATAGCTAACTGAGACCCACGAGCAAACATGGCTGAAGCGTGCATCCTCGGGCACCTCTGCAGTGCTGCTTGTAACGGTCTGCATTTTTAAATCACTGTTCTGCAAAAGGTCGGTCAAAGGAAAAATAATTCACGACGTCGCAAATCGTGGCGATTCCAAGGTCCAGACTATCGTATTGAGCCCGAGTCAACACGTCATACGGTGACGACAGCATTGCAGGTGACAAGGCATGACTGAATGTGTCCGGCTAGCAGACGAAATGCTTGCGGAGCAGCTGAGCCTGACATCACTCTTTTCTGTGGAAAAGTGGCCAGCTGTGGCGTGATCTGAAGGTGACCGCGAGGCAGCGTCACTACTGGTGCTGCCAGCGCTAAAAATGGCGAGATTGCTGGCAGTTTTGAATAGTGCTAGATACCAGTGATATAAATATTTAATCATCCCTCAGTTGCCTTTTTATGGCGTGAATCGCTGCTACGGGGTCTGTAGCTACTCGCTGACAAAAAAAATCTTGGCGTAAGAAAATTTGATGTCAGTGCTCTTTCAAAGCTATACATTGCCATTGAAGACTACCGATCACGGCGCCTCAAGCGGCTTGACCTTTTTTGGGCTTCACTTTCTGTGCATTAGTGCTGCGGCCATTCCAAGCACTATGTTGTACACTGCTGTTACTAAAAGACAACCATGTTCTAAGCTACCTTTGCACTTTAGAGAATGAGGCTGCACACCCTTGTCTGCTGACACGTCATTGCAGTCTAGGACGCAGAATAGAATGAATGAATGAATGAATGAATGAATGAATGAATGAATGAATGAATGAATGAATGAATGGATGGATGGATGGATGGATGGATGGATGGATGGATGGATGGATGGATGGATGGATGGACGGACGGACGGACGGACGGATGAAAAATCTTTTTTTGTAATCCTGAAAAACACGACTAGCGCGTTGGGTAGCTCCGTGAAACTTAAGAACCATTCCCTATTCACAAAGCATGTGACTTTCGCATCGCGAAACCGTCGGTCACGTTACTTGCTACCGAATTAGGCTTCTCGGAAGCGCGCCAATTAAATTCTCTTTGATTGTGGCTTTTCAACGTGCGCTTATTCATTTAACTACGCTAATATATTTTGCTTTTATTTAATATATTCCGAGTTAACAGCTTGCGCCGTGTCCTAGTTACTTTCTCCTTTGTAATTATTCTTTTGGGTACCACATCACTAAGATGTTGTTGCCTAATGTCAAAGTTCGTCTTTCCTAAATAACCGGCGTGATACGCAATGTTGCAAAGTAGCGAAACTCGTTGAGATAAAATCACGTGTGCACAAGTGCATTATTGTAGCGAATTTTTTTTCAGAATTTTTAAACAGAGTCTCTTTTGCAGCGTCATTTCAAATAGACTCCCGTCAATCAATTTGGCGGTGGCTTATATAGAAGTTGGTGACATGGACTTTTGGTGCTTTAATGATTATTTTCAGTTTTTGTATGACAATGTGGAGTCATCCATGTGCATGTACATCTCTATGTAAACTATTTGCGTATACGGAGAAATTAATATTTTTGAAACTGAGGATAGTTTTCGCAGTGGGCAGTCTTCTTAGTACAGAAAACTATGGACTCTAACCATCTCTCTTCTCAGGTATAAACCTGTGAGACAAGCCTCACAGATGGGCTTCGCTCTGGGATACAGTCAGCTGCTTTACTTATCGTATCGTTGCATGCCACCACGACTGTTTCAAGCTACCATACAATATGTTAGGAGAGGCTGGTAAATCGGACACTATAAAGTGCAAACCATTTTACCTCTCTGGACTGGGTCCCCATCAAACGCACGTACTTTTACGCCCTCGTCAACGAATTGAGCCGCTTACTAGAAAAGATAATGTTTTTTTTTTTAGGCTGGAGCAGTACTTGATATGTTCATAAATAGTCTCCTATTTGGTTTTCGCCTGCACCTGCGTCCCCTGTGATGTATATTTTAGGTCAGGCGAACAACAGCAAAGTCATGACAGAGCGGTCCAACGTCCCTGCTCAGCGGTAGCTGAAGGCACGACGGCGTTTCATTAGCGGCCCGCATAACCGCGAAGCACGCAAGGAAAGCTTTGCAGCAGAAATCTAAGGAAATGTCATGAAATCTCGTAATATATTATTGCGTGACTGCGGCGCTCATTCAGTTGGCAGACAATAATGATCACTGCCGTGAACAAGGGGGGGGGGGGTGAGCTAAGCCCCCTTATTCCCCCCACCCCCTTCCAGGGGGATACGCCTATGAATTCCGGTAACTAGGATATCCTCCAAATAGCATGCGACACCATTGGCACTTTCGAGCATGGTGGGCATTATTCGTCCAAAATTACCAGGTGCCAAAAACACGCCAAAAGGTAGCCGGTTTACGGCGAAGTCACTTTTTTCGTGTTGAACACCCGAAGAATATGCGCCAGCTCTCTCAGCAATACCTCTTGATGTAGGTCAGTTCAATTCACATTCAGGAAGTTCTTCTCATCCACAGAGTCCACCGGAAATTTCTTCAGCACATGATAAAATGCATTGATGGGTGTCTAGCATAGCTATAGGGTTCACAGTTGTGTTGTAGTCACCACACAGGTGGACGTTTCCGTCTTTTTTTTTACCGGTGTAATGTACTCGCCCGTGGCTATTGGTGTGAGCACACCTATTGACTGCATTTTATCAAGCTTTTTTCAACTGCAGTAGTCAGTGCGAAGGGCCCACTACGTTCCTTCAAAAACTTAGGTTGAGCGTCCGTTTTGAGAGAGTTCAGCGTTATCTTCTATGATACATTCCAATTCGTTTTTGAAAAGTTTAGTGTGCTTTTGTGAAAGCTTGCTCACCTATACTTTTGCTTTCGTGTCCCTCGCCTCCCGTGCCAAGCAGATCTTGTTGCTGGGAAATACCGAGTTCCAGTAAAGCTGCACATGCTGTCTTCTCTTGGCCCAGAAGTGGTGGTCCAACCTGCTCCTAGACCTTTAAGGGTAATAGAACACTTTGGCCATTATGTTGAACAACAACTCCAGCTATTCCTACTGGTTCGACTAATGCGCCTGACTCTGTAGACAAAATTTTGTCGAGCGCAACTTCGAAGAGGGGATCAACTGTTGCTGTCGCCTGCGAGAAATTACGGATACCGTCGCTGCCCACATATACAATTTCATTTCAAGTGGAGTCTTGTTTATCAGTAGAAGTACCGTTATGGCATATTTTACCGAGCAGGTCATGCCACTTCTTTTAATTTTTGTGGCCCAGTGAAAAGCTTTCATGCTGCGCGCTCACACGTGAGATAACTGCGTTTTGATCGGACTGTCATATACGCTGAATATGCCCTTTTTGGTACAGTCTAAACAAGTTGCGGACGCATGTATGCAGTTTTAGGAGCGAAGCTCCTTAGACATGGGTCGTTCCATCCTCTGTAGTAGTGGTAGTAGTATGTAGCCGCCTCTACTTTACGAGTTGGCCAATATATGGTGTTGTGCATATATTCTCTTGGAAATAATATAACTAGATGGCGTTAGTGGTTTTCACAGCATGTCTATAGAGTGAATGATGATGAGTAGGGCGAAGCATTCTCCCGTCCTTCCTTGAGTCCAGCTGTCCTAGCGCCCGTCCGTATATCCGTTCATGTTTCTGTTCGTCAGTCCATCCATGCTTCTCTGCATCTATAAGTCCGTACATTCGTCTACCGTTTATCTGTGCGCCTGTCCGTCCGTCTGTCCGCCTACTGTCTGTGAGTCCATCCACGCCTCTGTCCATCTGTCTGTTGGTCCATCCGCGCGTCTGTCCAACCGTCATTCCGTCCGTACATACGTCAGTTCATGCTACGGTCGGTCCGTGCGTCCGTTCATTCGTCCATCCCGACACACAGACGGAAGGACGGGCGCACGAACTGAGGCACGAACGGACGGACATTCGACTCACTCACCATGATTTACTACGTGGATATGATGTGATTTTCTTTGCTGTTTAGAAAAAAGGGGGTAACGATTTAGAGTACAATTTGTACTCTACTATGGGAGAGCTTAAAGCCGTCCCGTGTTCACAACTTACGCGCTTAAGATGGCCACACCGCCAACACATCTTTGACGCTTTCTTTCGCTGGCATCTTTTACTGCAACTCTTTTCGGCCCTTGCGTTTGTACGGTTACATGGTCTACATCAAATGCGCTCCATGCTTTATGTACTTCTGGGGCACTTTGTCCTGAATACATTGCTAAAGCCTTTTCAACTGCCTTTTAAAATGTTATCTTGTTGTCTTCAGCGCATAGAACTCGCTGAATGTATTGCTTTGTAACGCACAAACAAATATGTCCCGCAGTGCCTCGTCTACAAATAATCGAACTCGCACGCACTCGACAGGAAATGCACTTCCATGACAAATCTTCCGTTGTACTCAGTCTCGCATTGAAACTGTTCATAAAATTTGGTTCTTTCACCAATTACTGAACGCTTCGGCGCCAGATTGTCGCCAAGCAATTTCCTGGGGGTGTCGTTAGGCTTGTTTGATGGAAGGTCAGGGGCGGTAAGTGACTAGAGTAGGGCTTACACCTTCACACCTATTAGGCTCAAGAATGTGTGATACTTGTCGGCCTCCGGTATTGTGTTGAACTGGAAAAAAATCGCAGATCCCACGTGCAGTGGGAATAGATGATATGCGAGGCGTGAATGAGAAATGTTGATATGTCACTTTAAAATAAGCGCAACATTTCGAATACAAGTAAATGATGCCGTACATGACTTCTGTGTCATGAATATCATGTTTGGATGTGTCGTTTACTTTCGTTATCTATTCACGTCATGCGAAACCAAATTTAGTATATGTGGAGCTAGCGAAACGACCGCGAGCATGCTGTGAGCGTGGTATGTTGTCACGTTCTTACATGACACGCTGTCAGAATTGTCATCTTTGCACCAGTCATTTATTTTGTCAATCATTGACGTCACGTAACAACTTTGGTATGTGTGGAGCTAGGGAAACGGCCGCGAGTGCATCATGAAGGGTCCAATATACTCCAATGAAGCGTTCACGCGCGCGCACGCTGGTCACAGCGACGCTAAGTTAGCAAAACGCGAGCAATCTATAATCTGACACCAGGCGCGACCAGCTTCCGTCAGCGTCGCCCGACGGCCAGTGGCGTGAAATGCGACATGCTGCATTTCGCGCCGATGCCATAGAATAATATTACTCTATGCCAGTCCGTTACCCAGACAACACTGCGTCTACCTGTTTTCGTGGCGAAGGGATGCCCGGACGCGCTGAAACGCACATCAAACCAACGCAGCGCGGCACGCGCCTGCGAGTATATGGCAGGACCGCGTCATCTGTGTGGCAACGTCGGCGTAAGGCCGCGTTCACACTGAGCATTCCGGCCGCCGAAAGTGCTCCCAATCCGGTTCGGCGGCGGTGAGATCCGCCGAAAGGGTCCTCTCCGCGCCGATCGCTCTCGGACCGATTTTTGCGGCGTCTCCCGCCGAATCGGTCACCGCGGACCAATGGGATTGCTAGTCAAGGAATTTCGAAAAATGGTGGCCAAGCCCTACTCACTTGTTATGATGCAGTGCACGTAACTGAATGTTGAAACCAACGGGAGTTTAACCTACTCTGTACCTACTTCGCGTCCGTATTTCGTGGAAGAGGTGACCAAGCTTGCTGTTGGCGTGACCGAGCTCGTCGCGGTCTTGCAGAGCAAAATGAACCGACCAACGCCGCTGGCGTCGGTGGTTTTCTGCTCTTCGTGTATTACAAGACAGCCGCTTGCCAGCAAAGTAAGCAGTACTGTCTTTTCTTGCTTCTTGCGTACGAGAATTGCCGAAGTATACACCACCGGATAGCGTAGTACCGTTTGCGAGCCGCGACAACAACCGCTTGCAGCGCATCCATCCCGCGTTCTCCCCGTAGTAGATGGCATATTCAGCGGCGCGGGGCGCGTCCAGTGCGAACGACGCTGCGTTTCGGCGGCAGGGGAATTTCGGTCGCTGTAGAAAGCGGATGTTTCAGTGTGAACTAGGCATAACGCGACGAAATGAACGAAGGTGAGCACGCGCATCGCGTCACGTGGAAATGTATTGGCGTCTTGACTGAACAATGTGGTCATGTTCTCACATGACATGCATCTCATGATCGTCATGTTTGGACCAGTCACATACCTTCGTCCTCCATTGGCGTCACGTAATACCAAGTTTGGCAAGTTTGGCATATGTGAAGCAAGAGAAACGACAGCGAAAACATCATGAGTCATGTTGCACTCAGACATTCAGCCACGTTGTTACATGACACTCATGTCGTCATTATCATGTTTGGATGCGTCATTTACCTATGTCGTCCGTTCGCGTCACGTAATACCAAGTTTGGCAATGTGAAGCTAGCGAAACGGCCGCGAGCACATGATGAGCGTAGCATGTAGTTGTCATGTTGTTGCATAACAGGCATCTCATTTTTATCATGTGTGCACCAGTGTCATAGCTTCGTCATCCATTCGCGACCTGTTATACCAAATTTGGTACAGGTGAAGCTAGCGAAACGGCCGCCAGCGCATCATGACCGTGGCAGGTAGTCATGTTGTTACATGACACGCAGCTCATGATTATTATGTTTGCACCAGTCACATACTTTTTTCATTTATTCATGCACCGTAATACTAAATTTGGTATATGTGACGCTAGCGAAACGGCCGTGAGTGCATCATGAGCATGGCATGTAGCCATGTTGTTACATGACACGCATGTCATGATTTTGATGTTAGGGTCTGTCGCTTGTGTTTGTCATTAAATCATGTCATACTATACCAGTTTTGTCATGTTGTGAACGAAACCACCGGAAGATCTGCAGGACCAGGGAAGGTAAATCATGACATACACGTGATGATTTTCACGGAAAGACTCGTTAAATATTTTCTTCGTACAGTGATGTTATGTCATACAAAATTTGGTATAGATACCATTATTGAAACGGCCAGGAGAGCTAAAAGTCGTAAGTGGGCTTGATAGATAGATAGATGCACTGAAAGTCGCCAAAGTTCGCTAAGAAATGCTTCACGTTTAAAATTATGTCAACTGCTCGTTGGATGAAGAATAGCCGCTAGAGTAGTTATCAAAAGGCTCCACGTAGCCAATTCTTCGCACCACTTGCGTCACTGCATCTTCGATTCCTTGCGTCACTGGCTCTACTTTCCCTGCTGTTACGGTAGCTCACAACGTGGCGGCGGCAGCCCCAGGAACTTCAAACATGATGGACCTTTCTTTTGTACATGCCAGCGCCGCTGCAGGTTCAAGTCACTACGTCGCCCGATGCTAGATCCAAAGCGCGGAGACGAGCGCAGAAGAGCAACAAGAACTTCACTGCTATATCGTGCCGCAACTACGACGGCACAAAAAGAAGTTAAAGGCGAGCGTCGAGGTAGCCCATAGATGTGCCCGCTTTATACTAATCACAGTCGCGTCTCACCATTACGGGGCACCTGTTATCAACAACAAGTGTCGTTGTCGCACACATGACAACAATGACGAGTAAGGCGCCATCACATTGCAAATGTGTTGCAAAAAGTAGTGCTTCAAATAAATTACTAACGTACAGACCCATTTCAGTGTATCCGGTTAACAAGCTAGAGGCGCCTTAGTGATTTCGTCGAGGAACCTGACACCGCTGCTGCGCCGAACAAATGTTTCAGGCTGTGACGACGAGCCTTTAACTCATAATATGCATGGTGAGAACAAGTGGTGAGCGATGGAGTTCACCAAATATTTATGGTGCGTACGCGTTTAATGTAGACTTTCTCTACGACTTGATGAGTCGAGACAGAGGCTCGGCCCTTCAAGCAAATGAACATTGAAAGGTACGTGAAATATACAAAGATGGCCGCCGAGCTGCGCGCTTCCTACTGTTAACGTGCCTACTGCTAACTTGCCTACTGCTAACCTGCCCTATTTTTTTTCCATGCAAAAATATTGCTGAGATCCGCAAAGTCAATGCAGATGATGAAGAAAAGCTCCGTGACGAAATGATGAACGATATAAAATTTTTCAATCATAAGTGGGCTGTGTACGCTCTGTAGACTGTTATTCGCGCACATGTTTCCAACCCACACTTCGACTAAGGACGATGGCGAGCATCGACGACAAGAGACCCACGTTAAAAGGGCGTAAGGAAGTTCACTCCTGAAACAAGTTTTTGTGGGGCTGCGTCGACGTATGTTCAGAGCACGTCATTAGCCAATTTGCGCTCGTTGGGCCGACACCATGAGCATTTTCGGGCCATGTTGTGTCGGGGGCATGTGCGACCTAATAGTCCTTCTCACAACGTCAGAGCCCGCAAATGCCGCAAGGTGTCGCCCTTCAAAGCTAAAGCTGGCTACTCGCATGCTCTGCGCAGGCCTGGGCACGGCTGTGTGTCCGGTGCGCGGTGCGTGTATGTAGTATTTATTCATTGACGACAGACGGACACGAGGAGTGGCAAGAGAGGCATCGGGGAGGGGGAGGGGGTGATTCTCGATATAGCCTGTCTACGTAATACTCTGTGATTGCGCACATCCAACCAAAAAAAAAGGTTGATGCATGTCGCTTAAGTTCTAACGTGCCGTAAATGTCATGACCAATATAATATATTTAGCATCCTTCTACGCTTCCGCATCTGCTTTGCAGAATGAGCAATAGTTCACATGTATAAGTCATCTTCTATCTGAAGCGAATGTGCGTCAAAATCAAATTTATATCATATCCGTAATATCTGCCACCCTTTCTTTACGAGGTCAGACATAGAAACTTATGCGGTGTTTCAATATACCGCGGAACTGCTGCATGAAAGTATTTTTTCGCTGCATGTTTCAATACGTGTCATATCATCATTACTTGTCAAGCAGCGCTTTGGTCGTGGGTATCTATCTCATTGCTTGCAGTTAAATGGTCTGCTGATTCTCTTTCGGCACAAACTGTTCAGAGTGCAGGCATATCTTAAGTTTGCGCATGCTCGTAAGCAAATGACGCCATATCCACGGAATGAATGATGCTAATTGGGCGAAGCTCAAGAGGGAAAAATCGAGAGAAAAAAACCGTAACTCTCCCGTGAAAGTTATCTTAAGACACCGTTAGAAAGACGTAAGACTGTGCGTATAAAATACAATTCAACTTTTGTTTTGTTCTTGTTTGCAAAGGTCGGTGAGGTGGGGGATCATTGATGAGGCACAGTGGGATGTTCGCAAGGACGAAGTAGTAGGCACTTTTCAAAGGCGTTTACTAACCAGTCACAGAAGAAGGACAGACCCACGGCTTTAGGAGCTTGGCCCCTTATACCACTAGGAGTTATACGCCTTGTGTAAGCAGGTGATTCTGACGTATCGCATGTACTTCTTGTGTAATTTATTTATTAGGCGTATAATATACCTGCAGGTGACGACCCTTAATATTTATAGCAGGGTAGCAAACCGGCTGCCTATGGGCTGGTTAATTTCCCTGCCGTTCTTTTCCTCCTATTTTTCTTCCTTCCATATTATTTATAGGTATGCATCGATTCAGAAGATTTCAAACACTTATATAATAAAAGCGTTTTAGAAAATTTGGTGAGAAGATGAGATTGAGTTTGCAGGTGTAATGTGGTAGGAGCAAGCACAAGATAGGGTTTATTAGAAAAACATGGGAGAAGCAATTGCCTGGCAGTGTGCGTATAGTCAGGAGGATTATGATCGTGATCAAATTGGAGTAAAAGTTGAGGAAGCATGTTTAGCGAATGTAGGGACGTATTCATTAGGCTAAATCATGGGTGGGGAATTGATTGTATAAGTGCATCGGTTTCGCTAATACGAAGCAATAGTCACGTGAGCACGTTTACTATTTTAACCACACGCATGCCACAAAGCGAACGAATTTAACACTCAGCTGGCGCAACGTTGCTCACACGACTGCTTATGTCGCGCAGCAATGTCTCATTTCATTTTTGTTTGTTCGTTTTCTTAATCGCAGGCAAGCCGCAAAACGAAGTGAGCGAGGTTAACGTGCAAGGCAGGCAGGCTGCCACGCGGTCGGTTTTCGTATCATATGTATTGCTTCCGACGGGGATACCTTAGGACGACCAAAATTCACACGTCATGGCCACGCATGAGGCTTTAGCAAAGGCTTCAGAAGGCCTATTTAAAGACTGACGCAATGCAAAATCGAGCGAGTTCAAGTTAGATTGCATATAACCAAAGTTCTGTTAATCTCAAAAGGCAAAGTCGGTATATGCCGATGTATTCTTCGACCCTCCGAGCGCGCATTTAAAACACAATACACGCCGCTGGAAGAAAAAGGAGGCATGGAGAAATGGGAGCATGAAGGAAGCGTAAGTGTCTGAGTTGCCCAGAAAATCTTGCGTGTAGTCGTTCCACTCGAGTATCGAATTCTGTCAAATTCCCGCTCATACAGGGCTGTTTCGGGTACCTGTCGCTGTCCGATGAATTGCTCGCGGAGGCACAGAAGGTCTTTTTTTTACCTGCTTTTACCACACAGCGGAAGCAATGCCAGACGATTTGCCCAGTCGCCCGCGTCGTCCGCCATTACTGTCAAAACACGTGACATTGGCGGCGACTTCTTGTAAGCAAACATGCTGAACGAAGTACGTCGCGTCGAGCTCCGGTACACTCCACCGATCATTTTTCCTGCTCTACAAAGTGACTACCATTCTGAATTGACGGCGACTTACATCGGAACACTTTCCTCCCATTTTCACTGTGCATTTGCAACACACCTGCTCCAAAAAAAAGTAGAAAAGCCTGCTCTGACTCGGCCATTGAAATTGAACATTAGGCTCGTAGTGGACGTAAAATATTTTGCGATTTATTCAATCCGAAAATTGAAAATTCAAATTTTAAATTTATTTCGCAACTCGAACTTGCTACTGGGAATACAGGTAAAAGTTGGGATCAGCTTCGGTATCCCTGTCCCCAAGTACACAGTATAGCACAGACGGCATGCGGCTAAGTACAACCAAATTAATGCGCAGTATGTTTAATACTGTTTTTCTAAACGATTGCCGTACAGGCACAAAATAAAAAAGGTAGCCACCATATCACATGATATAATCAAACACTAATCACAGTTGTTTTGGCGATATGCTGGATATGTCAAAGTTGTGTTCCCTAGTTATGTAGTTTAGAAGTGCAGGCAATTGAAATTTTACCATTTCATTTTCCATAATTTGTTCTGCGTTTCAACATGCACCCCTTTTCAGGTGAACGTAGGTTAGTTAGTTCAGCTGACAAATGGTATATGTGTTGACTAAGAAGAAAAGGTCTGTGAGACATCTTTCCTCTACGCAGAATTCCCAGATGAAGATTTGGCACGGAAGCGTTTTTATGCGTACGCCCACCATCATTATGCTGGCCCTTTGGTTGTTTCTTCCAAATAACTGTATAGCAGTAAACATCGAGGCTAGAATTGATCCTTCAGGTAAGTATTTTCTTCCATTAACGTTCTTTTTTTGTACTAAACCGAATGATACATTATTACATTTACGAAGGAGTCTTTAAAGGGTCCCTTTAAAGGCAACCTGACAACTGAACCTTCCCACTGAAGCCATCAGCGTTCGCGGGTCAATGTCAGGAGGGCCTCTCCTTCTTAGGAACGCCGTTCACGCTTCCTTGCTTATGGACACAGAGACCCTACGACTGCCGGTAGGACGAATGTCAACCTTTGAGGACGGCGTTCGAGCCTCCTTGTTGGCTAAGAGAAAGGCTAACTCCACCACCTTCAAGACGGCGTACAGCCTCATACTTCCCAGAGACGCTGTAGACGCTGTTCGTGCTTCTTGCAGCAACAACCTCCCGCTCAGGGCATTCTCGACACCTGGGCCGCTGAATGGTGCTGCTACAGCTCCGCCTGACAAGGGTCCCGTTCAAGCGAGAACAAGTGTAACACTCTGAGACGTGGTTCCGAAAACACAGCGCGGTTTGATTCGCCATCATTCCAACAACATCTTCTTTCTTTTGTGGAGACTACACACTGCCAGCTCATGTCTCAATTTTGTCGTACCAGAAGACAAATTGAAGTAAACCACTGATAGGCTCCCCTGCAGAAAAGTGGCCGTGGGCACTTGGAAAAAAATTTGATCAGACCGAGCTTGTCAGAGTGGGTGCTGGCTTGATCCTTTCAATGCCGACTGTGTCTTCGTGCCCATTATGCCGGATTGTAAAATTATGTTCAGAACGTTTGATGACCGGCAAAGGACCTTCATAGTGAGGCTGAAGAGCACGGCGGGACGCATCAATACGAACAAAATGTGTGAAGATATCTGTAGGTCTGCCGGCAGAAAAACATCGTTCTTAGTGTGCGCTAACTTAAGTGATGAGCGCGAGCATTGCATGAAGATCCGCAGACGCTGGAAGGAAGAAGATGGATGCGGAGCACTCTGCGTAGTAGCGGGGCTGGCGGGGTCACTAGGAAAACGTAGTGCAGCCATAAATTATGTCAACCTACAGAGCAGGCCAGTTCTGGCTGAAGTGTTACACAGTAGACAAGTTCTGGTCAAAGTGTTCAACGAATGCCGAGAAGCACGATGGGGAGGTGTAATACCCAATCTCGGCGTGAGGCTGTGAACCGATTGCTGCTTTTAGATGACGATTGAGTCTCTCTACAATGCCGTTTGATGCTGGATGATACGCAGTTGTGCGAATGCGCGCACATCCCAGTAGATATGTGACAGAGGTTAAAAGCGCATACTAAAACTGTCTGCCTGGATCAGTAGTCACCGTTAATGGTACACCAAAATGGCTAATCCAGGTAGCGAGAAAGCTGCGAGCAACTGTTTATGCCGTGATGTCGAGCATTGGGGCTGCTTCAGGCCACCTTCTGTACCTGTCAATACACGTAAGCAAGTGCGTATATCCCCGGCATGGAGGTAAAGGTCCGACAATGTCCAAATGATTGCTGTCAAAACGTACATCAGGGAGAGGAAATTTTCCCAAGGAGGCTTGGTGTGCCATTGTACTTTCATATGCAGACGCGCTTTACAAGTGCAAACCCAGTCACGAATGTTAGCGCGTATGCACGGCCAGACATAGCGTTCAGTGACCAGGTGTTGCGTAGCTCTTACGCCTGGATGGCAGATTGATTGGAGGGTGTCAAAGACAGCACGACACAGTTGTGAAGGAACATAGATATGAGTGCATTTGTGTTCAACATCGCACCATAGAGTGACGTCGTCATCGGGAAAGTTGACTTGTTCAGTCGGGAAGAGATAGAAGATCGGAGTCGTAGAAGCTCATGGTCTAATGTCTGTGCCTCTGCGAGCGAAGACAATGAAAGGTCAGTGGTGCCGGTCGTCGCATTGATATGACTGAGAGCATCCGCTGCACTGTTAAAGCTACCCTTTACATAAATTATGTCTGTTGTGAATTGGGCAATGAAAGCAAGGTGTCGGAGCTCTCGCGGAGTGTGTGTGGCGCTGCAGGCACGTAAAGCTGAAACAAGTGGTTTGTTGTCATTAAGAATGGCAAATAGTCGCCCTTCAAACAACTATCTGGAATGCTTCACCGTAAGGTAGACCGCGAGGAGCTCCCGCTCGAAAATACTGTATCGACGCTCAGTATCGCGTAACTTGTGGGAAAAGAAGGAAGTCAACCCCATGTGTCATTTATCCATTGGTAAAGAGCAGCTCCAACTGCTTCTGAAGAAGCGTCTACCATAAGGCTAGTGGGAGCAGTTGGTGAAGGGTGGTGCAGGAGGGTGGCCTGGGCGAGTTCAGTTATACGGCGGAAAAAGCTTGATTCATAGTCACTTCCCAGGGAAGTACGGCTTACTCGGCTTTCGAAGTCGAGAGTAGTGCTTTCGTGGGCTGCAGCAGAGTAGGCCATGTAGGGATGAAGCGGCGATAAAAATTTACGAGTACGAGAAAACGTCGCAGACTACATGTGGACCTGAGAGGTGGATAGTCGATGATGGCTTGAACCTTGTCAGGTAGAAGAGTGATGCCATCTTTAGTAATCTGATGTCCAAGGAACGCTATCACCAAGACTCCAAATTGACAATTTTAGATATTGATGACCTGGTCGTAATCACGCAGTCGAGTGAAAAGCTCACGGAAATCTGCCATGTGCGCTTCAGCGTCTTTGCTGGCAACTGGAAGGTCGTCTATGTAGTCGAAACAAAACGGCAAGCTTCTTGTGACTTCGGCTATAAAACGCTGAATTGTCATACATGCATTTCTCAAACCGAAGGGCATTCGCAAATACTCACAAAGCCCAAATGGGGAATTATTTAAGTTTTCGGAATGTGGGAAGTCTCGACGGGAATATGATAATAAGGTTTTATGAGACCAATCTTTGAGTATACTGCTACGCCAGTTAAAAAGGCAACACAGTCCTGAATATATTTGGTAATGGGCATCGATCTGGAACGGTGACTGCATAGAGAGCCCAATAATCACCACAGGGCCGCCAGTGATTGTTCTTCTTGGGAACCGTGTGTAGCGCCGACTACCACGACCTTAATGATGTACGGGTGATCTGCAGCTGTAACATATGCTGGAATTCGTTGCCAGCAATTTGAAGTTTATCAGGGCCAAGTCGTCGGCGAGGGCAGCAGTGGACAGGTGGGCCTGTGGTAACGATGCAGTGGGTAACAGTGTGCTTGTGGGGTCTTATTCATAGCAGACTGCGTAGTAATCTCCTAAAACTTGTTGAGCAGAGCACCGTTATACGGTGACGTAGGCGGTTTCATATAAGTGGGCTTAAGCGCCGATGCACGAGACAGAAAACCATTGACCCACAAACCGGTATAGATATCCACCGGGCTACAGCGATTCATATCCACGAGCAGATGAAAATGCCTTAAGAAATCGGCATCTAAGGTTGCGTAGCGTACGTCTGCTATCAACAATAACCTCTGTAGTTTCTTCTTGAGACCTAGATCAAGGGTCAGAGGCTTCTGTTTGTAAGTTGCAATGACAGAATTGATCACTTGTAAAGGAGTGGACTTCTCGCGGAGACGCTGGTCAGTTTTGGGAGCTGGGATTATGCTGACTTTTGCTACAGTGTCCACCAGCAAGCGAAGACCTGTTATTCTGTCGGTGATGTGGAAGAGACGGCTTGATTATTGGCCTAGATCGCCCGCCGCCGTTATTGACGATTGGCCTGAGCGTTTCCCTTGCGCCATAAGTAGGGTGGCACACATTTTCGAGCCACGGCACGAAATGCTAGTGATACCAGCACGTCGTCTGCGATGAAAGTCGAAGCTCGGGCTGGTGAAGTGGCCGTTGCTGAGCAGGCGACTTGGTAGATAGTTGGTGTGGAGGAGGCAGGTCAATTAACTTGCGAATGCTCAGCAACTGCAGACGCAAGTTGGCGACTGCAGCGGTGAGATATTTTACCATTTCTCGAAGAGTATCTGCTTCGGAAATCGGGAAGTTTCGGGCGGCATTTATGACTGTCGGAGCTACGTCCATTATATCATCGGCCATTTCTGCCAGCTCTGACAGAGTGTTATCCTGAGCTGGGACAAGAGCTATTCGCATAGTAGGTAGAAGACGCTGTAGAAACAACTCACGTAGTATGTATGATTCCGAGCAGGCCAGCTTGTCCCCAAGCAGGTCTTGCAGGTGACATAGAAACTCTGTGGGACGCCGGTCCCCGAGCTTTTCATTGCACAGGAGTTGCTGAATGTGCCGATGCTTAGGTAGAACGAGTCGGTGAAGAAGAGTTTGTTTGACTGTCATATGAGGAGCTTCACCAGACGGGCCCACGAGGATGTCGCATATGTCGGTCAGTGCCTGTGGTGATAATGCTTCAATGAATAACTCATGCTTGCAAAGTTATGATGTGATGCGAGCGATGAATGCGGAACTTGTTTTGACTTGAATGAACCATAAGGAGAGATCAGCAGGCAACGGTTGCGATAAGGTTAAGGTAGTAGTACCTCCAAGTACACCGGAAGCGGGTACCTGGCGGGGGCAGTAGCAGCGGTGCCAGGGTTAAGGCTGTGTAGATTCCCACACTGCCCCATGAAAGGTTGCGTTTGTTGTCTGGGGCCACCAGTAAATGTAAAACTCTGAGACGTGGTTCCGAGAACACAGCGCGGTTTATTTAGATGTAGATTCCGCCATAGTCCCAACAACCTCTTCTTTCTTTTCTGGAGACTACCCACTGTCAGTTCATGTCCCAAGTTTGTCGTGGCAGAAGAAAAGGAAAAGTACCACAAACAAGGATTGTCTCTTACTTAAGAAGATTCATCGTCGTGTCCAGCCCCTTTCCCTGCCAACGCAACGACATTCGGCGAGCGTCCTTGCTCGTTTGATTGCCTAAGTACCGAGTAGTCCTCTTGTCTTATAAGATTTTTAGTGCCTTAGCTGTCATTTAAAACTGGATCAGCTTCCTTTTCTTGTTTGGCTAATTTGAAGGCGTACTGATGTCCAGGAATTCTCCTGGTCAGGACCGTTCCCCATGGATGGCCTCTCTGCCGCATGATGACCTTCCTCTTGACATGTTCCTCCGCAGTGGTGTGAGCAGCATTTCCGTCACGCTAGTACCTTTGGGTGTTCACTTCAATAAGTTCAATAACCCCAAGGCCATTCAAGAACACTTTCACGCAGTGTCCCCTAACTACCAGACCATAACCGACGTGCGGAAGTTTGGCCGCGGGGCGATAGTATGCAGACCGGTAAACCAGGAATGTGTAAGAGACTTTCTCAAATGTTCGTCCTTCACATCAATTCTGGTAAGTGCGTTTGTTCCACATCATCTGGCTTGCACAAAACGAGTCATACGAGGTGTCGTCGTGCAGCTGAGCCCTACTGAAACTCTAGAAAGCTCTCTGTCGCAGGTGTGGTGGCAGTTTATTGATGCAATCGAGTTGTGGGGAACAAGCTCGTTGCAAGAGAGTCCGTGATTGCGACTTTTGCTGGCACCTCATGTCCTTCTGAGATTAAAGTGTGGCTTCTGGTGCTTCGAGTAGACCAATTCGCATTTTGTCCGTTAGAATGCAAGAACTGCTGGTGGTTCGGTCATAGTTCTGGTGGCTGTAAATCAGAGGGGCGATGCAGCAAATGTGGTGTTGTCCACAAAAATGGAGAATGTTCGGCACAGGAGGACATGTGTTGCGTGTGTGGTGGACAACATGCTGCTCACTACCCAGATTGTCCCATTAGCCAACAAGAAATGCAACTTTTCGAGGTCATTGATAAAAGGAGATGCTCTAAAAGGGAGGCGATGGCTATTATTAAGGAAAGAGAGTATAGGTATGCTGGCGTTACTGCACGTCAAACGCTCGCGGAAACGAGCATTGCACAAGTACAAGAGGTAGCTGTTGAAAAAGCTATGGCTAGGGTGATAGAACAACTAGTTTTCAGCTTCTTCGAATGTATTGCTTAAGTCGTAAGGAATCACATTGCTAAGCTATATTTCCGCAACCAAGCGGTCTTCTGGAGTAATATATGCACCCTACCGTCAATGAGGTATATCCGATTAGTGATAAGGTGGATGCTTCTTATAGTTGCAATGACTCTGATGCATGCTCATCGGCTAATGGTCTGGAACCCATGCTGAACTTGAACGTATTTACTGATGTGAGAATTGATGCCCGTGCTCAAAAACGTAGCCGATCCCCGCTCAACCATGTAAACCCTTCGTCCCCACAGGCGAAATAAAAAAATCCGGCCAGGAAATTTTTGAAGGAGAGTATTTTGGAGACAGTCGTGTCCGCAACGATTGCTACAACAAAATAGCATCTTTAAAAGTTTAACAGTGGAGTTGTCGTTCGATATTTCCTGGGATTTTTTATTTACTGTCTGATTTTCAGCTGAATTCTGATATAATTTTGTTACAATAAACTTGGCTTAATCCAGACAACAGCTTGTATGTCAAGAATTACCGTTCGTTTCAAGAAGATTGCCCTTTAAAAGGTGGTGGAATAATGACAATATTCTCAAACAGCTTTTGTCATATAGCTAAGGTAACGTTATAGCTGCTGTTCCCGGAATTTGAAATTTTAGCTATAAAGATAACTCTGCCTTCTCATCAGACATTCACAAAAGCCAATGTTTATTTTCCATCCAGCGTACACGATACCAGACAATTGGGCACCCTAATTGTCCTTCTGGAAGAAATATTTTATTGGCAGCAGATTTTAACGCCCATAATGTGACATGGGGTGTAAAAACTAATGCGTGCGGTAACCATTTGTGGGACTGGTCCCGAGATAACCTCACCTGTTTAAACTCAGCAAGCCCAACGTAGTAGAGACGTAACCACTCTTCTTCATTGGATCCCACTTTTGCAAGCGTCTGCTTTCATGTTTCAGGTTGGTCCGTACTTAACTGCACCACAAACAGCGACCATATGTACCAACTACTCATGAAATAGGAAGTCCGGTAGTATCCGTAGCTTCCGATGTACGTACATGTATAACTTATAAAGAATTTAAAAAGTGTTTGCTTTCTTCACTAACTTTTCTATCAGATACAAGCACGAAGTGAAAGTTATGAACATTTGTACAGTTCTGCAGAATTCATGGGAAAAATTTTAATCTACGGTCATACCTGTGAAGCAGAACTGTAATTCACCGTGGTGGAATGATGAGTGTTCCAGGGACGACAGACGTAGAAAGGCAGCCTGGAAAAAACTGTTATTTGGTCAATGCCCTCAAAGCTGGAAGGATTACCAGTTTTATCCTGGAGCTTTGAAACCAACAGTTTCGCAAGCAAAAGAAAGTTACGACATTCGGACGTTGGAATATCTATCTAAATCAAGCAACGAGCGCGCACTCTATTGATTTCTCCATAAAAAGAAAATGATGCCACGAGCTATGAGCACACAGCCTAATATTTTGTCTCCGGAAGAAATCAAACACTCGTTAGATATCATTGATAGGGGGTTAGAGCAGTGCTTTCCTTTCCAGTTATCCTCACAGCCAAAGCATGCCCCAAGTGACAACGACTTCATTGAAATTTCCAGTTCTAAATTAACAGGGGCAGTAGATAGCATTCCATCAGTGGCTCCGGGCCCTCACGGAGTCACGTCGGCGATGTTAAAAATGCTACTGAAAATATAGAGAGATTTTATTGGAGATTATCAACTACTCAATAAAAATAGCATGACTCCCTCCGGCTTCGAAAATAGCTATGGTATTACCACTGCTTAAAAATCCAGATAAATATGAACTTGACAACATTTGGCTTATTGCGCTGACCTCTAATTTTGTGAAATCGATTGAGCGAGTGTTAAACATTCGTATAATAAAGTTCATTAACGAGAAAAGTAATCTAAATCTGTCTCAAATTGGCTTCAGATCAGGGTGTTCGATATGGCATGCACACATAGATATTGAGAGTCGGATTCGGTTAGCTCGGCGGGAAAGAAAGTATACCTCATTAGTCACGTTAGACATCGCGAAAGCTTATGACAGCGTTAAGCATGCAGTTTTAGTTAAGCACTTGCACAACATGAAGCTCGCAAATTACATTACGGCATGGATTGAGGAATTTTTGTGTAATCGTACAATCTTTTGTTCCCAAAGCGGCCTTTCTTCGTCTACGTACGCGCAAACACGAGGCGTTCCGAGAGGGTCACACCTTTCTCCTGTATTATTTAATATACTAATGATTTCTATACTACGACGTCAAAACATATGCGACATATGTTTATGCGGATGACATCGCATTTTTTGCTGTGGCCGACAATATGCACAATCAATATCAGGTACTACAGTCATACTTATCAGCTCTAGAAGGGCGGCTTGATGAAGTACACCTGCATCCTAATGTGCAAAAATGCTCCATACTGTCATTTCCTTTGAAACCCCCTATTCATATTTCTCTTCATCCATTTATCTTCACCCATATTATCATCCAGAGTGTATTCCGCAAATTGAGCAAACAAAACACCTTGGTGTGCTGTGCGACCGCTCTATGTTTCCGAAGGAACACATTGAATACATATCAGTAAAGGTTGCTCGGGCGATCGGTTTGTTACGCAAGATTAGTCATAGCCAATTTTCCATGCGAAGGCAAACGCATTTATTAATATATTATATGTACGTTCGACCAATGCTGTAATTTGCATGCATATTATACGCTGGTGCTCCTGCTTACAAGCTTCGCCCGCTTGTCATTCTTGAGCGGCAAGCCTTGCGTCTGTCTTTAGCTCTTCCTAAATTTGTAACCATTGAAGTCTTGTATATGAAAGATAGACTCCCATCACTTGATTCACATTTCAATTTATTGGTGGCACAATAATTTTTAAAACACTATGAATGCCAGCAAGGCGTTCTGAAACAGTTTTTATCTCCCAACCTGAGTTGTTCTTTAGAGCATGTCGGCCAATATTTCACACGTCTCAATTTTTCCATACACAGAGCTTCCTTGACAACCTAAATGTCGAAATAAGTGCCGCTACCAAACACAGTTTGACGAAATTTCTTCAAAACAAGTGAAACTAATGTCGGACCGCACTTAAATTCTATTCTGAGTGATCATCTGGCTCATTCATTATGAAGAACAATCATTACGACAGATGCTTGGCAAAGTGAAGAAAAATGTGGGATCGGGATATTCGCCCCTATTCTAGATTGGTCATTTTCTCTACGCATTCCAGATTTTGTACCCATTTTAGTAGCAGAGTTTTCTGCGTTAACTTTGGCTCTGCACAAAGTAACTGCACCAACTAGTTCGTCATTAATTTTAACTGATTCGCTGTCGGTGTGTTCTTATCTCAGTGCAAATTACAACTCCCACGTGCTGCATACTTTTAAATCATTAGTTCCACCGTATATACAGTTGGTTAAACTGGTTTGGGTACCAGGGCATAAGAAAATTTTCCTCAATGAAATGGCAGATGCATTAGCTAAGTCATCATTTAATAGCCCAGTAATTCACATACTTTCAGCTTCTAAATTTGTTATATGGGCTAGATTTAGGAGCAATATTAAGTTGGAAGAATAATCTTTGCCATCCATAATAAGCACATTAGAATTCCAACACCTAAATCATCATTTGGACAGTAAATTACGTGACACCTGTGCAGTTGAAGTCGCACTCACAAGGCTGGGGTGTCATACTCCATGTCTAAATTTTTATTTACACAGAGCTGGTCTGGCTGCTTACCTTAATTGTTGCTTTTGTGGAGTCCCTGAGACATCAGAACATTATCTGATATATTGTAAAAAATACTCTGCATTGCGCAAAATCACATTGGACGTCATCTTCTGTCTCGTAGGATTGGAGTTCACAACTCCAAACGTACTTTCTTTTACGAGCTCCGTTCGTCCTGCCGCTTGCACCCTCTGTCCTCCAGCATGTCGCAGGACAAGCTGGCCGACGCCCATGCCGCTCCCATCCCGGCTCCACAAGCCCAGTCTTTGTATGTCGTCAACCATCAACATGATTCCCCCCCCCGTCTAGATATTGAACACGAAAAAGGTCGCACTAAATTACGCAATTATTTCTTGGCCGATCACCTTGAGTGGGTATGGGCCATGGTTGTGGATTCATTATCAGTATGATAAACCGCTAGCCCAGAATTGGGTGCTGTCTCTGACCTTTATTCCTTACATTGGTGCAGCCTGACAATTAAAACGTATGGCTGAAGCCACCGGTACCGCAGTTCGGGCGTCTCCATTCCGGCACCCCGTTCCCGCTCCCACGACGATGAAGTCATCAACCCTACCGTTCCTTTAGCTGTCCATATGACCATCAAGAGATGGCGTCCAGGCCTACCCTGCGGTACCAGGAGAACACCTAACGGACACCATGTTACAGCTTCAAGGCAGGAATACTGGATACTGACCTTCGGGAATGCCTTTCATACATCCCCTGGCCTGAATTCTACTACTCTGCCTGCATACCAGCCACCACGGAACGTCGCCCAGGCTTCCTTGCTCGTGGATCTCAGCAGAGGTAGCGCGTGAAGCACTGCAGACTTGGAGAACGCGATCCCTGCCTCTTGAGGCTTGGCTCCCGACAGTGCCATGGACGTGTGGCGTACCATCGCGTGACTCCACGTCACGACCAACGCTGTGATGGCGACGAGCACCATGCTGTTCTTTTACATCATACCAGGCCTGAGCGCAAGCAACACCGTGTTTGATGCAGCCACCTCATAAGACCTTGAGGCCTGCTCATCTGAGCAATGCAGAGAGCAATCCTGGGCGGAATGGTGCTTCAAGCTCATAGCTGCTTTTGGTTCAATTCCCTGTGCTACCTCCCCGTGCATCTCGACCTCCCTCGAGGAAGCAGCTGAGAAAGGCCATTACTTCACTACTGCATCTATGGAGTTAAAGCCAACAAAGATCTTGCCCTTCTGTCGTACAACTAATGGACTCATGTAGTGTTCTTACACTACACCTGTGTCCAACAACATAACCGTACGCACCACGAGAAACCGAGATTTGTCTCTACCCACAGAAGTTGATAACGCTGGCTCTACTATCACTTCTCGTTCCAGACATGAGCGTGACCTCGTGCTTGACACGTTACCACTTGGGAAAGTTGTTGAGTTCTTGACCATCAGCAACGTCTTCTCTGATTCATCTGAACCTAATTCACGATTTCAAGCACAATCAATGGCCGCATGCGCTGATAGCTACCCCATGCTGGACGAGCAGAAAAATGTAGAAATGAAAGCCGGCAAAACGAAGAAGTAGCCTCAAACGATGAGTGCTTAGCTGATAAAAGAACAGGACCCACCACACATCATGGAGGACTTGTAGGGGGATCGAGGGAATAGAGCTCAACGAGCACAACAAACTGATGTTCAGCGAGAAAGTTTTCGGAGCCAGCACAGGAGTGTTCCCAATCCCATCGCGTGTTGATGTGCTATCAACTTTTCTCGAGCCTCCCGCGCTGCACCCCTCAATGAAGGTGCGCAGTGTGCCACGTGGACCAGCTTCCGAGCGGGCAGACGCTGATGTAACAGACTGTATGAGTCTCTTTACTGACGCAGAGAGAGTCGGAAAGAAAGCGCTTCTCAGTTTCGCTGAGAACACGAGGGAATGTTTTTGTTGGAAAATGTCCTGGCCATTTTACCAGCGATCATAGTCATGCGGATGTGGACGAGAAGTACACCTAGAGATCACACCGCCCATGGTGCCCCCTCGGATGCTGTCACGGCTTTCTCCTCCTGGATTGACGCATCTCTCGTTTCATTTGCGACCGAGCACAAGCCGGCCGCCAGATAATTCTCTGACAGCTTCTATGACATTGCTGCTTCACACAGACCAACCAGTGAGAGGCAGCCAGTGCCGTCCACTAGAGACACTTCTCGCAGACCGTCACTCCGGGTCGCGGTTTAGTACGGGCTGACCACTACGATGCACCCAAGCACGCCCACCAGACACATTGCAGTCAGTTCCCTGCATGCGCAATCATCGCTGATTCTGATGTCTGAAAGTGGCAACGTTGTTCTAGCGCCTGGAGAGCTTGCAAAATGGAAGATTAAGAGGAAGGCGAAGAATAGAATACAATAGCTGGCCCCGAATCATGTGCTGTCTCTGTACTTTATTTGATTTATATGTAGGGTTTAACGTTTCAAAACCACCATATGAATATGAGAGACGCCGTAGTTGGGGGCTCCGGAAATTTTGACCATCTTGGATTCTCTAACATGCACCCACATCTGAGCCCCAGGGCCTAAAGCATTTTCGCCTCCACCAAAAATGCAGCCGTAGCAGTTCACTCTCTACTGTAGGCCTTGTAATATATATATATATATATATATATATATATATATATATATATATATATATATATATATATATATATATATATATATATATATATATATATATATATATATATATCAAGGAAAGAAGTGTATACCTAAGGGCTCGTTTTCCCGTGTTTATACACAATATTAATAAAATCTAATAGACAATAATGCCAAGGAAAGTATAGGGGAAGATAGTAGACGAAATTGCAATGTCAATATGAAGTGGGTGAAAAGATAATTTGCCGTGGGCAGGATCAGAACCTGCGACCTTCGAATGACACGTTCGATGCTCTACCACTGAGCTATCACGACAGCTATCCCCCCAGCCACTTTATAGGGTTTATACGTGAATTAAACGAGGGAGTGTCAGTCAGCGCCACCAGTAGCCATGGCGGCGAGCGTGGCACACTCTTTTGAGCCCATTTGGCGTCACGTAGCACGTGAACTTGTTGCGAGTGGGCAGCTGACTAATAGTCCTCCGTATACAACCTAAAGGCACTAAGTCTCCCAGTACGAGACCCTCGTTAATGAATTAAGGAAAGAAGTGTATACCTAAGGGCTCGTTTTTCCGTGTTTTTACACATTATTGAGATCTAACACACAGTAATGCCAAGAAAAGTATAGGGAAAGATATCAGACCAAATTGTAATGTAAATATGAAAAGTGGGTAAAAAGTGATAAGATAACTTGGCGTGGGCAGGATATATATATATATATATATATATATATATATATATATATATATATATATATATTTATATATATATTGTCACGGGGTCGTGACGTGGCCGAAGACAGGAGACTTCGTGTTGGGATTTAACTGTTTATTTGGGTGAGCATGTGCCCAGTAAACGGAAAGTCCAATTACAGCAGCAGTCTCGCACAGATAGCAGTCTCGGACTGATAGCGGCGAACGGAGCGTCGGCCTTCGATCAACAACTGACAAGCGGCGAAGCGCGTCGGCATTTATACTCTTGCCGTCGAATGTTCTAGCGTTATCGCCGGCGGTGGCGTAGGTTCCAGAACCATCTGTACCGTTCGCACAGTGGGCGTGATCTTATCGAAATGATCTACTACAGTCCGGAACATTCTCGAAAACTGCAGGCGCGGTTTGCGCTGAGAATTGTGTGGTGTTTTGGGACGATAACAAAAACTTGGGAAATGAAACGTGGCATTGCCCCCCTCTGAAAAAAGGCATCGTCCCGATGCTTTAACTAAAAATGAAAGTACAATAATAATGCAGGAAAATACAATGAATAAATTACGATACAATAACAAAAAAACACTGGTTCAGTTTTTTAACGCGCATGGAACGGCTTGAGGCGCGCGACATGGACGACTTCAGGTCACGATCGGCGTCGTTGAGAGTTCGTGATGCCGTCGGGGACAACCTCGTAATCAAGTGGGCCGAGACGTCGAACCACCCTGTATGGTCCGAAGTACCGTCGCAGAAGCTTTTCACTTAGTCCACGTCGGCGTATCAGCGTCCACACCGAAACACGTTCACCGGGCTGGTATTCCACGAAGCGTCATCGAAGTTTGTAACGGTGGCTGTCGGTCGTCTGTTGATTCTTGATACGGAGACGCGCAAGTTGTCGGGCTTCTTCGGCGCGTTGAAGGTACTCGCTCACATCGAGGTTTTCTTCGTCGGTGACGTTCGGTAACATGGCATCGAGCGTCGTTGCCGGGCTCCTTCCGTAGACCAATTTGTATCGAAATATCTGCGTCGTCTCCTGCACCACCGTGTTGTATGCGAAGGTCACATACGGAAGAATGGCGTCCCACGTCTTGTGTTCGACATCGACGTACATTGACAGCATGTCGGCGATCGTCTTGTTAAGCCGCTCGGTGAGGCCGTTGGTCTGTGGGTGGTACGCTGTCGTCCGGCGGTGGTTTGTTTGGCTGTATGCCAAGATCGCTTGAGTTAAGTCGGCAGTGAATTCCGTTCCTCTGTCGGTGATAAGGACCTCCGGGGTGCCGTGACGTAGGACAATATTTTCGACGAAGAACTTAGCTACCTAGAATGCACTGCCTTTCGGCAGGGCTTTTGTCTCGGCTTAGCGGGTGAGGTAGTCGGTAGCTACCACGATCCACTTGTTTCCGAAAGCCGACGTCGGGAACGGCCCCAGTAGGTCCATACCAATCTGCTGGAAAGGTCGGCAAGGTGGATCAATTGGCTGCAGAAGTCCCGCTGGCCTTGTCGGCGGTGTCTTCCGTCACTGACAGTCCCGGCATGTTCTCACATAACGAGTGACGTCGGTGGTAAGACGTGGCCAGTATTACCTTTCTTGTATCCTCGCGAGCGTGCGAGAAACACCGAGGTGCCCTGCCGTCGGATCGTCGTGCAGGGCCTGCAGGAGTTCTGGTCGCAGAGCTGAAGGCACCACAAGGAGGTACTTAGCTCGAAGCGGTGAAAAGTTTTTCTTTCGTAGAAGACCGTTTCGTAGAAAGAACGACGCAAGTGCGCGCTTGAATACCTTCGGGACTTCGGCGGTCCTGCCTTCGAGGTATTCTATTAGGGCCTTAAGTTCTGGGTCGGCCCTCTGTCGTTTAGCGAAGTCGTCGGTAGTTATCGGTCCCAAGAAGTAGTCGTCATCCGGGTCGTCGGGTAGCGGTTGGTCGACAGGCGCACGAGAGAGACAGTCGGCGTCGGAGTGTTTTTTGCCGGACTTGTAAATGACAGTACTGTCATATTCTTGAAGTCTCAGGCTCCATCGTGCGAGGCGACCTGAAGGGTCTTTCAAGGTGGCTAGCCAACACAATGCGTGGTGGTTGCTCACAACATTGAAGGGCCTGCCGTAGAGGTAGGGGCGAAACTTCGACGTAGCCCAGATGATGGCAAGGCACTTCTTTTCTGTTGTGGAATAATTTGCTTCTGCTTTGGATAGCGATCGGCTGAATAAACTAGTAACCCTTTCAAGTCCGTTAGCCCTCTGCACAAGAACGGCGCCAAGACCTACGCTGCTTGCGTCAGTATTTATTTCTGTCTCGGCGAATTCGTCGAAATGGGAAAGTAACGAAGGCGTCAGGAGGCGATGTTTAGCTCCTGGAAAGCGTGTTTCTGCGGTGTTTCCAACTTAAACTCCACGTCGGCCTTGGTAAGGTTAGTGAGAGGATCGGCGATGCGGGCGAAGTTTTTCACGAACCGCCTATAATAGGCACACAGGCCCAGAAATCGGCACACGGCTTTCCTGTCAGTGGGCGGCGGGAAGTCGGCGATGGCGGCTGTTTTCCGTGGATCGGGACGAACTCCAGACTTGCTGATAACGTGCCCCAGAAACAAGAGCTCCTCATACGCAAATCTGCACTTTTCTGGCTTCAGTGTGAGTCCGGAAGTCTTGATGGCTTGAAGTACAGCTTCAAGGCGCCGAAGATGCTTGTTGAAACTCGAGGAAAACACGACGACGTCGTTCAAGTACACAAGGCAAGTCTGCCACTTCAATCCTGCCAGTACTGTATCCATAACGCGTTGAAAAGTTGCAGGCGCTGAGCAAAGGCCGAAGGGCATCATCTTAAACTCGAAGAGGCCGTCCGGTGTTATAAACGCTGTCTTCTCTCAGTCTCTTTCGTCGACTTTGATTTGCCAATATGCAGTCTTGAGGTTGAATTGGTGGAGGTGCTGCTTCGTTCATGTACCGGACGCCCCCGTCAAGCCGTGAACCCAGCCCACGTCGCGGAGCACACACCGACGCCAACCAGGAGCAGCGAACAAGCCGCCGACAGCAAGGGCTACCACCGGAGTACGGGCTTCTACAAGACAAGGCGCGGAAGACCAAGGTCATGACCGCGACTGCAGCGACAATGACAACCGCAGCGTCCCAGCCCACGATGGTCATGCATCAACCCAGGGAACCACCAATTTTCCATGGGTCATCGTTCGAAGACCCGGAGACCTGGCTAGAAACATACGACCGTGTGGCCGCCCTCAACCACTGGGACCATGACGAAATGCTGCGTCGTGTGTTCTTCTATTTGGAAGACACCGCAAGGACCTGGCTCGAAAATCGAGAGTCCACGCTCCGAACGTTGGATGTTTTCTGCGGCACATTCCTGCAAACGTTCGCGAGCGTCGCTCGCAAAGAGAGGCCGGCTGCTTTATTAGAGACTCGGGTTCAGCTACCAAATGAAAATGTCGCCATTTTCACAGAAGAAATGACCCGACTATTCCGTCACGCAGACCCAGACATGCCTGAGGAGAAAAAAGTTCGTTGCCTCATGCGAGGGGTCAAACAGGAGCTCTTCGCGGGACTGATGAGAAACCCACCGAAAACCGTCCAAGAATTTGTAGCAGACGCGAACATTATCGAAAAGACCCTGGACATGCGCACCAGACAGTATAATCGTCACCTGACTGCAGACTGCGCTGCTGCACAAGCCAGTAACTCCGGAGACCTGCGTGAAACGATCCGAGCGATTGTGCGGGAAGAGCTGTCCAAGCTGTTGCCTTCGGCACAGCCTCAAGTGGATTCAATCGCCGACATTGTGCGAGAAGAAGTTCGGCAATCGCTTCAAATTCGCCACGCACCACTGCCCGAGCCGGAAGCTATAAGCTACGCCGGTGCACTGCGCCACAACGCTTCTCCCCGTCCACGCCAAAACGCCGCCCCATCGCACTTCCGTCGACAGACGCCACCGCCGCCACCACCCCCACCGACGTCATACCGTTCGCCAGCGGCCCAGCTCTGTGCACCGAGAAAGACTGACGTCTGGCGCACCCCTGACCATCGCCCGCTCTGCTACCACTGCGGCGAGGCCGGACACACATACCGCCGTTGCCAGTACCGACAGATGGGACTGCGTGGCTTCGCCGTCAATGCACCGCGTCCACAGCCAGGAGAACGACCACGTGACATCACCGATTACCTGACAGGAACTCGGTGGACACCACGAAGCCCTTCGCGTTCGACGTCGCCCAGCCGCCGCACGTCGCCGCACCACCGGCAGTACTATGGCTCAACGCGGGGCCGGTCTCCTAGCCCGTATCCGGGAAACTGAGGCCAGCAACCGGTGGAGGTGCGCGTGCTGTGCGACGAACTACTGAAGATCCTCCGACGACGACGACGCCGTGACTGAGCTTTCCGAACACAATGCCAACCAGGCAAAGCCCTGGCGGCGAAAGCTCACTTACCGGAGGTGGCCTGGCGACGCAACATGGAAGCTGCGGAACAAGTCGACGCAGCCGTGACCCGACGCCACGCCCTAACTCTAATGCGAGACGGCGAACTAGCGACATCGACGTTCTTATCGACGGCCCCAGTGTGACCACTCTCGTCGATACTGGAGCCGACTATTCTGTCATCAGTGGGTCGTTCGCCACGAAGTTATAGAAAGTTAGGACAGCTTGGAAAGGCCCTGAAATCCGCACAGCCGGAGGTGATCTCGTAACGCCCGCAGGAATCTGCACAGCGAGAGTCACCATTACGGCCGTATTTATCCTACAGACTTCGTAGTCCTACAGCGTTGCTCGAGAGATGTCATCCTTGGCATGGACTTCTAAGGCCCCGTTGTGCTGTCACCAACCTAAAAACAAAGTCGATAACGTTATCCACAGAAGAAGCACTACCGCCGCGCACGCCGTCAGGACACCATGCCTTGAATGTGCTGAAAGAACAAGTCACCATTCCGCCTCGCTCAAGCGTCATTATTTTAGTCGGCGCTCCTAAATCACCTGACTTGGAAGGCGTCGTTGAAGGCAGTCAGCATCTGTTGGTCACCCGAAATATTTGCGTCGCAAGAGAAATTGCAGAGCTGCGGGGAGGCAAAGCAACGGTTATGCTCACAAATTTCAGCAATGAGTACAAACATGTGAACAAAGGAACAACGGTCGCATACATCGAAGAAATTGTCGAAGCCACCAGTGCTTTCGCCTTCGCCGATTCTGCGGAACCTGCTCAGAGGTACCCAGCACCTCCACCAGATGTCACGGGGTCGTTACGTGGCCGAAGACAGGAGACTTCGTGTTGGGATTTAACTGTTTATTTGGGCGAACCTGTGCCCGGTAAACGGAAAGTCCAATTACAGCAGCAGTCTCGCACAGATAGCAGTCTCGGACTGATAGCGGCGAACGGAGCGTCGGCCTTCGATCAACAACTGACAAGCGGCGAAGCGCGTCGGCATTTATACTCTTGCCGTCGAATGTTCTAGCGTTATCGCTGGCGGTGCCGTAGGTTCCAGAAAAATCTGTACCGTTCGCACAGTGGACGTGATCTTATCGAAATGATCTACTACAGTCCGGAACCTTCTCGAAAACTGCAGGCGCGGTTTGCGCTGAGAATCGTGTGGTGTTTTGGGACGATAACAAGAACTTGGGAAATGAAACGTGACAATATAATTATATATATATTGCAAGGAAGTTTAATAGCGACGCCAGGTAGTAGGCAGACAGCAGGTACGGACACAAATGCTGCCAAGTGGGACCATCTCTGAGTGCACACGTTCGCGCTTCGCACTCGGAGATGGTCCCACTAGTCATTGCCTTGCAGATTCCCCACTACAATACCCCGCCGACGAAGGCGAGTAATCCTGGTGACTCAAGGTGACGCGAGAACAGGAGGGTCGTAACAAGGCTTTAGGCGACTGACGTGGACCGTCTCACGACCAAGGCGGTGCTTGTCCGTGGACGGCTTGAGTGGTTCAATCATATAGGTGACAGAAGAAGGATGCTGTATGACGCGGTAAGTTCCCGTATACTTCGGTGCGAACTTAGGAGTCAGTCCAAGAGAGTGGAAAGGCAGTCAAAGTCATACGAGAGAACCGACGGCGAAGGTGTCCTGAACAAGATCATGGTCGTAGCGATCTTTTTTGAGGGCTTGATTATCGGCTGTGAAGGACCGTGCAAGCTAATGACACTCTTCGGCATGTTCGGCCATTTCAGAAACTCGGCTGAACTCGGAGGCATCAGGATTGTATGGCAGAATTGTGTCGAGTGTGCTGCATGGGTGACGATCATATCAAAGAAAAAATGAAGAGAAGCCTGTTGGGGATTGAATCGCCGTATTGTAGGCGTACGTCACGAAAGGAAGAACAATGTCGCAATTGAAGTGGTCGGAATCAATACACATAGCGAGCATGTCTCCCAGGTTTCTGTTTAAACGTTCCGTTGGGCCATTCGTCTGAGAGTAGTAGGCTGTTGATGTGCGGTGTACCGTACGACATGAATGTAGGAGCTGCGGCAGGACTTCGGGCAAAAATACGTGACCTCTGTCACTCGGGAGCTCCCATGGTGCACCATGACGAAGAACGAACCGGTACAAGGTGAAGGTTGCAACGTCACGAGCACCAGCCGAAGGTAGCGCTGCCGTTTCGGCGTACCTTCTCAGATGGTCGGCAGCCACAGTCACCCATCGATTACAACCAAGGAGCATGGTAGCGGGCCGTATAGGTCAATCCCAACACGGTCAAATGGGTGTGTACGACATGGTAAAGGCTGCAGTTGACCGGGTGAATGAGGAAATGTCTTGCGCTACTGACACAGGGAACATGAGCGAATGTGTTTGCGTACAAACGTGTACATTGCCCGCCAGTAGTAACGTTGGCGGATCTGTTCATACGTCTTTGGCGCACCGGCGTGCGCGTGTTGCGGTTCAGCATGAAAATATTCGCAGATATCAGACCGAATATGGCTGGGTATGACTAGCAGCCATTTACGACCCGCCACTTTATAGCTGCGACGGTATAACAGGCCATCCCGTATGGCGAAATGCGTCGCTTGGCGGCGAAGAGCACGCGAATAACCGGACGTTGATGCGTCAGAAAGCATATTCAAGAGCGAGACAATCCAAGGGTCCTTCCGCTGTTCGAATGGCATGTCTGTGACGCTGACGGCAGAGAGGGGAAGGTCAAGGGCTGATATTTCCGTAGCATCCGATTTCACGGGTGATCGTGAAAGCGCATCTGCGTCAAAGTGCTCTTGCCCCGATCGGTAGATGAGCTTATGTCGAATTCCTGAAGGCGTAGTGCCCAACGTCCGAGGCGGCTAGACGGATCTTTTAGTGAAGCCAATCAACAGAGTGAGTGATGGTCAGTTACCACATCAAAAGTTTAGCCGTACAAATAGGAGCGAAAATTGTGTAACACCCACACAATCGCGAGGCACTCTTTTTCTGTAACAGAATAGTTGGCTTCTGCCTTGGTGAGGGTGCGGCTGGCATAGGCGACCACATACTCCGTAAAACCTGGTTTGCGTTGCGCGAATACTGCAACAAGACCGATGCCACTTGCATCCGTGTGTACTTCGGTCGGTGCAGTAGGGTCGTAATGGCGCAGTACGGGCGGTGAGGTAAGGAGTTGGCGCAGTGTTGCGAAGGATTCATCACAGGCTGCTGTCCAATACGAAAGATCTGCAGGGCCAGCAAGGAGTTTCGTGAGTGGAGCGATGATGGAAGCCAAGTTCCACACAAACCGACGAAAATAGGAGCACAGGCCCACAAAGCTCTATAGTTCTTTAACTGTAGTCGTCTTAGGAATTTCGGACACAGCACGAAGCTTGTCAGGGTCGGGAAGGATGCCGGCTTTCGAGGCGACATGACCAAGTATGGTGAGTTGTTTAGCCCTGAAGTGACATTTCTTCAGGCTAAGCTGAAGCCTGGCATCTGCAAGGCGCTGTAGAATTTTTCGCAGACGAGTGAGATTTGAAGTGAAATCGGGTAAAAAAACCACAACGTCATCAGGATAGCACAAGCATATGTTCCATTTGAGACCGCGTAAAACGCTGTCCATCATTTGCTCGAATGTGGCAGGCGAATTTCGGAGTCCGAATTGCTATACAGTAAATTTATAGAGGCCATCCGGTGTGACAAACGCCGTTTTTGGACGATCAGACTCAGCCATTAGGACCTGCCAATAACCTGAGCGAAGGTCAAGCGAAGAAAAGAATTCTGCACCTTGGAGACAATCGAGAGTGTCGTCTATGCGGGGAAAAGGGTAAACATCTTTCCTCGTAATGTTGTTTAGGTGCCTGTCGGCTACGCAGAACCGGATAGAATCATCCTTTTTTTTGACGAGTGCAACTGGGGAACAGCAAGGACTACAAGAAGACTTGATGACTCCACGCTGTAGCACGTCATCTACTTGTTCTGCAATTACGCGAGGCTCCGCCGGGGACACACGATAGGGGCGCTGGCGCAAAGGAGTACTCTTTTCTGTGTCAAATGTGTGCACAACGGTGTTCGTTCTTCCTAGCACCGCTTGGGGAAAGTGAAACGAACGCCTCAATTCGTGCAACACGGTAACAAGCTACTCTCGTTGAGCCGGGGCGAGATAGCTGTCAATAGAATGGTGAAATGCATCGGAAGATACGCTGTTCGAGACAAAGTGAGGAACCAACGCGTTTAGCTCCATATTCGGCTCGGTGTCGAAGAAATCGGCAGGCACGATAGTACCTTCATCGATAAGCTGAATGTGGCCGAACGCCTCGTTGCGGCGCAAACTGAGGGGACACGAGTTGGGATTGGAAATAAATATTTCGGTAGTGTCTTGGCAAAGCGCT